>SIJG01000029.1:1262673-1371125 GCA_023374025.1 Heterodera schachtii
TATTATCATTATTTTATTTTTCATTGGTAAATTAATTAAAATTATTGTTTATATTTTAAGAAATTTATTTATGCATTAGTTCAAATTTTTACATTTCTCGACGATCGTAATTTTTTGTTGATATTCCAAGATGTGAAGCACAAGATTATCCGAATTATTTTAAATTTGAAAATAATTTTATTGGTTTTTTCATAAAATGTGCAAGTTGATTTAAGTTGGCCTGTTTTTTTTTTTTTTTGCAATCATGAATAGAGTTTTTAAATTTATTTGTTAAATAATTTATTAAATTAATTCTGATTAATAAATAACAATTTTTTCATGATTTTTGCGTTTTTATATAATGAGACGATCCATTAACTAAAGTATAATCTTTTAATAAGATAAAAAATCAAATATTATAATATATTTGTTAATTTGTAGTTTTGGTTTATCAGTTTTTTCATACTGCTAAATTATTATTATGTAATTGTTTTATTTCATATCGTGCCATCCCACTCGTGCCATGAAAAAAAATTTTGTTGCTATTACTTAATTCATTCTATAATTCATATTCGTATTGTACATTAATTAATTGTTTTCGATATATCTAAATAAATTTTAAAATAAATTCATTTAAACCAATTCATTTATATTCGTATTTGTTTTAGAAATAAATGTTAATTTTTTATATCTGAATATGAAAAGGATTAAAACACATTCTTTCACAATTTTTTAAAGATAATGAATGAAAGAATAGACAAATTAAAAGATTTAATCCTAAAAATATAATTAAAATTAAAATGTTATATATTCTCAGGTGTTATGACTGACGTAAGTCAAAAACCATCAAATGAAAAATATTTCAAAAAATCGTTTAAAGTAAAGTTATGACCAAAAATGTTCAAAAAAACTCTTTTTTGAGTTTCTCAGTTCATAACTTTTTTTAAACAACGACACCGAAAATTATAAATAAAAACATTTATTTCCTAAATAATCTAAAAATCGGTATAAGAAATTTACGAATTGTGACAAATTTAAAACAAAAAAATTAAATAAATTTTTGTTGTAAATTTAATTAAATTATCTTGTGATAAAAACAATCTATCTTGCTTTCTGGCATTCATAGAATTAAAATAAATTAATTTTAGAATTTGGGTAAAGTAAAAAAAAATATAATGAAATCTAATTAGAAAAAATAAAAATAAAACTTGTAGAAAAATCTACATCAATGAATTGATTTCTTTTACAGCATTAAAATTAAGAAAATAATTTAAAAACAAAGATAAGTAAAATAATTTAAAAAATTTAAGCACAAATAGTATATTAATTTAATTAATCATATGTATTATTTAACTGTAAACATTAGCATCTGTCCCAGCAATTTTTGTTGAAAATAATATTTTTTTAGAATTGAAAAAGTAAATGCATCTTTAGAGAATAGGTTTATAAAAACCCAAAATGAATAAATTTAATAAATAAATCAAAATTGATAAACAGAAACACAGAATTTAAAATATGCTTGTTTTGTGTGAAATAATCATTAATTAAGTTTCTTTTTAAAAAAAAACATATTAAAAAATATTATAATTATAATATATATAAAATAATTTGTCAAAT
Organism: Heterodera schachtii; assembly: GCA_023374025.1. Taxonomy (NCBI): domain Eukaryota; kingdom Metazoa; phylum Nematoda; class Chromadorea; order Rhabditida; family Heteroderidae; genus Heterodera; species Heterodera schachtii. The sequence goes on from SIJG01000029.1 coordinate 1,264,270, forward strand.
AATAATAAAATAAATGTAAGTAATATAAGTTAAAATTTCTTTTTCAATCACCAGAATTTGATTTTTGTTTGTGCGTTTTTGATGATTTACGTAACAAGTTGATTAAACCCAAAAGTAAAAGGATTAATGATTGAGCTCTTGGTATACTGAGCTCTGATTTAATGCTCAAAGTTAATTTAGTTTATAATAAAATATTAAATGATATTAATGAAAGTAATTTTTATACTAAATAAATCATGAAAATGTGGTGATTATGATTAAAAAATAAATTTAAAAAGCACAATTATACAGCATTAAAAAGCAAAAAAAAAAAAACATAAAATAAAGTTTCAGAATGAAAAAAGCAACCTTATGAAAAGAGTAGGGTTGCGTCCCCGACCGTCGGGGTTGGAAAAGTCGGGGTTCGGGGTCGTCGGGGTTGGAAGTGTTTCTCGCCAATTTTCTCCATGTGTAGTAGACACAGCCGGACGCCATTGATATCGTTTTGTAGAGCTCATCGAGCTGTACAAAAAGCCGCTGGTACCGGCACGCTTAGTTTGGGTTGCCCATCGACAGGGTCGGGGGCGAGGCTGAGGGTCCTCCGGCAGATGTGCCCGACCCATGACGGGCTCTAAGTGAATGGATCAAGGACCGGACCCGGCCTGGGAGATAGCCCTTTAAAAACCGAACAAAAAATTGTTCTTAACCTGGCCGGTCCGGGTTCCGGATCAGGCACTTTTGGTGCCCGAAAGTGGTGCGATCGGCTTCCGGAAAATGACCAATCAATCACTGTTTTTTTTTTTTGGAACGCCCACACTGAGTTTTTTTTTGGAACGCCCACACTGAGTTTTTTTTTGGAACGCCCACACTGAGTTTTTTTTGGAACGCCCACACTGAGTTTTTTTTTTGGATCGACTCACCACGGACAACAAAACGCCACAGTAATTCAAACACGGACACATACAAACACAAAACTTTAATATGTAGGATGACAAAAATAAATTCAATTGTTATTAGATTAATTTTATCAGAGTTTGATTCTTTTCTATAAAATTTGACTTATGCAGCGTATTTAATTTTAAATTTGTGTTTTTTCTATTTTATTATTTTAAACTATTCCTTTTTATTTTTTTTAATTCTTATGCTAAATATTTTGTATAGAATCACATGATTCTTTAAAACTTGTTTACCCATGTTTTCTAGCTTCCAAAATCGGTTGATGTAATTGTGTACGCTGATTATTATTTTTAAATTTGTTAAGTTAATCTTTGAACTTAATATAGATTTTTACAAAGGGTGTGTTTCTGGCATTTAGCATATTTCCAATTGTCTTAATATTTTTTATAATTTAACCCAATTAATTTACCAAATTTAATCTGACTTTTTGAATTTCTTAAAAATTTTTTGTAATTTATATTTGGGTCTCATAAAATATTTTAAATGAAAATGTTGCATTTTATTATTTTTGATCAAATAAGGCGAAATTATTGTTTCAGCATATTTCCTCATTTTTATATCTTTATATCTTATATTATTTTTGAACTAACATTGATGATTATTTTTATTCATTTTAAAACAAAAATATTTATGTGACGATAAAAATTGAATTCGTAAATGTTTTTTTTTATTTAACATTATGAGACGGTCCAATCCTCTTCTTAATTAAAAAAAATTTTTTTTATGCATATTGAAAAATTTATATTATTTTTAATAAACTGGTGCTGGTTTCTCAAAAATTATCACCCTCCCAAACGGAACTGAATTCAATGTAAACACCAACAAATGTAAAGAATTATGAGCCCAGTTGAAGCAGAAGACGAAAAGAATCATGACACCAGTATAAAATTGACAGAATCTCATATATGCATGGACAAATTTTCCGATTGAATGCTAGGGCTTAAGGATTGTCTGTTTTTAAGGCTTTTGTTGATTTATTACATTGTAATTATTTTTTTAATTCAATTTATTTTTTAACTAAAATTATTTCTCATTATAACAAATATTAAAATTAATTTACTTAAATGAATTCTGATTATTGTATAGATTATTTAAATAATCTCTGATTATTAAAAAATTGCCCAGATATGATTTACTTAAGTTTATGGGTGGATTCTATTTCAATGTTATTAATGCTATTATATATGATTTTTTGGATAGATATTTAATATTACAAATTGCATTTGTTAGTTTTTTAATTAGATTTTTTTCATTTTTAAATTTTTTCATTATTATGAATAATTATATAAAATAACAATTTTATTCTTAATTTTTTCCTTTTAAAGCATTTTTTTGTTTCTCATTTTTTAATCATATAAAATAAATTGTTGATTTGTTAAATTTATCTTTACATTTTTTAACTTATGCATCACTAATTTTTCTTGGTCAAGACACGATTTCATGCGGCTTAACGGGCTTTGCTTCAGAAATTGTTATTTTTTTAGTTTAATTTTAAATTGCGTGGATTTTATCCCTTGCATTTATTTTTTTTACGCTAATGAGTTGGAACTTTCTACTTAGATGCAATATTTTACATCAATTATATTATAGCTATATTTTTATTTCTTACTTAATTAAAATATTATTTTGGAAAATAAAAGTGAAAAAATTAACCTTCTGCAATTCTCAGTATTTATTTTTTGAATATTTATTATTCTTATTAATAAATTAAGAGCCTAAATTTTATTATGATTTACAAAGAATTAATTGGTTTTTCAAAAAATTCATTTTTTGGTTTAACAGGTGCAACAACGAAGGTTAATATGCCAATTTTATTCTTGTTTGCTAAATTAGACATTTAGTCATATTGCTTTAACTTAGTTTTAATTTTCGAAGTTTCTAAATTAGGTTATTAGATCGTTTATCCTGAAAATTTGTTTAATCAGGCCTTAGCCTGCTTATGAATTACTTAACTACTTTTAATCGGATTTAAAAGCTTTTTGTATAAAATTAGAAAAACCAGCAAAAATTCAAAAATGAATCTCTTTTTTTTATCATTTTGTCCACGCAATTGCAAATTGTCAAGAAAATAAATTAAAAATTATGTGACGAATTTTTGAGAACTTTTTATTTCTTCAGTGTGTACTTTCTGAATTAAACTCTTGTCAAGGTTAAAATCTTTTTGAAAACGCATTTATGGTCTTTTCTTTATTGTTTCCTTAGCTTTATTTATTTTAGGGTAAGTAAACTTTCATGAAACCTTGTAATCTCTATTGAGGTTTTTTGACAATTTGGCGCTAGATTTACCTTTTATAAAAATAAATTTTATTATGATAAGTTTTACTATTTTTGAATTTAACTACTTCCTCTGATGAGCAAATAGAACTTAATAGAATTTTTTAAAAAACTCTAGATTTGTATTAAATTATTATTTATCCAATTGTTCAAGTAGCCAAAAATTCTACATCAAAGAATAAAAGCATAAAAATAATTATATAACAAAAAAATAAATAAATTGACACATAAACTCTATTTTAAAAAATATAAAGAAATAAATATTTAATTTAAAAATTAAAATACCTAAAAAGGGTTCAAATATTAGTATAATAAAAATTAACTAAATATAAAATTTATAAACGTTAAATAAAACTTTATATGAAAAAGTTGTGTTGCACATACATAGAATGACGAACTCACTTCATTATAAGAATGATAAAAAATTAAAAGCAAGAAAAATAGATGATAAAATAGAAAATCAATCATTTAAATAATTTTTTATTAATTTTAATAAAATAAACATTTTTTTAAATGTGTGCTTGCATTTTTTTATTACGAATATATTTCAAATCATAAATTTAAAGATTACGAACCGACTAAGAAACTTACGTAATAATAATGCAAGAATTCATCAAAAAATATAATAAAAGTATGCAGAAAAATGAATAATAATATAAATAATCTTTAATTTTTTCTGCTAATTTTTTAATAAATAACAAAAAAATATCAATTAATACAATTTTCACAACAGTTATTGTATATTTGAGAGCAAGGATTTAAGAAAACTTGGTGCCTTATTAGGCAAAATAACAAAAAATATAATATATTTAAATATATCAATAAATATTCAATAGTATAATAAAAAAATTTAAATGGTTTTTAAAAGTAGCATAAAAATAATATTCAAAATCAGAAAAAAACATTTTTGTGAGTCGACTATGAATTTTAAAGTGGAAGCGCGGTACAAAAACATTTGTTAAATTTATAATACCTTTATCACTAACCGAGAGAATAAAAATCACAAATAATAAATAAATTGAGAAACACGAAACAAATTTCTTCCATACTATGTAAGGAAATGGGTTTAGAAATGATTAATATGTATGAACAAATATTCAAGATGAGTATTACCGCGACGTATCGCAGAAATATTATTTTTTTAGAACTCCGTTTTTATTTATATGAGGTCGAATTTAACAAAATTTAAAATTAAATCTTAAAAAAATAAAAAGGAAAAATTTTTAAAGTTCGGTTCGATTATAGCCTTTTTCGTCATATAATTAGGAGCATGTTAAAATTTCTTAATTCTATAAAATTAATTTTCATAATGTTTAAAATTTATTTTAAAAAAGGAAATTAAAATTGCATTTTCCTTTATAAGATATCAAAGTATTAGTTTTAATAAAGAATTATTTTTATGATCATGAATTATTTTTATGATCATTCAATTTCTATTTAATTTTCACATTCAATTATAATTTTTTATTTTTAAAAAACTTCTTGATCTCTTGACTCTGAATTCATAAAAATAAAGTAGCCAATTTTGTAATTTATGCGATTAGTTTTTTTTAGAAAATATGGTATTCTCACCCGTGATTAACATTTCTTTATTTTACATTTTATCAATCCTATTCAATTTTAACTATGTGATGATTAATAATTTATAAAATATCTTTAATAACTATATTTTCTTTTTAAATAATATTTTCTCGACGTTACGGTAAACATTTTTTTATATATCATTATTTGTTTTGATTTTTTATATAATAAAGTGATTTTATTTAACAAACCCTACCAGTTTTTATACATTATTCATAATGCACTCAGAAATTTTTATGAAGATAAATTTTCTAGCCTTAAAACCAACTTGGTTGTCAAGTTTTAAAACTAGCGGTTTTTTGTAAAGAAGGCAACTTGAGCAAAATTATAGTTTTTAGCACCTAAAAATCCTGTCTCTTATTTATAATAAATCGAAAAATAAAAGATCAGAAATAAAATGAATACATGAATGAGTTACTGCTTTTTTTTTATTCACTTTTCATAAAAACATAGTTACAAAACTTAAAGTACAAGTTTTTACCTTAATTTACTTTCGTTTTATTTTAGTTTATTTAATTAGGTTCTTACATATTGGTTATAACAATATTCTTACATGAAATTATAATTTGTTAACGAGAGAAATAGTTAATTTATAATTTTATGAGATTTTATTTTTTATTATAATCAATATTTATAGTGTTCGGCAATATAGTAATTATTTGTAAGATACATTTTCATTATTTTCTTCTCTTAATTTTATACATTTTCATTATTTTCTTCATTTTAATGTTTTTCCATTAAAAAAATTATAAGCAAACATTAAAATTAATCTTTTACAAAAGTTTAGATCTCTCCGTCAAAGCTATGATCAGCGTGTCTCACAAACTCTAGTCTATTATATTTAGATATATTCTCTTTTCCATTTTCTAATCTCTCAAATTTTGATAATTATTAAAAGATAGTTTTTAAGGATTTCTAGCACATTTATTATGGATTTTATTTTATTCGTTGTTTATCATTTTTATGTATATTTATTATAAAGCTCAATATGTATTCTACCTTATTTAACATATAATTTTACACTAATTTTTATATTTTAAATATTATTTGCTTTAAATTTAGATATGATTGGTATATGTTTCTTTTATAAGTAGCTATTCTTTTGAATATAAATAAAAATGTTTTATTCAATGGAAATAAAATTATAGAAAAAATAATTTAAATAGTAAGAAAACTTTAATCAATGTTATAAAATAAGAAAGAATTTAAAAACAAAGAATTTTTTATGGTTGGATGTCAGGGATAAAGAAATTGAAAAATTTGGATCAAAACATTAATACAAAATTTTTCTTTTTTAAGAATTTATTAGTGTTTTTCATAAATACTTTCTTAAATTTTCAAAACAAAACAGTCTTGAATATAATAAAAATATTAAAGCAAATACTGACCAATATTTTCAAAAAAAAAAAATCAAAATAATAGTTTTATATGAAATCAGACACTACCAGGCCGTGAATTTACAATTCTTTTAAAATATATCTGTTTATATCAAATTTCACAATATTTCTCTTTATTTTATAAATTTGTTGTAATACTTATTAAAATTTTTTATTACTATGGCATTAATATAATATAATCTTTTTTTTGGATTCATTGTTATCTAAATGTTTTTTTTTGTTGTAATTTTTGTTCTTTTATTAAAAATAATTTATATTGCAAAGAATGACGAATTTTATCAAAGAAATTGTGATGTCTTTTGTTGAATTGCTTCATAATGAAATAATTTAAGAACTTTCAAATTAAAATTTGATTATAATTTTTGATTTATATGTTTTATTTTTGAAAAAATTATTTTTTTGCAGCTCTTTTGTTGTATAATTTAATTTATCAGTCCTATTGTTTACTACCACGATGTTATATTATAAACTATAAGAAGGGATGAGCATAGATAATGCTTATTTTTTATAATAAATTATTATAGGAGTTAAATTCTTAAATGTTCATTCTAATTTTTTCTTCCGCAATTTCATCAGTAAATATTTTAAAGAAGTTTTAGGTTTTTATTTATTTTCAATTTCAATTAGCAAAATCTGTCTTAGATTATTTCTTCTTTTATTTTTGGTTTTATATATTGTTTAAAGACAAAAATAAGAATATAAATGTAACTTCAATTCTATTAAAGAATAATTTAAATTTTTTCATTAACTATATAATATTTTGTAGAAAGCTCGTCTTTCAATTTATTCGATCATTTAAGATACTTAGATGATTGTTCGATTATTTATTATCATTTTGTCTTTTTATCTACTAATTTTTTAGTATTTTATTTGTTAATTTATATTTTTAAAGATTCAATGCCGCAATGCAAATTTTTTTTAATTTTATTTATTATTTAAGATTGATATATAAAATTCTACCATTCAATTCTTTTCCATAACATTAAAATACTAATTATAAATTTAGGATTTTTTTTTTGAATAATTTTCATTATTTGGTTTTCATTTATTTTTAAAATGTATAATTCCTCTTTATCCATATTTCATATATAAAATTTTTTTAAGTTTCAACGAATCCCAATAAAAAAAAATTCTCGTCGGCGACATTGAGGATGGCTATTTTCAGACAATTTCAAGAAAAAATTTGTTTGACTTATTAATTGGGATTTAGTAAATATAGAAAGTGGGACAAAAAAAATTTTTTAAATACATATTTGAATAAATGAGAAGTCATATCTTTTTTTTTATTAAAATTATTTTTATATTTTCATTCAATACCAAAAGGTGTCAATGCTGACGTCATATGCTTCATATTGCACAATTAATAGCCATCGTTTGGCTATTATTCTTTAGTGAGTGCGAGTGTGGTGGTCAATACAAAACGACATTATGAAAGAAACTTTGCTGGGCTTGACGAACTCAAAAATTTACCCAAAATTGCCGGTATGAAATTTTATGGGAAATATTTGGTTCTTTAGTAAATATTAGGATTAAAAATTATAATTTAATTTTCATTACTTATAATTACTATATTAAAGAATTTCACAACGTTAAATCGTTTTTTTGTCTAAAAAATTCTTAAAAAAGGTAAAAATCTTTTCCCTATTTTTAAGTTATTTTTTAAGTTTGTCTACGAGTTTAAATAAAATATTTTATTTTTCCAAATTTAAAAATTGAATTCAGTCATTGTCGACTGATTATATAATTAATTTATTTTTTTAAAACATATAACAGTGCATTTTATTTTATTGGGGAATTATTTAATTTTCTTTATATCATATTAAATTCAAATTTTTGTGTTATGATGAGTCCAATATACTAATATGAGTTTTAGTCGGAATAATCGGAGAAAATTAATTATCTTTACATTTTACATTTCAGTTTAGTCGACTTTTATTTATGGAAACAGCGGAGTGACATTTTTCCTAGAGTTTTTTTAAATTCTGATTATACATATTTGAAAAAGTTTGAGAGAAGTAATGATGTTCGAGACCGAAAATTTCCCGAGAATTTGTTAATTTTTTCCCTATTATTTTTCTTACTGCAAAATTTATCAAAAATAAATTAAAAAATGAACATTTAAATTTAAAATAAAAGGAAAATGAAAAAAAAAAGTTGAAAAACAAAGCAACCCAAAGAAAAGAATTTAAAAATTCGATGCACCGAAATTCCTTTTGACTAAAAATGTGAAGAATGATTACAATATTTCAAAATTGAGCATAAATTCACTTTAATATAATTTAAAAGAATATAATAAAATCCTGAACAACAAATCTGTTAATATTTCGATGCTTATTTTTTAATCCATGGAATTATTAAATTCATTATTTAAAATTATAAATTTTCAAGCTATTAGTTTTACTGAATATATTTGTGCTTCTTCCTTAATGGGTCCATTTAATCAAAACCAAAAGTGTGGCATTTTAATTTAATTTTTAAATAACTAAGATTACATAAAAATTAAAAATGTAAATCAAAATAGTCATATTGTTTTTACTCTCATGAACTTATTTGACGAAATGGGAATAGATTTCTAACATAAAAAAAAATATAGATGAAACAAGCATTATTTTACAAAATAATTTTTTATTTACAAAAGCCTTATTAAAATAGCCATTTAAAAATACAAACTTTTAAAAGTATAATAATATAGCAAAATAATGATAAAAACCATCTTAAAGCAGAAAAGCAAAATTCATTATTGGAGACAGACAAAAAGATATCAGACAAATTATAATTTATAAATTATTATCTTTAAATAATTTTTTAAAATAATTTTTATTTTTGAAATAAAAATGAATTGTTTCTATAGAATAATAATAATGAAAAAATATAGAAAACCGGAAAATAAAACCTACAATATAAATAAAACTTTTAAATTTAATTATTTTCCCTTCATTTGTTTTAAGCAATTTAATTTAAAAGAACGCCAAACAACGGCATTTGCAATAAAAAAAATCATATTTTTAAAAAATTATTCAATTTTTGTATTGAAATATCTTTGACAATCAACCAAAATTTAATAAATTCAAAATTTTTATAAAATAAACACAATTAAGAAACTGATTTTATAAATGCCAAAATGTTTATCATAGACCAACACAGAAAAAATAACAGTACATTAAAAAAAAATAAAATACCATGGAACAAAATCTCACTTTAGATCACCAATCACCATTCCGTTGGACATGTTCTTGGAGCTGCAGTTCGCCTTGAACACAAAATCTTTCAAGGTTTACCGCACTCTGTACAGTAACGTGGGGTTCCTTCTTCCTTAAAAGTAGCTTCGCAGCCTTTCTTCATACAACACCAGTGCCGACATCCGTTACAATCGAATGATGGCGTTTGAGTCTTAAATAATTCCGAGAATTAAGCATGCTGTAAACACATTTAACCAGATTTTATTTAGCTATTACATTTAATTTCGTTATTGACCTAAGGTTTATCACCACATCCAAAAAAATTTGCCTTTTTTGGTGTCAATTAATTTGTTGTGTAACGTAAAAAAAAAAGATGAGCCAAAATGCTTATTATTTTTAGCGTTAATAGTTTTTAAAATCCTGGACATTTCTGTGAATTATTTTAAATTGTGATTATCAAAATTAATAAAAAATATGTTCTCGGAAATTAAAGATTTAAATCTTTGTCTTTTTTAATCTATCAAATAAATTGTTGGTAATATTAAAAAACTGACCAAAATGCTAAAAATTTAATGTTAAATGTTTTTCGAGTCCTGAACCTTTAGTGAATTATATTATAATTTATGACTAAAATCCTAGGATAATTTGGATATTTCCATGAAGGATTCTGAAAGCAATTCCAAAATTTAAAAATTTCACTATAATTAAAGAATTAAACTTTTAAAAAGGTTGATTAAATTCCTAGTTTTGGGTACTGTTCCAAAAGGCTATTCCAGCAACTAACTGGTTTTCCACCAAGCTTAAATAACGTTGGTTTGTTCTCTTTCATGAAAAAATTCCCACAAATGTAACAAGCATTTGCTTTATCGCCTTTCGTAATTTTCTTTACTGAAGCTTTGCTCTCCGATTTTGTCTTAAATTTTTTCTCTTAAAAATAAATTAATTTAAATTGAAAAAAAAAGAAAAAATCTTACTTTTTGATGATTCTGCTGTTTGTTTAGGATGCATGTTCCAATTATGATCTAAACATTAGTTCAAATATTATTAAATTCTACTTTAAATTATTTTGTTTAATTTTTTTCTCATTTTGATACATTAAATATTAAAAAAATATTTTATTTATTCGTCAGGCTTTAATATTATTAATATTGTCTAATCAAATCCTGTTTTACCGTTTGATTGTTCAGCAGCAGGTGGCTGCTGTTCATAAAGCATCTCATTCACCGGGTTCCAGCTTCTATAACCTAAAAACTCAAAAGCTATAATAAATTATTTGCATTTTCTATTTTACTCATTCATCATTTTAATTTAAGTTGGATTATTGCACTATTTGAAATTTTATTTATTTTTTGATCTATAACTGGTGGATTCGTCCAAAAATCCTGAAATCTGCAGCTAAAAGCAACTGAGACCACATTGTTAAAATTTTCTATTTTTCATAAAACACATTTATAAACATCAATTTCATTGATATACTCCATTTTTGTGAAGTCAGGTATAGTATTAATGCTTTTTTATCAAATTTTGTGGCACTAATTTTTTTGACTTCTGAAAACGACGGATATTTTTGAATTTGAAAAATCTCGAATCCAATTCCGCTTCGAAAGTACTGTAATTTGGAACATCTCATCTGGTCGCTTTATTACCAAAATTTTGAGGATTGTAATTCGAAAAAGATCCCAAGTTATTAATTTGGTGTAACCCGTTGTAAATCTCATTCTCATTGTCATCTCCGCCAATACATTCATTTAATAAACAGCCAAGCACAATAATAGCAATAAACATAGAAAGTTCGGAGCATGAAGCCATTTGGTTGCAATATCTGAATCTGTAAAATAATGTTTATTAGTTTTTGTTCAAGAAAATATATTTAAAAATTTTGCTATTTGGAACCCTAAGGAAATGTTATAATAATATAATAATAATAATAATAACAGAGTGTTAAGTTATGCATAATTCCTTCTGCTTTTTATTTCGATTATTGCCTAATTTACGTCATAGCTCTCCCATTTTAAATACTTTATTAAAAGGCATGACATCAGAATTTTTTAAAATATATTTGTAGTCTAATCTATGTATTTTATAACTAAATATAATATATTTTTTTAGATTTATTATAGTATGTATGTTATAGAATGGGGTGAGTAAATGTTAGAGAGGAAAAATAAAATACAAAATAAAAAAACACGAAAATGAATTACGAAATAAACTACGAATTAAAAAAAAATGCAAAATTTTCTTTTTGCGAAATTACCCCCATTTTTCAGATTTGCACTGACTAAAATTTGGGTGTAATGTATCTTGTCCGGCCTAAAAGCAAATAAAATGTTTCTATAACATCTGTACGTAATCAGTGTTGATTGCTGCAGTTTGATTCAATTAGTTACAAGTTTGCCTTAATTTCTCCGGAAAAGTTGGAAAACTTAAGACAACTCAGCCCAAAAGACAAATTTGTGAGCAGCAAAACAAACAGAAACATTAAAAAAATATTTTGTTAGCTTATTTTATCAGTTTATTATTGGTAATTGTTGAGAATTTTTTCTCAGTTTTCTAAAGTGTCCTTATTTTAATTACCACCCCAATTTTGAAAAAAAATCATAACGTTTTTTCCGGTCATTGTCTTAATACTTTTAGAATTAGGAAGTGTGGTAAAAATTTCAGCTTGATCGGTTCATGGAAAGTGCCCAAACCCCCGAAAAATTGGTGTCCTTACTTTAAATGAACTTATGTTCTTGTTTTTAACGGCCTAATAGAACAGATCAAATTATTATTTCTTCTTAAAAAGTATTTTCTCTCAACCCCTTCCCCCATTCTTAAATGTGTTGAGTAAATGTTAGGGAGGAAAAATAAAATACAAAATAAAAAAAACGAAAATGAATTACGAAATAAACTACGAATTTTTAAAAAAAATGCAAAATTTTCTAAAATATTTGTTCAAACTTGACGAAATTTTTGAAAAAGTTCTTAGGAAAATACTCAGGGCTATCGAATCATAAGAATATGAAATTTGAAAATTTGGTTTCTTTTGAGTAACGTTATGGGTAATTTTTTGTTTTGATGCTTTTGGCCGAATTTTAAACATCACTAGCGGACTAGACTCACTTTGTCTCTGTATCTCTAACCTCTCTTCATTGCGCGCTCTCTCGCCAATCAATAATAATGTCCGCCACTCTGCGTCCCTGCCCTCTGCTTCTCTGCTGTCCCTTGTCTCTGTATCTCTAACCTCTCTTCTTTGCGCGCTCTCTCGCCAATCAATAATAATGACCGCCACTCTGCGTCTCTACCCTTCCCTTCTCTGCCTCTCTGCGATGCCTTGTCTCTGCTTCTCTAACCTCTCTTCTCTGCGTACTCTCGCATCTAATCGATATTCCTGGCGTACGCGTCTGATAGGTCACGCCCATTTTGCTATATGTCTCTAACCTTACTCTCTCTATTTCGTGTACACTCTCAGCTAATCGATATTCCTGGCGTACGCGTCTGATAGGCCACGCCCCTTTTCCTTTGCTTCTCTGACCTAACTCTCTCTCTTACGTGTACTCTCTCACCTAATCGATAATATTGGCGTAAGCGTCTGATTAGGCCACGCCCCCTTTTCTCTGTTTTCCTTACCCCCACCGTAATCTTACCGTCATTCTTGTTATCAGCAACCATTTATTTCTACTGTATTGAAGCATGTCGTCCGATGACGAAATGCCTCCTGTCCTCGACGGGCCTTACACGCCCGTGCGAGATGGCAATGAGCCCTTTGAAGATGCGCCGCCCCTTATGGAAGTGATTAACCAATTTCCTAATCAACTGGTGAAAATCATTTGAATAATTAATAATAATATATTAATCAATGATTTAGAATTTGGAAAATGCAAAAGGAAAAAATGAACACGTGATCAAGGATCGTTTGAACTTGGAAGAATTTAATGGCGAGCATTTCAAATGCCTGGATGCCGCACAAGCGGAGAGTGGAAGGTTCAAAGGTTAATTAATTTTCTTCGGGCAATTAAACAATTTACAATTTTTTTTGTTTTCATTTAAGCTTATCGTTTTCTTGGACGATTTATGCTGGACTACATTTGGAATTCCGACCACCCCGAAGCTGTTTTAAAGAGCCTCTTTTTGATGTGCCTGTCATACGCGTTGAAGGGAGCTTCGGCCATGAGCATAAAGGCAAACCATCTGATTTTCCTCCAACATCTCGGCACCTTGACTACGAAATAGCAGTGCACTTCAAAAACTTCAAGAAAATTGAGGACAAAATGGCTGAAACAATTTTGACACGCTTTGAAATTGTCGACCAAAGCAACAAATCCAAAGAGCGGCCATCACTTCTTGAGGAATCGTTTGTTATTGACATCACGGCTATCGATAGTGGGGGAAAGAGACAGAAGATGGCGGGAAAGGTGGACGTCGTCGTGACTTCAATGTTCCGTACGACCTTCTGGAGGGAGCAACATACGAATTGGAGAACAACGATACATACTGCTTGTTCCGCGCCTTTGAGTTTCTTCGCATGAAACATGTGCTACCCCAACAACGATTTTCTGAATATAAACGTGATGAAGAACAGCAACTTAACAACGTGACTTCATTGTTCAGGGAGTGCGACATCCAAATGGGCTGTCGCTTTATTCCATTGAGGAATATGGAAACAAAATTCAGGTAATTTAAAATGAAAAAAAACAGGGTTAAAAGTACATTAAGGAATACTACAACGAAATGCACCCTGGGATGTTCCGTCTCTTCTGCTTTGACACATTTGGCAAAATGAAACCCGTTTGGAAGTCCGCAATGACTGATTACCGGCATGAACTCTGTGTTCTTTACACGGAAGGAGATGATGGCGCTGTTGGACACTATGACGCAATTAAATCAATTGGAAAAATTTTCGGCTCAAAGAATTACTGTTTCGGGGTATATATCAAAAATAATAATAAATACTTTTTTGTACAGCTCGATGAGCTCTACAAAAAGCGATTTAAAAATTGAAAAATTTTAAAAATTTAATAGGACTTGCATCTAACCGTACATTAGGGTTAACCGGACGGCACCTTGATTTTGTCAATTGAATTATTAAATTTATTTATTTAATTTATCAATCACTTAGTTTTTTTGGAACGCCCACACTGAGTTTTTGTGGATCTACTCACCACGTTTAAATAGATATAAAAAAGCTCAAAATAGTTATCAAATAGGTACAATAATCCCGAAATAGGTACAAAAATAGGTAAATAAATTTTTTTATTAACGATTTTTTTAGTGGAAAAAAGCAAACAAATGGGAAAATTTTTGGTTCTATTTCTTTGTAAATGAATAATTTAAATATTTTTATTATTTTCTTAGAAAATATTGGCATTTTAAATTTATTAAAAAAATTAAATAAATTTTCGGAGATAAATTTTTGAGAAAATTTTCCAATTGTTGGAGGTGTATTTAAAAAAAATTTCATCGATTCTTAGGGGTATATTTTTTGATTTTATTGCATTTTTGATAAGGACTTTTTTAAAATCCTAAAAATAGGTAACAAAAATTCCGAAATAGGTATAAAAATAGGTAACTAAGTAATAGGTAGAAAAACTCCAAATAGGAAGAATAGGTAATAAAAAAGTCATCGTAGACACCCCAAACCAAGTGGAAAATGTTTTTTTTGTGCTTATCTGTGCTAATTAAGAGACAAAAATTTTAGGTATTTTCCTAAATTTCCCAGCCCTAATAATAGAAACTCAAAATGGAAGTGAAAGTAACTTAGCATTTATTGGCGTGCTGCTTAACGGCCTTAAATTGTTTTTCAAATTTGAATAATACCGTTAAAAAATGCAAGCAAAAACGACACCATAAACACAGCAATATTTGGAGTAATGCGAAGCACCACCATTTTTTCTGCAAGGAAAATTAAAATTTGTTTACAAAATATTATTTTTTATTAAGGCATAAAATACATATGGCCATTCTTATTACAAAATGAACAATTTGAAATAATATTTATGCTAAAAATGGGCATTATTATATGCTGCAATCGATGCGCATGTTCAACGGCATAATTTTGCTGCTGTTTCTTGGCGTGGGATGGCATTTTAAAGCGCCACGTGCCCTTCTCCAAGCCCTCTTCCCTCCCACGGGAACCGGCCACTTTGGCGCCAAACGAAAAATATATGCATGGGTAAGTAAGTAATATTTACACGCCCTATCCATTAATGGCATAGGCAAAAAGCTGATCGAAAGCTCTTAACAACTCTATCGGCTTCTCAAAAATCACAAAGATTTAATAGCCTATAAAAAATTTGTGTAGAAAAAACTTGAAAAATTTTGACTTTTTGAGATTTTCATGCATAACTTTTTTGGTAATTGTCTAATCGCGAAACAATGGCTTAGAAAAAGCTTCTAAACATGTTAAGCTTTCGAATGATACCAACTATGTTGGATTTGGATGGAAAATAAAAAAGTTATTGTCAAAAAATTGGCTGGGCCCAAATGTGTGGGGCCCAACTGACGTAGACCGTGCTTACTTTTTATATTTATATCATACAAATAACTTGATTGATCGTTATTGTATGCCGCACATAAGACTAAAGCATAGTTTTTATTATTCATGCACAATTGCAATTATTTGCATTTAATTGTAAAAATGTTTTCCTTTAATATAGCTTTATCAGTGTTCGGTCCGAGGGTTAAAGGAACACGATCAATAATAAATGTTTATTGACGAACAATAAATAAATGCGAAGGACAATTTGGTCGGAGGAAAAATAACAATTTTAAATGAATGAGGGAAAAAGAGCAGGAGGGAGGGAATGACCGTCTATTTATGGGGGAATGACAACAACAAAATTGGCGGGGAATTTGAATAGACAAATCGCCAATATAATTCAAAATAGGCTCATCCGAACACCTCCCCTTTTGAGCGGCTCACGGCGTGTACCTTTGCGGGGCACGTCTGTTCCGTTGCGGGTATCGGCGTGGCAGGATTTGCTGTTCTGCTTCTTCGTCCATCGATTCGTCATTGTCGGACTGTCCCAAATCATTCTCGAGTCCCTGCTCTTGGACAGTTTGGTTGTGCTCAGCTCGAGCTTCCAACTCATTGGCAATTTGGCGATCGGCAGGTTTTCCGATGTCAAATGCGTCGAGAAAAATCTGCAATTGGTCGGCTTCGTCGGGAGTGTGTCGAGGACGAAGTTGATTGGCATGGAATCTTCCTGACGACCCGTCACGGAAGTCCACGTCATAAATGACTCCTCTCTTTTTCGACACCTTGCCGAATTTCCAATTTTGCGAAATTCGGTGTTTGGCGAAGACGTTGTCTCCGATGGCAAACTCTCGAATTTTGGTGCCATATCGTCGGTTGAACCTTTGCTCCATCTCCTCATTTCGCTCTATTGGCAGAGTGGGCGTTGGTTTCAACAAATCCAAGGTTGTTCGTGGTTTCCTTCCAAGAAACATTTCCGCTGGGGATTTGCTTCCTTCGAGCGAATCATTGGGGGTCGTCCGGTAGCTGACGAGAAAAGTTTCGACTATGCTTTTACTCGGAGCCCCCTCCCCTTTTAATTTTCGGAATGTTCTTTTGAAAGTGTCCACAAATCTCTCTGCTTGGCCGTTGGACATCGGGTTGTATGGTGCCGAGAACAGGTGTTTGATGCCATTGACGTTTGTGAATTTTGCAAATTCATGGCTAGTGAATTGCGTTCCGTTGTCCGAAACCAAAGTTTCGGGGAGTCCGTGCCGACTGAAGAGGTATCGAAGTTTTTCGATAGTGGCACTTGTCGATTTTGTTGGCATTTCAAAAACCTCAGGGTATTTAGAATATGCATCGACAATGATCAGGTACTCTTTACCGAAAAACGGTCCGGCAAAGTCAATGTGCACTCTCTGCCACGGTCCATTTGTCTTTGGCCATGAGTGCAAGTGCGTTTTCGTTGGCGCCTTTGCCTCATTTTGGCATGGTTGACAATTTTCAACAAATTGTTCAATTTCCTGGTCCATTTTCGGCCAGTATGCATATTCACGAGCCAACTGCTTCATCCTTTTCATTCCAGGATGTCCTTTGTGGAGCAGTTGCAGTATTTTGGCTCGGTGTTGCGTTGGAATCACAACTCTTTCAGCATACATCAAACAATTTTTGGTGATGCTGAGTTGTTCCTTCCTTTGGTGGAAAATTCTGATTTCCACATTTTCGTTGCCAATGTTTTGTGGCCAGCCATTTCTGATGAATTTCATGACCTTTTTGATATTCTGATCACTTTTTGATGATTCGACGATGTTTCCAAATTTAATTGGAAGCTTCTCGATGGTTCCAACGAAAATTGACTCGAGTTCCGAATCGATGCAAGTGTTAGCAATGACGCGGTCTTCGGCATCCTTTCCTTTGGCAATGAGCCGTGAAAGTGCATCAGCTTGGCCGAAGTCGTTGGTGTTGACATATTCGATTGTGAAATCGTATGCCAAAAGAATGAGTGACCATCGCAGCAGGCGATTTGCACTGCATTGCCGCACTCCTTTTTTATTGCCGAAGATGGCGAGAAGAGGCTTATGATCAGTTAGGAGCGTAAATTTACGTCCATAGATCATTTTGTGGAATTTCTGCACTGCAAAAATTATTGCTAGTGCTTCCTTCTCAATTTGCGAGTAGTTCTTCTCGGCAGGAGTTAAAGCGGATGATGCATGCGCAATTGCTTTCATCGTGCCGTCCGGGAATTTGTGTGAGATCACTGCTCCAATTCCTTGATCAGAAGCATCTGCTGCTACTATGATCTCTTTTAGAGGGTCATAGTGCGTGAGCAACAATTCTGATGACAAAATTTCTTTGATTTTGTCAAATGCATTTTTGCATTTGTCGCTCCAATTCCATTCGGTGTCCTTTTTCAGCAAATCATCAAGCGGCTTTCTGACGAAGCGCATGTTTTTGATGAATTGTTGGTAATGGTTTACCATTCCCAAATATGACCGAAGTGAAGAAACATCCGTCGGTTCTGGCATCTGATTGATGGCAGTGATTTTGCTGGGGTCGGGTCTGCGTCCGTTTTTGTTGATTATTTGTCCGAGATATTTAATTTCATCTTGGAAAAACGAACATTTTTCACGTTTGACGCGAAATCCCCATTCTTGAAATCGCGAGAACATCTTTTTCAAGTGTTCTGAATGTTCTTTTTGGCCCTTGCTGACGATGATGATGTCATCAAGGTAGGCTGTCGCGAAGTCAAAATCTGCCAACATTTGGTCCATTATTGACTGGAAAATGCCAGGGGCTGTTTTGATGCCAAAGGGAAGTCTTTTGACTTCATAATTTCCTCTGTGGGTTGCAATGGCACACAGCTTTTTCGATGCTTCGTCCAGCTCCACTTGTAGATACGCATCCCGGAGATCAATTTGTGAAAAGTACTGGCCTCCATTTAAGGTGGCAAAAATGTCTTCCGGTAATGGTAACGGGTGCTGGTGGTATTATATGTGGGACACAAATATTACATACATTGAAGAACAGAATTAGATTCTTACACAATAAATTATGTAATAATATTATTTTTTTTATGCAACTATTGTGCTTAAGACATCGTTCGAATTCATGTTGCGTTGCAATGACATATTTTTTCTTTAATTAGTTAAAATGAAATAATATATTTAATCAAAAATAAATGGTAAAAATAAAATCAACAGTGATAAGTATTAACCAAAAATTTTAGTTATTGAATTAGAATAATTATATTTGAGCAAAAATCCAAGCAGTCTCTGTAATACGAATCTAAAAAAGATATAAAAGAAAAAAATAAATTAATGTAATTTTAACTTAAAATTCAAATTAATGGAATATTATTAATGAATATGGATTTGAAAGTAGGCAAGAAAAAAATAATAATATTAATTTTAAATTAAATAAATTCATTGTAGGTACAGCTAATTTGTTTGTTAGCTCGAGATTTGGGCCATGCGCAAATATACAATAACTAAATAATGACTTTTATCAAACAAAAATATTTTTCATAAATAGAATTCAATTTAAATAAACAAATCATAGAAGAATAATAAATTCAGGTATAAGAAAAATATTTTTAAAAATTACAATTAAAGATTATTTTGTTTGATACTTACCGACGAAAAAATTAATAAATTATAACAAACTAAGCATACTTTAATTATATTTAATTTTAAATAATTGTGTCTTTTTTCCACCAAATTGGGTTTTGGCCCAAATCAAAATAATTGCTTATTTTTGTCAAGTTTCATTTCCATTTTATTTCCGTTCATTATTTTTCATAAATTTTCCCAGAATGAATTAATTCATCAGCCGAACTTAAAATTAATAATATAAAAATTTTACAATTTATAATTTCTCAAGTTAACTTTTTTAAAAGTGAATGTCCAATAAAAAAATCCGACACTCATAAACAATCTAAAAAATTCTATTTATTTTATGCATTATAAAAATAAATTATCGAAAATATAATTAAATATGGCAATAAAATAATTATAGCAAGGTTAAATATTCGATATTTCAATTATTTAAATTTAAAATTTAACATGCTAAAATTGCTTAAAATTTATGTCTCAAGCTATAAATTTTAATCATAAATAATATTATACTAAAAAACAAACAAAAAATATTCAATTTTAATAAAACTGAATTCATATTTCGGTGAATTTAATTTTTAAATCAATAAATGTTTATTATTTTGAAAATTTACTTCGGATTTGTTGACAGATTTTCTTCAAGAAAATGACGAAAACTTGTGGTTTTAACCAATGGGTTTTACAGAATTTGTATCAAAAATGCTTAAATTTTCAAAGAATATTAGGTTAAATTCTAGAGTTACACGGGACCGGGAATTTTGACAAAAACCGGGACCGGGACTTAACGGGACCAGAAAAGTCGGGACAGGGACCGGGGCCTCGATTTTCTTCCGGGAATCCGGGACCACGAGAAAAGCCGGGACCAACCGGGAATTTTACAAGAGAAACACTTTTTGGGACATTGAGGGCAGGGTTCGGCGGTGCCGATAGGCGCCGCGGGAAAATTTTTTGAAAGTTTGAGTGAGATTTGTTAACAGAATTTTTCAAAAAATGATTTAATTTTTTTTCGCGTAAATTTTAATATTTTTCTGACTACTCAAAAGTTCCATTTTTACGGTTGTATTTTCGTCGCTCGCCACTCGTCCCAAAAAACGAGAGGCGAGAGTCCAAAAAATGGCGAGAGTCGAGAGTTGTCCCAGCCCTGGTTTGTACTTTGAAAATATTAATTTATCACTCATTAAGAAGAAAGAAATTTAATGCTGGCTGATTTTTGTCCTTATCTTTACAACTTTTGAAATTTTTTCCTATCGTGTAAGAATTTATTTTATTTGTATCATTTTCAGTAATTTATTTAAGTAATATTAATTTTTTAAATCTAACGATTCCATTTTATTAAGCTCTTAAATTAATAATTTTCCTTTACAATTTTCTTTTTTAATTACCAAAAAGTCATTCATTAATGCGAATCACATGAGCACCTGTCAGATTGCGTCGAGCTTTTTTTTATTATTAATTTATGCATATTTATTGTATTTTATCTTTTTCATATTTCAATAAAATAAGTTGTTTAACCATTTCATCGAGATTTTGTGTTAGTTTTTATGGATTTTTTTCTTTTATTAAACTGGAATTATATTAATACCTTTCAATTTATAATTCACAAGTTTGTTCTTCTCTTGTTCCAGAATTGGCTTTTCGGTTATGATCTAAAAGTCTTTTGAATTTTATTATATTCAGTTTCAATGCTGATTTAATTGCTACTTAATGTATGATTAATTCTAAGAATGTAATATTTAAGCAAATATTTTTTAATATTAATAAGTTTTTGTTTATTTGACTCAATTAATTTATTTATGTGGAATTATTTCATTAAAATTTTAATTCAGCACAATTTAAATTTGGCGTCAAAACATATTATCCTCGAATCTTTTAAAATTAAGGGCTCTTTTAGCTTTCAAGTTATTCTTTTTTATTTTTTTAATGTTTTGTATTTTTCTTAAATAAAAAGTGTGTGGTGTGAACAAATGATTTCTCGTATAAAATATTTAACTATTTTTAAGAAGAATTATTAGTTTCTCTCTAATAATTTAATAAATTTTTTATGTTTTCATTATTATTTAACATGTAAAAATTCGCGTAAAAATTGCTCTCATTCCTGTTAATGACGCAAAGTCAGTTCCTTCTTTTCATGACGTTGTTGCAAGCTCAACCCCACAGAGTATGAACGTGAAATTTGTAATATTTTTAGTTATTTTTAGTTTCTTATTACATGTATTACAATTATAAATATAAAATCATGCTCCAATGAATAATTTAATATTATAAGTTTGAATTGTTAATAAATTATTCAGTTTTTCGATAGAAAATCTTAGATTACTTAATCGTTCGTTATGAGAAGAATTTGCCTAATTTATTTTAATTTAATTTGGTACCTTTTATTCAAGCATTATTTTATCTTGATTGACGTGGTTAAAAGAAGAATCTTAATTGAATTTTTTGGTTTTATTACATGATAAATTAATGTTTTATTTAACCTAATATAAATTATATATTTTTTAGCATAACAGCCCTTTGGTGCAGCTCACCACAATTTTGAACATAGTAATATTTTTATTCTGATTTCAAATAAAAATTCTTTTTTTGATAAATGATTTCAATTCTGTTTTTATAGATGTATCTAGTCGTCCAATTATTATGTTGAAATATTTTTTGTATTCTTATTAGGTTCTATTTATTTATTTATTTAATTTTTTTAATAAAAATAAATAAATTATTATCACTAGTGAATGCAATTACATATCATCTTAACATAATTGAATTATTTTATGATTGCATTTTATTGAGAGTTTTGCAATATTTGTAATCTTTTTTAAAAATAAATTTTCATTTTTGTGTATATATGAAAATGATTATTTGAGTTTGGGTTAATAGGTGAGTAATTCTTTAAATAATCTTCATTGATCATTATTTTTTGTTTGAAAAATTGAATTATTTTATTATACTAGCTTTTAATTAATTTTATTTATTTGCCAAAATTTTTTTTTAAATATTATTTTCAAAATTCATCACTAATTTCGGATTTCACATTATTTTCAAATTCTCAAGATTTCATTTTATAATTTACTAACTATAAATTTCAGCTAAAATATTAAAGGTAAAATACAAAAAAGAACCATGCTCAAAATTTTGTTATTAAGAACACGTTATTTTTAACGAAAATCATTTGTCGATATTAAAAATAAAAAATTTTTAAAATTACCATAATTTTCAAACAACTTAAATAACAATTAAAAGCGCTATTAACATCAAGACAAAAACTATTTCGACAATCAACAAATAATTTAATGAATTTAAGAACATCATTTTACCTTGTGAAGCTGATAAAAACTGAGAAATAGTAATAAATAAGTATTAATAGATATATAGATATATTACATTCTCGAATTTCGCTTAATCGGTATAAGCCTTTTCACATCGAATATCGCGCGAGCGCGAAAAATAATATTAATCTTATTGAATAAAATGTTTAATCACGGGAAAACTGAATCCACTAAAAATCATTGCCTCACAAATTTTATACAACTAGAAGAAAAAAATTCAATTGGAAAATATCGTTTTACGAATAAAAATTAAAATACACATGATAAGAAAACGGCGTCGATATGATAATAATTTAGAAAACCTTAAATTTTCAATAAACAGAGAATAAAAATAAATTCTTTAAAAATACCTAACATTAAACAACTAAATATCACGCAATCAATTAAATCAAATATTAAAAGTTAATTGTATTATGATTGATTGAGAACATTTTAATTAACGAATGCTCAAGAATTAACTTTTTGAATTATGAATAAAAGAAATTGAACAAAATTATTTATTAATAAATTTCGCAATAAATGCTTAACATATGGAGTAAATTTCCAAAAAAATTTTTAATACAAGTAATAATACTTAATACATAGCTTAAAATTAAACGCTAACGAATTATCTAAATAATATTTCAATCAAACCGTAAAACATTTATTTTTTTAAGTTTGTAGAAAGTACGCCGGGATCTTGGAAAAAAATAGTCCCCTCTGGAACATTGGCGCCAGGAAATTATTAAAAGATAAGCCAGTTTATTGTAATCATAAATAAAAAAAAGGTAAATATTCAAATATTGCGGCTACAATCTTTATTTAAAAATCACATACTTAAAATAATCAATTAATAAAACATTTTTTCATATTTGGAATAAAACTAAATATAATATTCAAAAGGAACAAAATCGTCTCTATAAAAAAATTAGTAATCATTTTTAGCGAATTAATGAAAACCTTATTTAAACTAATTGTAAGAAAAGATCCATTTTTGTATTTTTCTCGCATCTAATTTTAACTTTTCTTACTGACAAATTTATATTTATTTTCTAATTTCTTCAATAATCTTTTGTTTATATTGTCAACGTACACAAAAATTCCATATCATACACGCCTTCCAAAAGGTACAAATACTGCTAACTTCAAAAACCATTAGAACATTAAAGAAAAGTAAATTAAAGTAATAATAATTTATTTAGATTGAAAAATAAAAAAATCACCACAAAAAATACGCAAACTTAAAATTAATTACAAAAACAGATGGTTGAAAGATAAACATTTTATTTTATGGAAATATGAAAAAGATAAAAGATTCAATTATAAAATTATATTGAATAAATTAATAAATTTAAAGAAATTAATAAAATCATTTACGACGTATACCCGCAGAGCAAGAGAGTTGATCAAAATTAAGTATCATAAAAATGACAGATTTCTACCGTATTTCAAGGGAAAATGGTCAAAAATTGACCAATCTATGGTAGTCAATTTTGATCACCTCTCTTGCTCTGCGGGTATACGTCGTAGAGCCATCATCCCAAAGGCAATTCGGTAGAGAATTTTTTATTTTTTTTCTTTTATATCTTTTTTAGATTCGTTTTACAGAGACTGTTTGGATTTTTGCTCAAATAATTATTGTAATTCAATAACTAAAATTTTTGGTTAATACTTATCACTGTTGATTTTATTTTTACCATTTATTTTTGATTAAATATATTATTTCATTTTAACTAATTAAAAAAAATTTTCATTGCAACGCAACATGAATTCGAACGATGTCTTAAGCACAATAGTTGTATAAAAAATATATTATTACATATCATTTTGTAAGAATCTAATTCTGTTGTTCAATGTATATTAAGTAATTATGTTTCTTCTATATATAATATTTGTGTCAAAATCACAAGGAATTGGTGCTATGGTTATACAGACACCAGTACAAGGACTCATCACACTTTGTATTTTGCGGCCTAAGTGTTTCAAGAAATGCTAAACAAAGCATATTAGTTTAATTCCACTTATTTCACAACTGATACGCAACAATAATAGTAATTTTAAATATTTAGAAATTCGATTCGCTCTTTTCAATTTATTAAGATTAAAACGCTAAATGTATAAGCTGCAAAATTGCCAATTTATAACTCGTATTGCATCTTTTGCGATCGACCAAAAATCAGGAAGAGTACAGGCTGCCGAACCCCTCGCACAATGTTCTGGAGAAAATCTGCGATTTCTGCAGAAAGTTTAATTTTCCTACTATAAAATACGTGTTGTGACTTTTGCGCACGACCAAAAATGTTTTCTTAATGACGAATCTAACATCTATTTGGTTTTGACCATTTTTCAGATATATTTAAATTAATAATTTATGTATGGAATATATTAAAATGTACAAAAATTGCCAAATATTTATCAAAATATGTAAATTAAAATGTTTTAATGCTTTTTTTAGATAATACATTATAGAAAAACAAGCGTAAGGAGAGCATTAAATGCCAAAAAACGCAAATTTTTTACCATTGAAAATTTTAACTTTTTAAAGATGTTGTGCGGGATTTAATTTAAAATAAAGCATAATTTAATAAAAAAAGTGCTAAACATCCTTAAATATTAATAAAATACGTGCTAAAAAGTGTTGGAATATGTGCTGAATATTTGCGAAAAATTGAAAAATCAACTGTATTTATGCATAAAATTCCCAGAAAAATCTCATTCTATAAATTTTCGTCAGCAACAATTATTTCAAATTTTATTATCATTACATTACAAAACTTTCCATTTAATAGGAATTCATTAAAAATTTTATTTATTCATTTATTGGAGATGAGAATTAATTAATTTATAAACGGTAGACCGTATTTTATTTTCGAAGCAAATTTATTAGCGTTTTTGTTTTAAGTGCAATTAATAAAACTTTCCTATTATTTTAGAATTTATCAAATTTTTTGTTCAAAAATTTTCATTAGTGAAAATTATTGTATCTGTTTTTTAAATTAATAAAATGTTAGTGACCGGTGATATTTTAATTCAACTAATTGAGACCCTTAAAATTGCAGAAATTTCTATATTACAATTATAATTGCGGCTAACTCTCAATGTGTAGATGGAGGTTTATATCTATGTACATTAGTGGCATTTATAAAAATATTATTATTTGCAACATAATATTTTTCCGAAAAATGAGAATTGCATACAGGTGTAAAAAAATAAAACTTATTAAGGCGTATTTAATCATAAAAATAAAAATGTTTAATCTAAAAAAATTATTTTAAAACAAAAGTGTTGTTCTGGATACTTCAATTTGAATGTTAAACAATAAAATGATTATACATATTGAAATTGTTTAAATACTAATACAATGTTTATTAAAAATTTTAGATTTATTACTCTATTAAATATTGGAACAACAATGATTTATTACTTTAATTTAAAGCATTTAGAAAAAAAGATTTAATGAAATTAAAAACCAAATTATATTCATTTAAAAGCAAACAATTAAAATAATAAAAAATTTTACAGAATGCGTTATATAAAAGCGATAATTTTATAATTGGTAAATCTTTGGATTTATATTTACTTATTTAATTATGAACTACTCTTAATACAATTAATTCAAATAGTTTAAAAGCGCAAAAAATTTAAAAATAAACTATAATAAAACAATATAAGTATTAAGAGATCTATAATTAATATTAAAAGGCTTATTAACACAATAAATAAAAAATTTAAATTTATATAAATTTTTAAGTTCTGCTATCAAAAAATGAAAAACTTCATATAATTTTGTATAAAAAAGATTAAAAAAAGTCAGATAAATAAAATTTTATTAAAATTTAATGACCATTAATATTGTAATCTAAGTTCAAATAATATTAATTTATGTATAAAGAAAAGATATTTTTATATTAAAAATCTACAAAAGTAAAAAATTATATGTTAAAGTAAGGGAAAAAAATAAATATTGTTAAAAATAAACACAAGATTTGGCTTTTTAATGTTTTTTTAAATAAAATTTTGTCATAATTGACCAAAGAATAAAACCTAAAAGGTTTTACGGGAACTCTAAAAACTTGATATTTTTCAAATAATTTAATTTTTTAATGATAATTAACTTAATATACTTCTTCGATCATCCTGAATTAATTACCAGCATAAAATCGTTTCATGACTATAACATGTTAAGTGAATTTAATGAAAACCGATATAAAAAAGAATAAGGTCAAAAATGAAATAAATTTTCAAAGTATACAATTATTTAGAATAAAGTATAATTATTAATATTATTATATTTTACTAAAAATATAGTTATTTTATTAATAATTTGCATTTTCTTTCAAGAACAGAATTTGTTATTATCTTGTCCGCAACTGAATAATGACAATGTTTAATAGTGTGAGATATTTATTTTAATTGTTCGGCTTATTTTTAATGGTAAAGATCAAAATGAACAAGATCAATGATTAAAAATGACGAACTTTTCGAAAAATAACAAATAAATGATTTTCTTTTTTATATTAATTACTTAAAAGATAATTAATTAAAAGATTTTATACATATTTTGTCATTTACATGAATTTTTTCATTATAATTTTAAAAAGTAATTTGTTATTTACTTAAAAACATGAAAATTGGACTGTGTTAGATTTATATAATATATTACAAACAAAAAAATATAAAATAAAATCAAAATTCGAGAGTCACAATTGTACGCGCGTTGATCGAAGGAGCGAGAATAATCAGCATAACTATATAATCAAATGATATTATATATTAACATAACATATTTAATAAATACAATTAAACCTTACAGATAAACTAATTTACAAAGCTATGTACGATTAAATTAACAATTGATCAAGAAAATCAAATAAAATACGAATACAATAATTTTTAAAAATTAAAAAGATAAATTAAGTCAGTGTTAATTTAATCTGAATGACCCTTGATTTGAATTACATCGAAGTTAAAACCTGATGAATAATATGGGGTAATGAAGAAATTATAAATAATAAAATATATGAATTCTAAAAAATTTTACATAAAAAAACTCATGAATTAGTGTTTTAATTTAACCTAAAAACATAACGAATAAAAAACTTCAATATTTGAATTTATTGACTAAAATTCTCAAAGAATTTATTAAAAATAAGTATTAATATGATTAATGACATTTCTTAAATTTAAAAGTAGGACGCAAAAAAAGCAAAAATTTTAAACTACTCTGAGTGATCCAATAAATTAATGAGTGAAATGTAAAAATTATAAGACTAAATATTCTTGCAAGTCCTTATATATAATATTTAATTAATTCTCAAATTGACAAAAAACTGATAATAAATTTTAAAATAACAGTTAAAAAATAAAACTTTAATTTTTTTAACTAAATAAAATCATCTGTTCTCACGCGATAAAAACAATTAAAAGAAAGGAAGAAATGAAAGGATTTATATTAAGGTTTCGGTAATTTTGTAAAAATTATACTTGAAATTCGTAAAAAAGTAAAGCAAAAATTTTAGTTTTACATCAAGAAAAAATAAAAAAAGTAAAATATGCAAAAATTAAAAATTATATTTTAGTGCTTAAAAATAACACTGATATTTAAAAAGCAAATTTAAATATATTCCTATTAATTAATATAGCAAAAACCGTAACTAATAAAATGAATACAATGAATTGTTCTTTTGATCGTCGCTCACTGTCAAATATATGCTCCTCCTACGCTTTTTCACAATTGTTATGGTGATGAGTTTTAATTACGGAGAAAATTTCTTTAATGAAGTCGGAATTATTTAAATTATTTAAATAAAAGAGCCAGAAAAAAAGAAAAAAAGAAATATAAATAATTCAAAAATAAAAAAGAAATAATTGATGAAAAATATTTTTTTTAACATAGAAAAAATAAGACCGTAACAGATAAAATGTTAAAATAAGCAATTATAAACAACTTTATGCAAATTGAAAGCAATGCTACTAAATGTCCCATTTCAGCTGGAGAAAGAAAACAAGGAAAAAATATGATCATAATTTATTTCTTTTCATAAATTAAAAGATTGGAATAAAAAAAAATTAAAATATGTGAAAATTTAATAATTTTCTTATATAAATTTACAACTATTCAACTACAAGAGGGGTAATTTATTAATCGCGATATTCAAAACAAATAAAGATAAAATTAAAAATAATTAACGAGAAAATTTTTAATAATTCCTATAAAAATCTTTCGAAAAGACCGATTTGCACTTTTTTTGTTTACTAAACTCTCCAATAAAAAAATCCTTTAAATGTAACATGAAATATTCTAAATCGGAAAAATTGCTAAATAATATGGCATTTTCCCATTGAGACCTAATTGACAATTCTGAATAATGTCGAATAAATTAAAAATAATGATTTAATCATTGAATAATTTTAAATTTTAAATAAATTGCGGTAAAATAAACATTATAAATATTTAAATGAATAAAATATTTAAAAAATTAATATGCGAAATCTTTCCTGAAAGCTGAAAATTATATGCAACAGAAGTCAATAGAAATAATTGTAAAATTATGAAAATAATATCTATCAACCAAGGATTATGAATAAATAGTTTAAATTACAAAATAATATTGTACAGACAAATTGAATTTTGAAATCAGAGAATTTAACTAATATTTTAATTAATAATTTTAATCAATGAAATTTACTAAAACTAAATTATAATGAAAACGAGGAACGCGGTGAAACAAAGGAGGAGGTCTGAACGTTTTAAAATTTATTCAAATATTTTAGTGTTTGATAATTAAAATTAAATAATTTAATAAAAAATTAAATTACAAAAAAAAATTAGTTTTGGTGGCACAGGTTTTTAATTTGCTTAGACTTTTATGTTAACGTTTAATAGTCACTTTTTTCAAGAATTTATCAAATGTATTATTTTTATACATTTATTAATTAATTAATAAATCTTAGTTAATGTGATAATGTAGAAGAAATCTTAGTATGGTTTTAGTAAATGAAAGTGTTACTTTTATAAATTATACCCTCAATTGTTATCTTTAAATTTAAATACAGATCATGAGAAATTTATAAAAAGGATCGCCGAACTAATTTCAGGATCAAAACTAAACCAAATGAAATTTTTACGTAATTTAATAATTCAAATTAAAATATTTATATTATTATAAAAATAGAAAATATTCAAAACATGCAAAAAAGGTGTTAATTAATATATTAAAAAATCCAAACATACATTATAAACTGAAATAGGAAAACAAGTATTATTTTTATCAGGGAGAATCGAGCACATTAAGTCCTATTTTTTGTCTAAATTTTTTTCAAATTAAAGATATATACAACAAGAAATGCGGTATAAATATCTGAAAAATAAAATTCAACCCAAAAAAAAGATGAACAAGCCTCATTTATTTAATTTGTAAACCCTTAAAAATAATATCGTAAACATTAATGATTTAAATTTTAATATAAAAACAATGTAGAATTTTTATTCAAAGAAAATCCTTTAAATGTAACATGAAATATTCTAAATCGGAAAAATTGCTAAATAATATGGCATTTTCCCATTGAGACCTAATTGACAATTCTGAATTTTAATTATGGAGAAAATTTCTTTAATGAAGTAGGAATTATTTAAATTATTTAAATAAAAGAGCCAGAAAAAAAGAAAAAAAGAAATATAAATAATTCAAAAATAAAAAAGAAATAATTGATGAAAAATATTTTTTTTAACATAGAAAAAATAAGACCGTAACAGATAAAATGTTAAAATAAGCAATTATAAACAACTTTATGCAAATTGAAAGCAATGCTACTAAATGTCCCATTTCAGCTGGAGAAAGAAAACAAGGAAAAAATATGATCATAATTTATTTCTTTTCATAAATTAAAAGATTGGAATAAAAAAAAATTAAAATATGTGAAAATTTAATAATTTTCTTATATAAATTTACAACTATTCAACTACAAGAGGGGTAATTTATTAATCGCGATATTCAAAACAAATAAAGATAAATTAAAAATAATTAACGAGAAAATTTTTAATAATTCCTATAAAAACCTAACGAAAAGACCGATTTGCACTTTTTTGTTTACTAAACTCCCCAAAAAAAAAATCCTTTAAATGTAACATGAAATATTCTAAATCGGAAAAATTGCTAAATAATATGGCATTTTCCCATTGAGACCTAATTGACAATTCTGAATAATGTCGAATAAATTAAAAATAATGATTTAATCATTGAATAATTTTAAATTTTAAATAAATTGCGGTAAAATAAACATTATAAATATTTAAATGAATAAAATATTTAAAAAATTAATATGCGAAATCTTTCCTGAAAGCTGAAAATTATATGCAACAGAAGTCAATAGAAATAATTGTAAAATTATGAAAATAATATCTATCAACCAAGGATTATGAATAAATAGTTTAAATTACAAAATAATATTGTACAGACAAATTGAATTTTGAAATCAGAGAATTTAACTAATATTTTAATTAGTAATTTTAATCAATGAAATTTACTAAAACTAAATTATAATGAAAACGAGGAACGCGGTGAAACAAAGGAGGAGGTCTGAACGTTTTAAAATTTATTCAAATATTTTTAGTGTTTGATAATTAAAATTAAATAATTTAATAAAAAATTAAATTACAAAAAAAAATTAGTTTTTGGTGGCACAGGTTTTTAATTTGCTTAGACTTTTATGTTAACGTTTAATAGTCACTTTTTTCAAGAATTTAGCAAATGTATTATTTTATACATTTATTTATTATAAAATTGAGGGAGAAAAAAGAATGATAAAATCAATTTGACCTTTTACAGGAAAAAAGACAAATAAATTTAAGAAAATTAAAACTTATTAAGTTTAATGGTTGGTTGTTAATAACTGAGGATATTACGGACAAACTACTGAATTAAAGGTATTAAAATAATTTAAATTTTAAAAATAAACATTAATATTAAAAAAAATAATAATTTAAAATTTTAAACTGAATTTTTGAAGCTTCTCATAAAGAATAATTTTATACATTCCACATCTAAAGAGTTTTGAAATATCCTTTTTGTATGTGTCCAAAATGTTCAATAATTTTATTGATTTTGATTAATAATATTAATTATAATTTTTAATTTTTTTGCCATTTAAAAATTTATTTATATTTAAAAACTCAAAATACTTTATTAGGGTATTTTTAAATTTATTTCTTCAATTAGTTTTGGTTCTCTTTATATAAATTTTTTTGTCCTAATTTATTTTAATCGTAATTATTTATTAAATTTTCAATGTGCTCCTTTTTATTAAATATTTAAATTGGGTATTTTATTCATTAAATGTTTATCTTTTCTTTTAATTTTTTATTTAAAAATATTACAAGAACTTCCCTTTTATTAAACAAATACAAAGTTTTTACTGAATGTTACAGTTATTTTAGTAAGTGTTTATAAATGCTTTATTCTTTTAGTTATTTTTTTTAATTCTTTTTCAATTTATCGAATTTTGTTCTTGTTACATACTCTCATTTTGTAAATTCTTAATGACATTTATTTTATAATTTTTCGTATTTAATTTTAAAAATAGATTTATTAATTAACAATTTGTAATAATTTCTTGCAGTGTACTTACTCCTCAAGAAACTTGATGGCGTTTTGCTGTGTTGAATTCATTTGATTCTGTTTTTAATGAGTATATTTTCTAGTTAATTTCGTTGTATTACTTTTCATTTTAACTCTCATATTTTTTATTTACTTGATTCTATAATTATTCTTCAGCGGTCCTTTCCTTCCTCCTCACTTATTTTTTTTTTGTTTAAAATTCACATAATAAATATGTTATTAAGTGCAATTTTTTATTGTAGACCAAATCCAACTGATTATCTACAACAATAGACACATTTGGCAAAACATGCCAAACCCCAAAAAATTTGCATTTTGGTCTTTGCTTTATTGAAACATTCAAAGTGTTTATTACTATCACTAATTATTTTATGTTTCTTCATTTGATAATACAATAACTTATAATTTTTATTTAAAATAAGAATTATATTTTTTTGTTTCATAAACCTTCTGGTTCTCGTAGTTTTCCGGGTCGTAGTATCCTTTGTTACTGAGTTGTAAGGTTAAGATTATAAAAGAATATTATTTTGCTCTGCAATTACTTGAAATAAAACATATTTTTATTTAGTGATTTTGATTTGTTTTTTATGTTTTGTTTTTATAAATAAACATTTCTCATTTAAACTTTCGAGATTTTTTAATAGTTTTTAAATTATTTTATTTTCTTGTACTTAGGCTTTTTGTCACGATCTTCTTGTTCTTCTTCTTTTTGCTTATGATCTCACAGAATGACCCCGCAACAATAATGTCGCCTGACGAGACCCCAAATAACATTTTTGAATAGTGTTTATAAATATTTTTGTTTCATTAAATTTTTATTTATTGATTCTTGCTCCCTTTTATTGATTATTTTTTTCATTTAAGTATTAAGATTCTTCATTTTTTTGATTTAACATTGCCATCTCAATTAAAAGAAAACAAAATTATAGTGATGGGTGGGGGTTGTTAATAATTAACAATAATTTGTTTTAAAATTTAAGGTGAGAAATTTTTAGTAAATTAAAATGTATTCATGTTATATTAAAAAAATTATCGCGTTGATCACGAGCTTTAATTAATGTTAATGATTGCTCAGCTGTTGTAAAAAGTATGTAAAATTAGAATAATTGGAGAAATATTGTGTGATTTGTTTTTAATGTTAGTTACAAATTATTTTGGATTAAAAAATGTCGAATAAATTTATACAATTCTTTTTATATTTTCATTATTTATGAATTCTCTATCTATACAAATTTTTTGATGTTTTTAATTTGGATGTAAAATTATTTAAAAAATAATTTATTTCTTATAATAATGTTTTAGTTTTTTTTTGTTTATTAATTGTTTCCAAAAAAAAGTCATATATAGTAATTTTAATAAAATTATTTTAATATTTATCTAATAATTTTATTTTCATTTAATTTCTTTGTTTATCAATTAGTATTCAAATTAATTTACAAATTAATTCTTGTGCGATTTGATAAATAATTTAATTTCTTTGTTTATCAATTAGTATTCAAATTAATTTACAAATTAATTCTTGTGCGATTTGATAAATCATTTAATTTCTTTGTTTATCAATTAGTATTCAAATTAATTTACAAATTAATTCTTGTGCGATTTGATAAATAATTTTGTATGCTTTTGGCTAAATAAAAAAATTATTGCTTAGTTTTCACTATTTAATGTTTTTAAATAAAAATTTTTTTCTTGATCAAAATGTCACTTATTATTATAAATTTTGTAATGTGACTGAAATTATTATTATTTTAAAATAATTGTTCTTCTTAAAATAAGTAAGTATTCTCTAAAAACACATTATTTTGTTAATTTTTTTCATTTATACTCTTGGTCGTCAATGAGAAAAAAATTTATATATTGTTATATAGTTAATTTCAAAAAAATAATGAATAAATTAAAAAATAGACTAATTCTAGCAATTAAAAATTATTTATTTTATTTTTTTGGGATTTTTTTTCTTTTTATGAGACAATGTCAAAGAAGGTTTTCTATGCAAAAATTTAATTTTTTGGGGTTTATCAAATTAATTATATTTATTTAAAAAACTTATTAAAGCAATCTTGATTTAAAATTTTTTTATACTAAATATAAATAAAATATCAATTTATCTCTTAATCATTTTTCGAATATCTGATTTTTCATTTATAACAGATAATTTTCTTTTTTGCTGATTTATGTTAATGTTTTGGTATTTGATTATAAAATTAGTGAATAAAATTTAAATGTAGGTAATTGTTCGAAGCAATGAAAATTAAAGGAAAGTGGTATGGATAAACGATAATATGTAATTTCATTATATTTTACTATTTCTAATCGTTTTATTTTTAATCATTTTGCCG
The DNA here is from genome assembly GCA_023374025.1 of Heterodera schachtii. Classification (NCBI taxonomy): domain Eukaryota; kingdom Metazoa; phylum Nematoda; class Chromadorea; order Rhabditida; family Heteroderidae; genus Heterodera; species Heterodera schachtii. The sequence continues at coordinate 1,298,939 of SIJG01000029.1, forward strand.
TAATCAATTGTATTTGCAAAAATAATTTTGATTTTTACACATTTAATTTTGTATTCCAATTATAGTAGTTACAATTTGTGTGATAATTAAGTGAAGTGAGTTGGAAGAATTGGTACTTTTGGCGCCAAATTAAATTCCATTTTTTGAATTTAAAATTTGACTTGATTATTTCTCGACCCATTGGGCGATTTCGTTTTTTTGTCGTAACTGTTATATTGTGCTGCAACACAAAACTTACACCAAATTGTTGCAAAAAAAAGTTCTTTATAAGTTTTTTTTGTAATTTGATAAAATGCAAAATAAAACGGGCGAAAATATACATTAATAATTATAGTCATTTTATGATAATTTATTTTCTCTTAATTCCTTTTTATTTTAATTAAAATTTCTTTTACGATTATTGTTATTGTAATAAAATATTTCATTAATTTGCATTTTATTTTATTTATTATCCATTTTAGAATGTTTTATTGGCGTTTTAAACTTTTTGTTATAATTTGTTTATGATTTAATGATAGGTGAGTTTCAAAAAAATATCAGTAATTTAGATACAAATTTTAATTCATTATAACATTTTTAACTATTTTGTGAATATTTATCTCATTTGTTAAACAAATTCTTAGTTTTCATTGATTTGTTTTAAATTATTATTTATTCAAATCATATTTTTACTTTATCATTTAATTCTCTTTGTTTTGAGTTATAATTATCATTTCACAAACTCTTATTAAAATCATTCATAACTTGTAAATAGTTTTAATGTATTGTATTTCGCTAGAATTATTTGCATATTTACATAAAGTAAATTAGGTTAGGAAGATTTTACGGGCTTTAAATATTTTTTCAGTTGTTGCATTACTGCCGCACTTATATTCTTTAATAACTTCATAGGTAATAAAACCTTGTATGGAATTCAATCTTTTATTGCATCTGTACTACCATATTATTTCTCATATAATTTTTGAAAAAGGTTTATAAAATATCGGAGAAATTACTGACATTTCATTTTTATATTTTCATTAAATTTTTCCCATTCCATATTTATTTGTATGAATTGTCAATCTAATATATATTTACTTCTTGTTTATTTTAATGATAATGGTTTGGTTTTTTTTTTGAATTAATTTTCAGACTTTTTATCAAGCAAAACTCAAAATTTTTATTTAGCAAAACACATCTTGACGAAATAATTTAATCTTAATTTAATGCTTAATTGATGAATAATATCGTCCGATTTTTTATTATTGTAACGAATATTTATTTATTTTCCTCCATTTAATTAGTTACAAAAAATCTACTTCTTGAAAAAAATATTATTTCAATAAACTTTGAACATTTAAAATGATCAACAATAATTCCAACTTTTTTTCTTCATTAAATTATTATTGCAAAATTATTCGATTTAATTTAAATAATTTTGTTCAAAAATGCTTTTTTATTTTGAATTATATTTTTTGTTTGAAATTTTTAACTTTAAATGTAAAAATCTCTAACCTTTAAAAAACCCTTTTTATCAAATTGAATCCTTTGAATTTTGGATTTTTTAAACTACAAAGAATGATAGACTTATTTTATCTTTGGCATTGTAAATTTATTAGCATTGTTTTTATATTTATTTATTTGCTATAAATATAAATACGTGAAGCGCTTTAAAAAACAAATTATCTTTGTAAAAAACCGTTGCTGGTTATTTAAATAAATAATATTATATTTATAATTCAAGAAATATATAGGTTTAAAAAAAGAAATAAACCATAAATAAATTTCATCTAATATGGCAAAATAATTAAAAACCGTATATTTCAGACTTAAAAGTAAATCTAAAAAAATAATATTATGATAATTTGTCAAAAATTTTATATTATTTTATAGTATAGAACATTATTAAAATTACTTTAATCTACTAATATAAAAAGCAGGAAAATAAAATCTCAAAGCATCACGAAAACAATGCGCAAACGATCCAGAGCCAGACGCCAATTCTTGCCATGCTTATAGTATTTTTATGAGATCTATATGATACTTTATAATGAAAATATATTTCTTATGGTTAATTCTAAATTTTCCATGAACCGACTTTAATTTATAAATTTTATTTCTAAATACATTTATTTTTATGTAAATAGTTTATTCGATACTTTAAAAAGATTTACTTTTTGACTTTACATTTTGAGCGCTAGAAATTAGTTTATATTCTGTTTCGTTTTATAATATCAATTCATTTCGGCAAATCCTTTTAAAGTTATTTACATTAAATTTTTATGATGATGTAATTTTTCGAATTCAAAATTTAGATGAAATAAGAATTATTTTCAATTTTTTTTTAATATCGTCATAGAGAACTTTTTTTAGAATTATAAATTAATAATTCAATGCATATTTATTTAAAGAATAGTGTTATATAGGCTTTTCTAATCATAAATCTTTAAGCTAATTATCGATTAATAGCTTTCAAAAATAATACATTTCACATACATTTCAACAACCAAAAAAATATTTATTTCAAAATCTTTAAAGAATTACTAAATAAATTTTAACTACTATTTGCGTCCTTCAATAAAAATGAATAAAACTTTATTTATAATTAATTATTGCATCATTTTTATCTAATTTTACTTAAATTAAAAATATAAAATAAATTTCCTCATTTTTTTGTTCAACGAATTATTTTTTATTTTAATAAATAAAGAATTTACAACAAAAATTTTTGAAAAACTTCAATAATCAATTATATTTATTTATTTATTGATTTTATTTATGTATATTAATTTGTTTTTTTATTTAAAATAAATAAGCATTTATTTATAGTAAAAAATATTTTGTAATATTAAAGCATTTATATTTATGAGTTAAATTTTTTTTCAATTCTCACGCTATTTTCAGTCCTAGTTGCATAAAAATATTTGTTCCGGTTTTTTAAAATTAAATTTTGGGTTGACATAATTGCATTTTTTCATTTGATATTATTATAATTTTTTTATAAATATATTTGTAGTTTTTTATTTGCTATTTATTTGATTTCTACCGATTTTATTCAATTACAAAATAATAACATTAAATTATAGAAATTTGTCCATAAAATGTAAAGGTAGTATTTTATTAAAATTTTGCATTTAATAAATATTTATATTTATATTAATATTTATTAATATTTGCTTTTTTGTCTATAGAGAGTAGCACATTTTCTATTTGTTTTAGAGATTTATTATGTTTCATTCGTATATTATTTCATTTGAATGGAACAATTAAATAATTATACTTGACATGATAAAAAAAAATATTTAAAGTTTTAAAATTCACTTGTATGATAAGATTTAATCCAATTTACCGCGTAAAATAAACAGATTATTAAAATTTATTAAATTAAAACAGCATTTCAAAAGTATCAATTTTAAAAGACGAGGAATAACATGAAAAAGCATTTAAATAAATTCTCTCGCTTCGTTTAATGTCATCTTTAAATTTTTCTTTGCATGTTTTTCAGCAAAAATATATTATATTAATTTATACTTGCAAAATTTTTATTAGACATAAAATTAAAGTAATTTTGTGAAAAATTATTGTAATTGGTTCAATAAATAAAAATATAAATTACAAACGTAATTTTTTCATTATTTTGCATTTAAAGCTATAAAATATTCAAATTTATTTATTAAAAAAATTTTAGTTTAAATGAGAAATAAATTAATATGGGAATTTAATATTAAGAAAGTTTTTTCAATTTATCTGCTTCAATATAATTTAAACTACGACAAGTTAAAATGTTTCATATTATTTTTTCATTGTATTTTAATTGAGTTGCTTATAATTGAAAAGAAAAACTAATTTTTAATGAATCCGTTATATTATAATACCGTATATTGTGAAACACCAAATTGACAGATCGTAAAAAATATAAAATTATATAAAATGAAATTGAATTAATAGCAATTATTCGTCAGTTCATATGTTATATTTTTGACTTTGTTAAATTTTTCCTAAATAATTAGTCAAATGCATTGAAAACCATAATAATTGCTTCACAATTCTATTGCCTTAAATATAAAAAGTGGCGTAAAATTATTATTTAAACATTGTAATTTTTAAATATTATTTAATAATTTAATTGGAAATTTAAAAAGAATAAGTTTTTAAATAATTATAAAAATTATTAAAATCAAAAAAAAAATGAAAGTTATTGAAAATATTTTTAAGACTTTGTAACAATTGATTTACCAATTAGTCATTAGATTGAAAGCGCGAAAATTATATACCTGTACAAAAAGTCACAGTTGCCTCGATTGAAATTAGCCTTTATTGAATTCGTAAATCAAAATGAAAATGTAATTTTTGAAAAATAATTTTTTGTTCCCTATTTATTTTAAAAATCTAATAAATGGTTGAGCGAGTTTATTTTAAAATAAATCATTTAATATTTATTCAAATTTTAAGTTCGAGCTACAAGACTGACTTATATCGGATTAATGCCGCATGGATTAAGAAATAATAAAATTATACAAAATGAAATTTCATTATCTTTTTAAATTCTCTATTTAGTTTTATAAAAATCTTTTAATTTCTAATTTAAAATTTAAATTATGCTAATAGCTTCTCAAACAACAAACATAAAGAATTAAACAATATAGACAATAATTTCTAAGGATATTGCAAGATAAAATTAAAAAATTAAAGATATCTGTTAAAGAATATGAATAAAATGTAAATAACGCGGAACAATCAAATTTCATTTGGAAGAATGTTTAAAGATTAGTGAATTAGCTCAAGACTTACTAAAGAGCAAATATATATTAGAATAAAACCAATAAAATATAAATAATAATTATAAAATAGTTGTTAATTTTACAAACTTTTAAGAATAGGAAAGCAAAGAAAATTAAATCAAATTAAAAAAACTGAGTCAACAACGACGATAATTGATTTCCGTACTTTATCGAGGAAAAAGTTATGGTCTTAATAATTTAATCTATTTATTAACTGAAGTATATAAAATGGAATTTAGAATTATTAGTAATTAATCGTCAGTTCACATGTTATATTTCTGATTTTGTTAAATTTTTCGTAAATAATTAGTAAAAATGCATTGAAAAACATAATAATTGCAAAAGTTGCATAAAATTATTATATAAACATTTTAAATTTTAAATATTTTTTAATAATTTAATTTGAAATTTAAAAAAAGTAAGTTTTTTAAATAACTATAAAAATATTTAAAATCAAAAAAAAATAAAAATTATTTCAAATACTTTTAATGACTTTAAAACAATTGATTGACCAATTAGTCATTAGACTGAAAGTGTTAAAATTATTGAACGACCTTCTTTAAATAAATCATTTATTAATATGTAATTAAAATCTTATCGAGCAAACAAGACTGATTTATGTCAGAAACGCTACATGTATTAAGAAATTCTAAAATTATGCAAAAAGAATTCATTATCTTATGAAATTTTCTATTTTAGTTTTAAAAAAAATTCATTAACCAATAATTAAATAGTCAATTTTTTAGTAAATGAAACAAAAATTAAAGATATCTGTTAAAGGAATACGAATGAATTGTACATAACCCCGAACAATCAAATTTTATTTGGGAGAATCTTCAACGTTGATTGAATTAGCTCAAGACTTACTAAAGAGCAAATATATACTTAAAAAAACCAAAAAAATACAAATAATAATTATAAAATAGTTGTTAATTTTACAAACTTTTAAGAATAGGAAAGCAAAGAAAATTAAATCAAAATTAAAAAACTGAGACAACAATGACGATGATTTCCGTACTTTATCGAGGAGATTTTGTAAAGAATTTTAATGGCGTAAAATTTCAAAATTACAACCAATACCGTTTTTAAAAAAATTTAGTATAAACGATTCAAAATTCAAAAGCTTCAAATTTAATGAATGGAAATTATTAAACTGAATAATTTTGTTAAAAATACAATGAACTTATACATAAAAAATAATTATTCAATTTGGGCGTTTGACATTTGGTGCAGATTCGTCACTTTAGAAAGATGAAAGTAAATTGCAGCGGAATCAGCATTTTTATTAGTGGACAATTTGCAATAGAAAGTGCGTTGATTCTCTTCTTAATTTAAATATTTATTAATCATATTACTTATTTTATTTAGGCGCTAATTATTTAAAATCCAATGAATAATATTGTTAAAAATAAGATGAAATCAGATACATCTGAATTAATCATAAGTATTTTTAAACACCAATTTGTAAGAAGGAGACGTTATTGGTGTTGGAATCATGTTATATAACAAATAAAATTATTAAAAAGTCGTACAAAAATTTATTTCTCATTAATTAAACATTAAATTCTATTTAACAAAATTTTCTTTAAAATTGACAATGATACTTTTTCATTCTTAAATAAATTCTTTTATACAAATAACAAATATAGAAAAATAATTAATTCTCTTATTAATAATAATTGGATATTTAAAACTAATTCACAAAAAATTAATGTTTTTTTTTCAAAAACAAAAAACGTCGAAAAAGAGGTTAACAAAAAATATATCGGTCAAATCAACATTAAACGACATCCTTCAAAACAACAATATACACTTAATCCTTCCGAGGACATGATCTATTTAATTTATTTATTTAGAATTTTTCCCAAATTTAGTTCAAAAGAATAAAATACGAGTCATTCTGAAAAATAAAAAATATAAGCAAATTATTAATATATAAATAAAATAAAGTAAGAATAGAATAAAAAGCTAAATATAAAATATCAATATTTCTTTACTTAAGGCTCATGTTACTATAAAACTTAAATTACTTATACATTAAAAATTATGAAATAAAAACAAAGCATATTTTGATATACTAATTTTACTTAAAAATTATTTAATAGAGATATGTAATAAATTTATTATACTGCTTAATAAGAAAAGAAAAATTCTCTTTAAATTTACAGAAATTTGAACGAGAAAGACCGTTATATTGAACAGCTCCAGGCCAAGAAGCATCAATAAAAAATTATGGGTGATTTTTAAATTAAATATTAATAAATTTGAATATTCTAACATATAAATCATGAACATAAAATAAAAGCTAAAAAGCACATCATCCAAACGCAACTATATATGGATTTGAAAAGATAGAAATAAATTATAGCTTAATAATATTGATAATTTTATCTTTTCCTAAATGAGAAGTACCTCATAAAACACACAAAATTTTGTATTAATACTTAATATCTATTTAATATTAGTATTTCGTTATTTATCTTTAATTTTCTTTTAAAATTTACATTTTTATTTTTCCGTGTTCGACCGAACTTCATGTGGATACTTTCAGAATGGATAATTAATTCAACACACACAGAATTTTAAATTATGCAATTTGTTTTTAATACAAGCATCATGTAAGAATAACTTAATTAATGCTTCCAATAATAACTTAAATTTTCATAGTTTTTTTGAGAAAATCTTTAATTATTACTTTTTCTTTCACTTTATTGTAAGTTAATATCTTTAAATAACGCTCTCAACATTTCTTTATCAGAATTTTTAAACAAGCATATATAATTTTGATTATAGTGTTTAAATAAATTTTTGTAGTTTTACTAAGTAATTTTATTTTTAATAAAATTTAATTTAATTTTTTATTATGTTAATCGCTTATTGAAATTCATTTCGAATATTTTTTGAGATCATTCTCTATGTTGTGTCCTAACGGCTCCCGGAAAATGCGTCAGTGAAAATTTATTGTCATAATCCAAATTTTCAAATTTAGCTTTTTTGGTTCAAAAACGGCATAAATGATCTATTGTTGAAGGATTAATGGCTTCAGTTTTTTCCATCCGGTATCAATTTCATGAGCGCCAGACCCGTATTCGAATAAAAAATCAAAAGTCCAAATTTTCGAATTTAGCATTTTTGGTTTAAAAACGGCATAAATGATCTATTGTTGAAGAATTGATGCTTTCAGTTTTTTCCATCTATTTAAACCGATTTTAAACAAAAAATCTAATTTGAAAATTTGACTTTTCAACTTTTTGTTCGAATTCGGGTTCGAGGTTCAAAATTCTGAAGGTTATTCTTATAGAATTATACTTCCAATACTACAGAACTAAATATTTAAAATTGTTATATCACTGACGCATTTTCCACTGACGCATTTTCCGGTCACGGTCCTAACGGTCGGACAAACAAATAAAATTAATTGTTGCTATTTTGAACAAAGATTTCGATTTTTGTGTTTAACTACAATTTTAATTTTTAATGTTCATGGCATTCTCCTAATTGACCTGAAAGCTCTTTAATCATTGTATATTTAATATACTATTCACGCAATATTAGTTATTATTTGTTGTAACATTTATTTAAATTCGATGTAATATTTTTTAATATTTACTTAGTAAAAATTTCTCTCGTCAAATTAAATTTTTATATTTTTATATTCTCATTAATTAATATTTATATTAATTGCTTTAAATTTTTTGCACTAAATAGTAAATTAGATTAAATTTGTGCTTATATTAAACATAAATTATTTTTAAAAATAAATAAATATTTTGATTACTTCGTATTTTTATTTAAAATTGCTAAATTGTTTTAAACAATCTTAATATTCATTCTCTGAGATAGGAAGGATGAAAAATAATGAAAAGGCATGCATATCGATTTGAAAAAGACGAAAAATAAAGCCATAATTTTATAAAGTTTGTTGAATTTATAACTTGTAAATAAAAAATTTACAGTTTAATTAAGGATTTATTCTAAACCTAATCCACTCATTAAGAATTTATTTATTTTTTTAATTTATTGTTAAATTACTAAATATATAATTAAGAATTTTTCGAATGTACTTTTCCGGTTTCTGCTCGTATTTTGTATTCTTTTGTATTGATAATTAATATCTATCTAATGGTATAATGTTATTTATTCCGATAAAATAAACTGATTCCCTTTAATTTTTTTTATATAAATTTATATTTATTTTTCTCGTGTTCCTCAGTCATTTATTTCATTTTTCGGTAACGTTGTCTGTATTTAATTATTAATATTAAGTTTCACATCATTTATTGTTAGTAAATTTTTTTATATTTGTTACAAGTTTAATTTATTGACTTTAAAATTTTATATTTAAATATTTTAATTAATTTTAGTGCCTGCATCAAATATTTATTAGTTCAAAAAGTTTTATCATATTTTAAATGCTATATTAATTGTTTTTTAATATTCAATTTTATTTATGTTTAAATATAGATAATGAGCTTAGTTTGTAAATTTTTTAATTTTGTGGAAATAAGTAATTTTTAATAAAGGTAAATTTTATTATTTTTGTTTAAAATTAAAAATAGTCATTTTTGGAATTAATTATAATCTTTTTGATAAAAATTAACTTGCTATTTATTTCGTTTCATAAAAAATATAGTTTATATAATTTTTGATATATCATTTTAGATACTCGTGTAAATAACATAAAAACGATTTATATAAATAATCCATAAAAAATAAGAACCTTTATAAAAAGTTGGCTTAAATTTTCAAAAAATATTTAGTGTAATAGCGAGTAACAGTCTAATAAGTCCAAGTGAATATTTGTCAACAATACAAAAATACTCACTAAACGGTTGTTGCGACCGATTTGATAAAAATAATATTGACATTTTGATAAATTAATAAAATAAAACTTTAATTTCTAACAAATATATGCTAATTCAGCTGCCAACTAAATCTCACATTTGATTCTTACATCAAACTTCCTTGTAAACAATAATTTGCCTTAAAAAATATTTTATCGGTATAAAAGATAAAAAAAACGTTTAGATAGTCTTAAAATTAAGTTTATTGGTGAAAAAAATTATTAAACGTTTGCAATAAACTTTTACACTTGTTAATACACTAAAATAAATCAAATATCAATACACAATTAAATAAATGAAATTAAAATTGCAATTAGTTTATTTTCTAGTAACCTATATTTTTATCACGTGACACTATAAATTATTATAGAATAGTAAATTTATTTGAAATATGAAAAACTCTAAAACAATTTCAACCAAGAAAAATAGGCTAAATTAATATAATTAAATAATTGGAATTTATTTTGTATATTTAAAAAAGTTTCATAGCATTCAATTTTTCTAATCCAAATTTTCGAGATTTATCATAAAATATAAACATTTAACATAATATATTCCTAAAAGTAATTCGATAGAAGCAAATTATCAAAACAAAATTATAAATGTAGCACAAAATTAATTAAATCTCACTAAATTAAATTATGAGAACTACATTAAAGAACATTTAATAATAATTAATAAATTTTTACGAATTTTTAATATTGGAAAAGTTTTCAATTCACAATAATATACAATAGTTTATTTCTTAAAAAAAAAAAAAAAAAATTTAAAATTGACTTTTACAAATAAAATTAATGAAAATGAACAACAAAAAAAAATCAATTGAATTTTTTTGTTCAACAATATTTTTAAATTTCGTCTCATCGAAAAGATATTGTTGAAAAAGGTTCTCCAATAATTGATAAATAATAATTTGATTTTATTGCATTAATTAATTTAATAAATTCTTTGGGTATTTTTGTTTTTATATATGTTTTATTAAGCCCATTCTTTTTTTAAATATTCTAACCTTATTTAACATATAATTTTACATTATTTGTATCTTTTAATTATTTTTTTTTTACTAATTATTATACTGTCAATATTGATTAATTATCGCTTTTCAATATCAAGTCTCGAAATTCTTTATTCAGTTTTTTTTTGTTCTTTTCCAAAATAATTTATAGCACAGAATAATATTGATCAGACACTTTGCAATTAATTTGGTGAGCCAGGCAGGATTCGAACAAAATTTGATTTATTTATGAATATTTATAATTTACCTCGGCTACCGTTTGGTTTTTTATAAATTAAATTTATTTTTCATTTAATTTTGAAATAGTTTCAATAATGTTTTTTTTTAATTTATTCTGATTAGAAATAATATTAACTTCTTAGTTTATTAAAAATATTTGGAGGAAAACAAAATTTAAAATTTAAGCTTTCACCTCATCAAATTTACTTAATTTTCATGCTGCATAAAATTACTCACACAGCTTGAGTTGAGGCATAAATACAGCTAAGAAATTTAAATTTTAGAAATATTACTTTTTACATTGTAAATTCATTGAACAAAAAACTTAAATATAAACGCTTGCATTTTATTTGATAAAGGTAGTTTTTATTTAAATGTCTTTTTAATGCGTTGTTGTTTATTTTTTTTAATTTGATTTATTCTCTTTGCTTTCTAATATTAAAAAGAATTCTCTATTTGTAAATTCATAAGGTTTAAAAAATTTTATATCTAATGGAAAAAAAACAAAAAACTTTTATTATAATAAATATTTGTAATTAATTGGTTTTATTTTTAGTATATGAGTTTTCTGTTAGCAAGCCTCGTGCTAATTCAATTAACGTTGAACATTCTTCCAATTGAAATTTTATTTTTTGGATTATTTATCATTTCATTCATATTCTTTTAACAGATAGCTTTAATTTTGGTTTCTTTTAATTATAAATTAAGTATTTAATTTTTGTTTTATGAATATTTGTTTATGAAAAATTTTTAATTTATCAATAAAAATATTATTGCAGAGCGTCACAAAAAATTGATATATGTTGTTTAAATATTTATGTTTGTTGTTTGATTACCTTTTTAAGGGATGAATCAATACAGACACTAAATTTGCGAGAAGCAAAGCAATTTTAAATCCAAAAATATGAAGTTATTGATTTTAAAAAATAAACTTACAAATGCAGTTTACAATAATAAAAAAATAACAAAAATTTATAAAGGATAATAGTAAAATCTAAATGATATTCCATGTCAACGCCATAAGAAGATAGTTTAATAAAAAAATGAAAATATTAAAAAAATGCTAAAAATTATAAATTATAATGATTTAAAAGTAAGTGGTGACCCACTATCGGTACTAAACTTCCTGTAACCATCGTTAAATGTTTTATTGTAATATGAAAGTTCAATGTATTATATTTTGTGTTATTTTGTGCTAATAAAATTTTCGGTTTATTAAGCTAATGAGACATTAAATTGATATTTAATTCTTATTTATTGTGAAAAATTAGTTCAATAATAATTACTATGATTGATGCGTTATATTTTTTTGTAATAATTAATAAATTTGGTATAATATTTTAATAAAATAGAGAATTTATTCCAAAAACATAAAGGTAATAAAAAAAGTTAATTGTTTTATTTGTTATAAAATGAATTGTTAATCAAATCAAAAGAAGTAACTCTGAATAAAATATTTGTATTCAGTCCAATGATAATATATTTAATTCTTTTACACGTTTAATAATCTCGGCATTTCTGGAAATTTAATAACTGTGTATGTGAAGCCATGTATAATCTTGATCATTAATTCAATTGTTTTATTCTTATTGTAAAGGTTTATCAGAATAAATCTTCATTATTCAATAATAAATTAGAAAACTCAAAAAAATGAATTCATGATTAATAAATTTAATATTTATTAAAAGTAAAGCAACCTCCAATTGATTTGTATGGTATACTTTTTAATGTTGCGTATACTTATTAAGGAATATACTATTTTGTAATATAATCATCTTATGAAGACACTTTCTTTTTATTTTAAACTGTTTTTTAATTTTGGATAATATAAAAATATAAATTTTCATTTTTGTCTTTAATAAATATTTTAAGACCAAATATTAGGGTTTAAGCCCCAATATTATCCATCCTGAAAAAATTAATCAATAAAATTACAAAAAAATATTTTATTTGAACATCATATATCAATTAGTTCTTTAGGGACGCCTAAAACTGCCTGCACACATCTTTTCTCGACGTCTTCTTTTTTCTCGAATTCCACCTCATTTTGAGCTTTAGAGAGATATTTAATTTCATTAATATTGTCTTAAGAACATTACATATTATTTCTAAATAATTACATTAATTTCCTTAAATAATGTAGATTTTAAATTTAGTTATACCCATTAATGTACATGGGAGGAAAATTACATTCATTATTCATATAAATTCCATAAAATTATTTAGTTTTAAATAAATTTTCTTTATTATTCAATCAACTTTTATTAATCTTTGATTGTAAATAATATTTGTTTATTATTTAAAATAATGAAATCTTATTTGATATATGTAATTTTTTATTTATCTTACGTATTACGATAATATTTAATTAAATTCTTTATCTTTAATTTTATTATCCTGCACAAATTTTTTAATTATATTGCATTAAAAATTATGCAATATTATTTAATTTTTTCATTTTGTTAAATATTATTAGGCTTTTGCTGATATATTTATTTCTATTTAAGAACACATTTTGATATGCTTATTTAATACAAATGTTCATCGTTATTAAATTAAAACAACACACAAAGTTTCAAATCTATTATTCTTTGAGGAAATAGCTTTAATAATTAAATTCATATTAATAATTAAAAATTTAAGAGAACAAAGAATATTAAATGAAAAAATTGGATTTTACCATTTATTTTTCTTTTCCAAAAAAATTTTTTTAATACCGAATTCTGCAATTTTTGTTCCTGAAAAGAACCTTGTCCAAGAAATTCGGGAAAAATTTTTTGTTTTAAAATTTATAAAACATTCTTAAATTTTCCATTTCTTATATTTTAAGCCGTAGAGCATTGCGATTTTCGGTTCATTTTTATGGCCATTTTTCGCGATTTTATATCAATATTTTTTTACCAGCCCTAGTGACAACCCCTTCCCCATCATTTACCTGTCTTCCTTTTCCTTGAACACCCCCCCCTCCTCCCCGTTCCTTCGCGTCATCTTTTTGCCACCACCGTCCACCACTCTCCCTAAATTTGCCTACACCGCGGGCGTTAAATCGATAGTAAATGTTCTCCACCAAAGTTTATCCCCCCAATCCTCGCAATGATTTCTCAAATTGACATTAAACATAAATTAGTAATCTTTTAACCTGAATATGATAGCGCTGCGTTGCACAAGAAAAATTAACACATAAAATTAAAATCACTAAAATTTTTCAATACAAAGTTGATCTAATGAAATTTTTTGTGAAGAGTTTGATATAAAAAATAAAAAAGTATAATTAAAATTTATGTTCACATAAATAAATATTATATTAAATTCTATGTCATTAAAATATGCAACAAAAAAAGCTTTCAATTTATGAGAGAATTCACAATCAATGCACAAGAGAGGAATTATTAACCTATTCAAATATTAGATTAAACCGAATAAGAATGGAAAAAGATAAAATAAACAATTGCACTCAAATAATTTGATTGTTCCGAAAATTCCAAATTAATGAATTCATTTATTTTTCAAAATATTTAACCCGATAAATTAAGAAATATAGCATAAAATAAAATAAATATATGCTTCAAAAAATAATTATGAAAATTTTTTTTATTTAATAATGCTTAAAAATGATATTAAAAAGTAAATAGCCATGATAAACATTAAAAGAAATACAGCCAGACACCAACGAAAACAATTCGTGCTATGATAACGTGAAGAAATTGCATTAGAAAGTGATTGTAACTACCAATAATATTATCGAAAATCCAATTTATAATTATTTAAAAAGCAAAATTTATACAAATTTAATTTTCAGAATAGAAATTTTAATTTGATAAACTAATAAAAAGATAATTAATGTTGATATTAACATCGAATTAAATAATGAATTATTTCTCGTATCAATATTTGAAATTAAACAAAATACATTTATATATGTGTTTGTATTTTAAAAGAAAGAGAAACTCGAAAAAATTTTTATTAGTTACCTCAAAATAAATAATTTTCTTTTTTATATTTTTAAATAAATGTTATAAAAATAACCAGAAAGATATAATATGCAAATTTAATTTATTTTGTAATTGATTAGTTAAAGAAAAAAAAACATGTGTTTTATATAATAAAAAATTATTCTAACGGTTCTAAGTTTAAGATGAGAAGCACATAAGCAAACGTACAATTATTCCAGTCACATTAGAAAACGGCGACTGTTGCAATAAAACAATGTAAAAAAAGAAAGAATTGGCGTTGAGAAAATTGTTTTTTAATTTCATTGGCTAAAATTTTCGTAAACCATATGTGAAACTGAGAATTTTTATTATTTATGCGATAATTATATTCATTTAAAAATTCTCTGTTTTTACTTGATTATTTTTGAGTGAAATAAAAAATAATTCTTTCTGTATGAAACATAAAATATTGAAACAAATACTTTTTTCTAAAGTAATATTGAATAAGGCCAATTTAAACTCTGCCGCCCAAAAAAGGGGAGTTAAACGACAAAAAATTTCTTCATACATATTGGATAATTGTATAGTCATAGCATAGAAAATTGTATTAAAAATGGGAATGCTTTATAAATATATAACTTATTCTAAATATCTTTTAGTATTTAGATATTGTAAAAGAAGAAAAAACAGGATAATTTTTGTTAAAAATAAAATATTTGAGACAATAAAATAGAAAATTTTAACATATACAAAATTATTTTATTAATTTATATTTATATAATTTAAGTTGTTTATTATAAGGAATTAAAGAGAAATATTGTAAAAATTTTATAAATTATGCAACAGTAAAATGAAAAATATTGTATTTATAATTTACTAAAATAAAGGTTTGCCAAGATTAGGAAATAAATTTTTTTAATTAATAATTTATTCCTTTGTCGGCAGAAAATCATCAGCAAAATAAAATATTTTGAATAATTTTTAGTACAATAAATAATACTATATAATGATTATAATAAACACAAAATCATTCATAAAAAAATTTTTTAGATTTAAATATAAGAAAAAATCAACAAATTTTATTAATTATAGTTAGAAATTATATATCAATTCTAATAAAATCAACAAAATAATTTATTGTAATTTAACTGGAGAAGAGATTTGTTCAAAAAGTGGGCAGCTGATCTATATTTTTTCATCAAAATTAATAAAAATTTTGGACATTTATAATTTTAGATTCATTAAAAGTTATATATCCACATAAATTTCACTTTTGATGGCAAGTTTTAATAAAATACAAATCCAATTAATGCTTTTTATTATTTCAATTTAATTACTATGGATTCTGTTAAATATTTATATATTATCACGAAAAATTATTGAATTATGCATTGTAGTTTATGCATCTTTGCTGAAAATAACTAAACTTATTTAATATCGTAATTAAATTAATCAAAATCATAAAATGCATTTATGTAATTATGAAAAAAAAATTATGAAATATTTGTGGATACCTTTCTGAAAAATCATAATAGATAAATTAGATTAATTATAAAAGTTATTGACAATTGCAATAAATAATATTTTATACAAAATTTTCAAACTCATGACAGGCTAATGGACGCATTGCATTGGCTTCATTTGAATTTGATTCCCGATTGTCGTGCATCGTTTGGTCAAATTGGAGCTCTGAAACTTGTATATCAAATCAATACTATAAAAAAGGTTAATGAATATTAATAAACAATATAAAATTTAATTTTAACATTTAAATTTATTTAGCAAATCTTTTGGTTTTAAAAAAGAATTTAATAAAATATAAAAACCGCAAGAAACTGGTAAAATATTAAATTAAAATAAGCTATTAAATTAAAAAAGATATTGACAAATAAAAAACATTAAAATAATATCGTATAACAACTTTATTGAGTCTCTGGATCAGGAATTTAAATTTTCGTTTTTATACAAATTAAAACTTTAAAAAATATATATATACCCAGATGCATAAGACCATTTCTTTTTACTATGCGATATTTAAAATTTTTAATTCTTTATTAAAGTATTTTTCTCCAATATTCATTTTAAAAGTAAATATATATAATTATAATAAAATATTAATGCAAAATAAACTTTCATATATAATATATTTTATGACGACATATTTTAAAATGAACAAGTGGTAGCATGCAATAAATTTTTTTTCGTATAAACCTTTTGTGCTATTCAATTTCAATTTTATTTTAGTTACAGTGATTTGAAGGAATTAGGATCTATTAACTATTTTTAATCCCTCCGCTATGGGCCATAAAATCTTTCTTTTAATTTCCATGTGTATATGATGTATAAAAATTCTCAAGCCTTATTTATTTTTAGCTGTATAGACGGGCAAATGGTGCGGCTTATCAAAATGACGTTCATTAATTTTCACAAAAATTTAGGAAACTTTTCAAATTTTTTATTTAAAATATTTTTGAACAAATATTCATTGTTTGTGTTAAATATTTATATATTAGCTAAATGAATAATTTCATAGGGTTTAAATATATTATATTTTAGTTAAATTGATTATTTGTTATAATTTTATGCTCAAAATCCAGGAAAGTAATGAAAAATAAATTACTTTAAACTTTCCTAATGTCCTGATATCATTATTTTCTTCTTTGAGCGTCAAACGTAATTATCAATTAATAAAAAATTTATTTCTATTTCGCTCAAAAACAAAACTTGCGATTTCTACTTTATTTCTCGAACAATGTTAATGTTTACTTAAATCAATTACCAATTAAATAATTTTTGTAATTGAATTTTCTTTTATTTCATTAATGATATTTTTATTGATTTTTTCAATTATCATGTAAAGATAAGTTTGCTACGGTTTCAATACATTGTTGACCATAAAAGTTATATTATGTCATATACATTATTGATATTAATGAGCGAATCTATTAAATTAGAGAAGCAACAAATAATTACAGCCACGAATAAAAGAAAGCAATTTGTATGAAATTAAATTTATAAGAAAAGTCCATCTGATCAACATTTTTTTAACAACTTTAATTTTTCGTAGTTCCTTAATTTTTAATTCTTGCAGCATTTAATTTTTAAATTTTAAGATACATTTTAAAAATAAAATAATGATTTTTATATGAAAAATATATAATTATAGAAAAACCGCAATAAACAATTATTTACAATAAACAAAATACAAAAATGGAGAGAAACGACAAATTTAACTAAAATTAAACTTATTTTATACTAAAACTATTAAAAACCATTAAAACCACAGTTAATTAAAGAAATGTAAAAAATAAAAAAGTTTTAAATATCTTATTTAAATGCAAATCATATTTTCCGATATAAAACAATTAAATACGTTAATAGCATGTCAATCAAAAAGTAAAATGAAAAGGATTTATCATAAATTCAAATCACTTTAGTATTAAATTTAATTTTCTTATATGCTCATAGGATCAAAAATAATAATTTAATTTTAAATTTATGAAATAAATTTGAAGAGGAGAATTATTTTTAAAAATATTCAATAATTTAAGAAAAGAACAAATAAGAATACTTAGCGCACCAGAGATAAAAATATATATTTTTATTAAATAGAAAAAAATGTCAAATTTTTAAGTATTACTGTAAAATATAATTACAAAAAATGATCTCGACAATTAAAAATTACTATAATAATTTTAAAATAAGGTAGTTATAACCAATTCTCTACGAATGATCTGTATTGTGACTGATTATTTTGAATAAGTACATCATCATTTTAAAATTAATAAATTTCACCAAATAAAACTTTTTTATTGTACATACATATTTTATAAAAAGATTTTACAGATAAAAATATACCACCTACCAATTGAACCGATGTCATAAGACTTGCAAGTCGATAGGTGAAAAAAATTATCACCAACAATTCCTTGACACATATTTCATAACTTTAAATTATTTGATTAACGCAACTTTATATATATAAACACAATTTTCCACCATACAATGAATTAGAATAAACTCAAAGTAACAAGAAAATAAAAAAAACTTCAATAAATAAAAAAATAATTTTTGTGCAACATAATACTTTTAAAGCTCTATTATATTTATTTTCTAAAAAATACATGTTTCATTATCAAAATAAACAAAAAAAAGTTCAAAAAATACCTTAATTAAAAAAATATTAATTTAAAACATTAAAAATATATTTGCTTTTTGTTGTTGAAAAATGTGAATAGATTAAAAAAATTACTATACAAAGAGTTGAACTTGCAACCGAAATGGACTGTCTATGCAAGTGAATCTAAATATTTTGTTACATTTAAATAAATAAATTTTAAATTTCTCTCGGAAATAATCTAAAAGAAATGTTTAAAGCTGATATTGATTTAAAACATTTCAAATCATAAAATGTAAAAGAATTAAACAAAAAAATTAAGAATAAAAATGGATAAATACAACAAATTTAGCAAAAATAGTTTATGCTTAAATCAATCCAAATGAACATTAAAATGTCACAGCAGACATAATAAAAATACAAATACATAAAATTATTCAAAAAATACTATAGAAATCAGTGCTAATAATATACAAATAGACAAAAGTCTAATTTACTCTTGTATTTAATGAGTCTATGATAAATCAATACGGAGGCATTTTATACCACGAGAAAATAATAATTTCATAAGGTGCCGAATGAATTAAGAAAGACCATAAGATATCTCATCTAAAATAAAATTTTGAAATATTCATTAAAAAGGAATATAAAAAAGATAATTTGTTCCAATTAAATTTATGTAAAAAAAGTAAAAATATAAGAAAAAGGGGCTTTTAAATGTAGAATAATTAATTATTAATTAAGATCATATTATTAAATGAAATTAATATATAGAAAAAACTACCTATTTATTTTTAAAACTTTGGTAAAATAATTACTTGAATTCTAATAAAGTCAAGTCAACTACCTTTTAAAATATACTCAATAATTATTTAAAAACAAAATATTTGAGGAAGAAATAAAAAATAAACAAATGACTGATGTGTTAATTTTTGAATTTAAATATCAACAAATGATATATAAAAATGAATTGGACTACGTATTGTGTAATTAACACAACCCATGACATGAGATTTACAAAATAAATAAAAATCCTTATAAGTAATTTTTATTGTTCAAATTAAAATAACTAAAATGAAATATAAGAATTAATTATAAGGAAGATAAATTATATTATTTTAGATAAGAAAAACGTAAAAAAACAAAATCATCTAAAAAATAAAAATGTAAATGAAAAAGGATTATTAGTAAAAATTATAAACATCTAAGACAAACACTTTTTCGAGTAAAGAGGTGAACTTATGGCAACCACCGCAATACACGGGGCCCAATTCCGAATTAAGAAATTGTTTTTTTATTATTATTTTTTAAATTAAATATCATTTCTAGGGTTGTAAATTATATGGATTAACATATTTTTTCTGCGCATATGCTATGAAGAAAGGGGCTCAAAAATAGCATTTCTACGTTAAAATTTTTTGATTTGGTGAAGGTTTTTGGTCCATATAAATCCATATTTTGGGTGTTTTCGGGAATAAATCCATATATGGCCATTTTTGCCTTTTTAGTCCATATTTCGGTCATTTTTGGCAAATTTTCACAAGAAAAATGAAAATAAAAACGAAAATACACCCCTAAAGACCGACTTTTTGGAAATTTTTAAAAAGTACACCCCCAAAAATATGAAAAATTTAAGTTTTCGTAGGTCATTTTGGCATTTTTAATAAATATTTTCGCCATTTTTTCGTGTAATTTTCTTTTTTTTTAATGCAAATTTTTTGAAATTGGCAAACTTGGAGGTGTTTTGTATACAACGGAAAACTTTCATTTTTAAATCTATTGTTTGGTAGTTTATTGTATTTTTTATGTTTATTTAAGCAAATATTGAATATATAAAAGTTTTTTGGAATATATATTTGCAATTTTTAGTCCATATTTTGGTCCATATTTGGCAATTTTTGAGCTTTTTAGTCCATATTTCGGGCTTTTTAGTCCATATTTTATCTCCATATTTAGCGTTTTTTAGTCCATATAATTTACAACCCTAATCATTTCTTAAATAAATTAAACACGAATGCCACGCATGTTCCTGTAGCTGCTGCTGCACGAACAGCCAGCCACGCACCTTTCGGTAGCTGCTACTGCACTAACAACCGCGACGTCTACCCCGCGGCGGTTCACCGTTTATAAACGGCTATGGCTCGTCACTCTAAACTGAACCGCGCATGCCCTCAGAGCCAACTAGTTCTATAGTATTTTTAAAATTCATGCTAAAAATGTAATGTTTTACAAAAATAATGATTTTCCGAAAAACGCAAAACTAAATTTTTATATTTTTCAGAATAATTTCATTTCGCAATTTTTGTAACCATCATTTTAAGCTAACAAAAACAAAAGCAATAATAAATAATAAGGAAATGAATGACCAAATTTTTATATTAATTATAGAATTCATTAAATAATAATTAATTCTATGAAAGGTTTTATGACCCAATAAATTGCTATTTTTTTTATTTTAGTGTATACATTAGTTTTCACTTATATTTAATTTTTAAAAACAAAAAACCGGTTTTAATGTGCATGTTCAAAACTTTTTTTCGTAAAAAATTAGCTATTATGATATTTGTTATACCAATTTCGATTGTTTTACTTTTGATCGACAAAAATGTTTTCTATATATTAAAAAATTTTCAAGGAGAGTATAATTAAAATTTTATTTTATATTTATGTCATTTACTAATTATATATTTGAATATTGCATAATATTTATATTGTATTTGGGACTTTTGATTATTGAACTTTAAATACTAAAGTAATCAAAGATAATGATCAAAAAAACTATAGTTTCAGATACCTAAATTGAATAGAAAAGGACTATTATTTTTTTACAAATGCTGAATAATTCCATAGAAAAAATTAATTAAAATTGTTGAAAGTTTTTTTTGTTTGTGTTTATTCATGTTATTTATTATTATGTACTATTTTATTTAACTTTAATTTCCTTTATCTCTTTAATAGTTTTATTTAGTAAAAAAATAAAATTAATTTAACTAATTATTCCATCTCCGACAATACGACGTAAATAAATTAACACTTTGGAAAACCTGAATATTAAATAGATGCATTGAATTTGGTATTTTTAAAATCATTCTTTTAAATTTTCTTTATTAAAATGATTTGTAAATAAATTTCTATGTTTCGTTTAAATATTCAAATTTTATTTAAATAATTGATCATTTTATTGTTTAATTTTTACAAATTATGGCTTTTAGGCACTCTGGTAAATAATTCATTTTAAACTTCGCTCTTTTTGTGAGATAATCGTTTATTTATTACGGCTAATAAATTATAATTTAACGAGTGATGAAAGATTTCTATGCTTAATTTTTCCATCGCGTCAAACCCGTTTTGTAAACGTCAAAAAAGAATACACAGCCATGAATAGTTTTAAAATGTTTATTTAGTAAACTTTAATCCTGGTTTGTGGGTTTAAATGAGTATCATAAAAAATTTTTCCTCGCTATTACACAATATAATTTTTAATACTTTTTTTAGAATTAGCATAATTAAATATTTTATTATTAATGTTACTTTTATATAAGAATACCTTTGGCTTTTGATCGAATTTTGCATTTGATATTTAATAATATGCCAATATTTGCTGTTTTGCTAAAGCTTTTTTAAATAAAAAAGTTCGTCTATATATTGAATTCGAAAAAGAACATCATCATAAAAATTTGATATAAATAACTTTAAAAGGAAATTTGCCGAAATGAATTGATTTATAAAGCAAAACAGAATATAAAATAAATTTAGAAAATAACCATAAGAAATATATTTTCATTATAAAATATCATATTGATCTCATAAAAATAAATGTTCGTCGTATAATGAAAATTTCAATATTAAAAAAAAAAAAATTTGCCCTTTAAACCTCCGATAAAAAAGAAAAACCAAAAAATTCAGGGTATAATTACGTATATATAGAATAATATAAATAATTCTTACAACAAAAAAAATCTAACAATAAATATAATATAAAATTGTAAATATTTTTATTCAGACAAAAAAACCGGTTCAAAACTCAAAAAATTGAGAGATTTGGCACTCTAACTTTATTAAGAAGTTTTTTTTATTTAAATTTTCTTTTTTATTGTAACATTTTCTCATGTTTTTTCAATTAAATCAAGTCAACTTTTTTAAATTTTTTGCATTTATAAAATACATTTTTTTTAGTATACATAATAAAATTATTTTCGTTACAAATTTTGCCTTGC
Organism: Heterodera schachtii; assembly: GCA_023374025.1. Taxonomy (NCBI): domain Eukaryota; kingdom Metazoa; phylum Nematoda; class Chromadorea; order Rhabditida; family Heteroderidae; genus Heterodera; species Heterodera schachtii. Next base: position 1,322,043 of record SIJG01000029.1, read on the forward strand.
CGATGAATTTAATTTGTTAATCTTCTTAAAGAAAAATGGATTGTTTTTTTAAATAGAAATTTTATCAAATATTTTTATAAAATAATTTAAATTATATAAATTATTTTATCATTAGCTGTTATTCGAATTTTGATATAAGTTCTTTTATTGTTTTATTAATATCTCGCTTTTTCGGGCATGCTTTTTATTGTCAATCATTTTTAACTCGAGAAAAACATCTTTTACTTACCATCAAAATGTGACTTTGTAACTTGCTAAGGATCATTTGATTTAATTTGATTAAGATACAATAATGTAAACTTGCATTAATAAAATTTCCTTCATCAAGAGTTTGATCATTTTTTGAAATAAGGTGCTTAACCCCAAATGTTTCCCTATCAACTTTTGTTATATACATAGTTACTTATATTTTTTTTATGTATATTTTGCTTCTCAGTTTGATAAGATAACTTTTGCTTTCATGATAACTTAATTTTCCTGATTAAAATATATTTTTTTAAATAAGGCTATGTAAAAATGTCTAACTTTTATTAAGAAATTCATCGTTTAAATATTTTATTCAGATTCTTTCTTTTATTCAAGTTTTAATACACTTCTTGAGTGCCCTTTAATTAATAATGTTCTCAATTTACCGTTTTATATATATTATATTTTATTATTCTTTTAAAATTATTTTAACCTTCTGTTTAGGTCGGTTTTATGTACGTGGAAAAGATTTTCAAATTTTGCTCCCCATATTAATATATAAGAATTTTTTATAAAAATTTTCATAATTTTCAAAATATTAATGATATTTATGCCTTGAATTTTAATCAAAATAAAATTTTACTTTTATCATTGTTTTCCTCATTTGAAGTTCTTTATTAAAATAAAAAAGTATTTATTGATTTAAAATTTATAAAGAGTTTAAGCTTAATCACATTATTTATAGGAAATTATTGTTTTTTTGTTTTTTTTTATTTATTTGTTTTTTATATCGTACTAATTTAATTATATTTGATAATATTATTGATAAAATTTATTTATGCTTTGTCAAGTCGTTATTTTAATTAGGTAGTATATTTTCTGCTTTTTGGTTATTTTTTGTAATTTATTTTAATTTATTGTTCCAATTTATTATATTTAAAGCTATTTGATAATTATTTATTTATTCATTTAAAATTTATAAAACCTTTAATTTAAGTTTATCATATAATTTATAGGATATTCATTTGGCTATATTTTCAAATTTCATGAGCATAAAATATTCTTATTTTTTATAATTGATTAATTAATTTATTTTTTAACAAAATTCATTAAAAGTTAATCAGATTCCTAAGTCAATTATTCATTTTTTAATTAATTTGAAAATTTGTATAAAAAATTATTTTTGTTTCTGCTATTATTAATTATTCCTCTTTATTAGATATTAATATGTAATATTTTGTTTTCTTTAAAATGATAAAATTTATTAAATCGAATGTTTCTCAACTCCTCAAATATAAATTTAAAAAATGAATATTTTCGATTTAATTAGTTATTATTGTTTTTTTAGTGACATAAATTTTTTGTCTATTTTTATTATATATTTTTTGTATGTTTTTATTATTTTATCTAAAAATATAATATATTTCAAATTACTATATATTTTTGTTTTTGTTTCCTAGTTTATAAGTATGACTATTAAATTTTTACTATAATATTCAACTAATTATGGAATATAATTATACAAAAATTTAAATTTATGCTTAAAAGTAAAAATTAATTGTTGCTTTATTTGCATTAATTAAATTAAATATATTATTATTTGATTTATATTGGTTAATTAACAGGCTTTCATATTTTTTTATTCATTTAAAAAGTTTTAGATGTGATTGATGTGGCTTCCCTTGCCTTCGTGATTTTGCATTATCATTTCGAATAAGTATAAAAATTTAAATTTTGACCTATTAACATATTATATCATTACTTACCATAAATAATAGAGAAAATATGAGTTTAACAGTGTTTAATGCTTTTTTTTTTCATTAAATAAACATTAATGCTTTTTTGCTTCGTTTATGTAATTATTGTTTATGTTTATTCATCATTTGCGACTTTATTCGGTTTAAATAAAATTTTCTTATGTAAATGAAGCAAGCTCAGATTCATTGTGTCTGAATTTTAATTTCAATAAATTAGTTTTTCAAATAAATATTCAAGCACTTAATTTAAAGGTTTTATTTCTGCCTTTCTTGACAATTGTTCTACTTTTTCTGACATTTCGGCATTGTTCAGAAATGAATTTAATTTTATAATTAATCTATTAATTTAATTTAAATTCATCATGTAATGGTTAGCTAAAAGAAAAACCGATTTATTGGAATTTAAAATTCACAAATATATTTATTTTCATCTTTATTTCTTTAGTTTTAAACAAAAAATAAATTAAATTTTACTTTTGTCTTTGTCTATACAAGCATATGGATGAGTATGAACATTTCTATACCTTTTTTCCGATAAATGTATAATTTTATATTTGTTTTAGTAAGTTAGTAAAAATGTAAATTAGCTTAATATCAAATTTTTAAGAATTCTTCTAATCGAATTTTAGTTTTGATATCTATAATTTAAATATAAATCTTAAATTTAAATATAAATATATATAATTAGATTTTCAATTAATTAAGGAAAAGCAAAATGCTTATCAAATAAATATTTACGATATTTCTATTAAATAATTTTAACTCTTGATTGTTCTAGAAAAAAGATAAATGGTTGTACCCATTGTCCTTACAAATTAGTCCCCATCCATTTCATTGCATAATCGCCGTTTCCAACCAACAGCGATTACACATTAACATTTTTTTTTCAAATTTCAAATTGAAATGAATTCATGCCGATGAAAATGTTTACAAAATAAAGGCCTCAAATTCATTCAAAGTCAACCAAACCAGCGAAACGACGCCATTCTCCACTTCTCTAGTGATCATTTTGCCCAACTTAGCATAACTTTTATGAAAAATATTTTTAAGTATATTATGAAGTAAAAATTTCCTAATTTAATCTGATCAAAAAGTACTAATCAAATACTTTAAAACAATTTTGTTTTGTCCAAGGCCCAGATTAAATTATTTTCCCTTAAATTTCTGATCAATTTTGCTTATTTTTGATCAGAAGTAATTTCATTTCTCCTTTAAATCTTGTGAGAACCCTAATTAAAACGAGTAAAAAAAAAGTTAAAATATGTAATGTGAAGAGAAATATTTAAATATAGTCCCAGTAATTTTATTTCGTAAAAAATAATCGAAATTTTGCTAAAAATTTTTTTTTATAAAAATACAATAAAATATTATTTTTTATTTGCAATCTACTACATTTTGTAAAACTTTTTTTGTTTGTCTTTTCTACGGACAAAATGTATAAAAAAATTATACTGTTCAAATATATTTTCACTTGCTATGTAAAACACTAATTAATTTAAGTTATGAAAAACTATATAAATGGGCATTTTGTAAATTTTATGTCCAACACGAGAAATTAAAATAAAAAAAATAATGAATTAGAAATTTTGTATTTGCATAATAATTTATTACAGAATAATAGAGAAATCGTGAGCTATCTAAATATAATAAATGTAAGCTATATTTGATTAAATATTTTTATTAAATTTCTTAATAAAGAGCTTAAAATACAACAAATAGAACAAAGACTAAGGCGAATAAATCAAATTTCATAATTTAAATTATAAATCATTTAAAAAATATTATAAAAAATTCTCATTATTTAATGCAAATATTACTAAAACAGCATTATTGATTGATTATATCGAGCCGCAAGTCTTGAAAAAGAGGAGCGAGCAAAAATTGGTTAAGCAAAATAGGATATAAATATTTTGCATATTGAAGTTTTGAAAAATTCAATTTCAGAGAAAACTCATGCAGGAAATCAAGTGTATTTAATTATTAAATTTGAATAAAAAAATAAAAACATAATAAATTTATCAATTATATTAAAATTAGTTTTTAAATACATACTAAAAAAATATTTGCTTGGAAGTGCAAATCATCTACCAATTATATAAAAATCAAATAAATTAGATGGTTTGGATAATATTCCGAAAGTAATCTGTATTTGTTTTATAACTTTTTAATTCCAAATTTAATTATAATTAAAAAATACTGGAGAAATAAAAATAACAATGCCTTTTTATAAATGAAATTATAAAAATAATTATATTAAAATATATAACAATAATAAAATTTCCTATAACAAAAATTAATTAGATTTTTGGAAAATCATTAAATTATGAAATACTTAAAAAATTTTATTTATAATAAATCAAATTGATTAGTCATTAGTCATCATTCAAATACAGTGAATTTCTTTTTTTAAAGTTTCTTTTTAACTTTTGTTTCGAAATAATTTTTCATAATTATTTGTTAATATATTTATTAAATAATATTTTCATTTTTTAAGTTTTTTTTTATTTTTAAATAAAAATTAATTATTTTAACATAGAAACGTAAAAATTTAACGGGACGGCAAAATAAAAAAGGAAGTTTTCAATTGTTAAAGATCGCATTTGTGTTTTAATAAAAATGCTATTTTTTGGGTAATGATAAGAGATAAAATTCTAAAAAATATAAAAACTAAAATATTGAAGAGCATATTTAATTTACCCAATTCAATCGATTACCAAGATAATCACAAACAAAAATTTCTAGTTTTGTCATAATAAATAAAAAAAAGAATTTAATAAACTAAATATATGAATTATATTTGAAATATCTAAAGCAAGAGTTAAAAAAAGATCGGCATTAAGAATAAAATCTTGTAACAATAGAATTTGAAAAATTTTAAAAATGAGATATATGATGTACTAAAAATTTAATTCTTAATCATTAAAACTTAACTCTAATCCAATTTATCATAATGGAAAAAACAATACGAAAACCTTGTACTTAAATAATCAATAACATTCATAACGAAAATTTATATGTATTTATTATTATAGACAGGGAAAGACGAAGATGAATATTTTTGCTAATTAATAAAGCAAATTGTAATAAATATTATATATAATGAGTTAAAACAACAAAAAGACAATATCATGCGCATGTCAATTACAAAAAAACAAACAAAAATGAAAGAATTATTGTTCTAATCATAGGAATAAATATTTGAAATAATATAAATATTTGTATGCAAAAATTTCTATAAAGAGTCTTCGCACTCAAACCGAATCATTAATTCCTAAACTTAAAATTCATTTGCCATAAATAATTATCGTTTACTTTGATTGACTTTGACTGTGCATATCACTACGTGAAAAGGCTCAGAACAAATATTTAACTATATAATCGCATTACTAATAAATAATTTAAAATTATTAAATAAATATAAATAAAAGTCTAAACGATTTTTTTTTAATACAAGTATAAATAAATTTTAAAAATTTTAAAAATAAAGCCATAAATAATATTACATATATATATCGTCTTTATTGAGATTTGGCAATTTTCCGAGTTTATAAATCTCAATTGAACAAAAAAAAATTATTTGAAATTTGTATTAAAATGTTTCAAAAAATAGATTGGCATTCTCTTATTAGTATTATGGAATTTATAATTATTTATAATTAAAAAATATCAAAATAATTCACGAGATAGGATATGTTTTAATCGGCACAGAAATTAAGTGCATTTAATTTAACTAAAACGATATGATAACGATTTGAACCAAAAAAATGATACCCATTATAAAAACATTTAAATTAAGACCATTACTGCAAATTAAAATAAAAAAATTTTTTAAATGCAATCAAGATATTCTGAATTCATGAATTTTGGAAGATGCTATACATTTTGTGCTTATCTTATCCTCTACGATGAATTTGTTTCCAAAAAATAACAATTTAGAAATTTTATTTACATTTTTGGTACATTTTGGGTTTTCTTAGATATTTCGGATTTTTTTTTACATATTTATATACTATTTTGACCACTTTTTGTACATATTTTTGATATCCCTGCTGATGAGAGCCTGGTTTCTCATAGATAAACAAATTTGCATTAAATTTTATTATGTTTCATAATTAAAATTGGTCTTAGTCTAGTTGGCAAAATTAGTTGGCGAAACGTCTGTATTTGTGTGAGTTGGCGAAACGTCAAGTTGGCGAAATGACAGTTGGCGAGATGACTTGTTGGCGAAGTGTTAGTTGGCGAAATGTCATTTTTTGGGTGAGTTGGCGAAACGTCCGAATTTGACTTAGTTGACGAAATTTCCAGTTGGTGAAATGTCGTCGTGCCTATAAAAGTTTTTATCGGAGAAATTCTTGCATAAATGTTTATTATTTCTACTGATAAATGAACATTGAACTAGGAGCTCTAATCCTGCAAGATCCAGGGCCATCATCTTCAGTGGTGTTAATTTATAATTATTATAATAAATTACCAATATAAATACCTAATTTAAACAAATTAATAAATAATTTTTGAAAATTTAAATAAAATTTATTATGTAGTAATATTTTTAAAATTTAGAAACATTGCGCCCGATAATTTACGCTACCATCGATAAAGATGAGACATCCTTATAAAAAAAAAGTTTGAAAAGAACAAATACTAATATTATAAGCAGTAATAAATTAAAATTTAAATAAAAATACAAAAATTAAAAATTTGCGTATGTTTTTAATAAAAAAAATTTGTGAAAGACTTTAGTAATGATAATCCTTCAAATTTAAATTAATCAAAACATAATTATTTATAAAAAAGTTAAAAGAATAAATAATAAACGGTGACATTTAAATTTAAATTTAATAATATGTAAAAAACCTTAAGATAAGTAGAAAAAAATATAAAATTTAAAATTATATATATAAATCGTTTTTTTAAATACCCTTTTATAAGAAAAGAAATGAAAGATAATTATTTGAGAATAAATAATTATATAGGTAGCTTATATAAAAAGTCATTAGCAAAACAAGCGATTCTGCTTGTGAAATAACACAAAAAGGAATATTTCTCATATTATCCAGGATTTTTTTTTATTTAATTAAATATCAAGTGATTTATTAATACTTTATTATAGTCACTTAAATTTTGTTTATATTATTTCAATGTCTCTTTGATAACAAGTACACAAAAAAATGGATAATAACATAAAAAAAATTTTTAATGAGTGAAAAAAAGTTCTTTTAGACCACTATCCAAATAGTTTTATTTTATAAAGTAACATGTAGAAATAAAAAATCTAATTATTACAAATAAAATTTAATTTTCCATTCTATAAAAAATACATGCAAAAATTTTTAAATATTTTATTCTGATTATTGTTTAAATGTAAAATGCAGCATGATCTTTATAATTAAATATAAAAATCACATAATTTACTATATTATGATGAAATTTGCATAAAGGAAGTTGTTTGGCTCATTTGAACATATGACTTTTTAATAAAAAAAAATAAAATTATGGCTTTACTAGTATTCTCTAAATAATCCATCTAAAAATAATTTAAACTAAAATGAAATACCAAAAAATGTCTAATATTAAATAAAGAATGAAAAAATTAAAAAGTATAAATGTGTTCGTTAAATCCTCCCAAAAAAGAGGTCGAATGTCCCCTGTTTTGGAAGACAATGATGATATCGGTATTCGGCTTGATCGTCTTGAAAAGCTTGTTTCCTCCCTCAACCCGTCGATCAACGCCACAATTGTTGAGCGGCTGGATCGCCTGGAGCTACTTGTGCAGAAATTGGTCAATGACAACACAAAGGATAGATCCGCCGGGGACTCAATGTCCTTCTCCAACTCCACACCCAGTGTTCTCTGGGGTCAACCGCCGCCTCACATCGGAATGGTCACCCAAATGGTCAACAATGCCGTGTTGGACTCGGTGGAGATTATCGCCAAATCGAAGAGAGCAGTGTTGGAGAAAGTACCAGAACAAATCGATGCCGTTGAACTTGTGCGTAAGGTCGCTGCCGAATGTGGACTGATGGATGAGGTGATTTTCGAAGAGATCCACCGACATCCAAAATTACAATTGCCTTCGGGCAAAAACCGAATTGTCAAGGTCCCATTTGTGGACAAAAAAAACCGAGACATTTTTCTTAAAAATTTTCGCAAAACCCTCACAAAATTCATTCAATTTCCAAAAAATGTCTCGGTCAGGCGGGATCTCACCCGGCCTGAACTCAATTTGCTTTATGAGCTTCGCCGTAAGGCCTATGCCATGAACCAAAGTGAAAATATGTTTAAATATGTCGTCGTTGACCTCTCCATTATTACTTTGAAAACTCCGCACCCTCTTCGCCCACTCAGAACTCAATAATGTTACACGAGCAAACCAAACTGAGACCTGGTTAAACCCCAGAAATACAATAGAAAATGAACTGTCCATAAATGGTAGATATCGAGTAATGCTTGCGAACCGAAATGATAAAAAGGGCGGTGGATCAGCAATTCTATTAAAATCAAACATCCCTTATCAGACACTATTCTCTGGGACAAAATTCCAAACCGAAATTCTACACATTAAATTACTTTTTAAAAAACCAATCCAACTCATAAATATATATCGTCCACCGAATTGTACAGTTCAGAATACTAAAAAGCTATTCAAATTTATTTCGGACCAAAGCGATTCAGAAAATATCATATATTGTGGGGATTTTAACATCCCAAATATTTTATGGGATGAAAATAAGGTAATTCAAAGAAATGATCCAGTGTCAAATATGCTGATTGAGTTCATAGACCAAAAACAATTGAAACAGCATGTCAAGGAACCAACCAGGGAAAAAACAATTTTAGATTTAGTAATTACCAGTGAATCAGAATTAATTCATGATTTAACAGTACTTGAAAACTTTTCAACATCCGATCACAAAATGGTCGGATTTCAAATAAAAGAAAATTCAGTCATAAAAATCCAAGTGTTTATAGAAGAGATTTTAAAAATATTAATTTTGCAAAATTAAATCGAGCTATACTTGAAAATAGATTTGATGTTTCTATAAATTCTGTGTATACCGTTGAACAAAAATATAACGAATTCTTAAATAAAGTACTGAAATTATATGAAACTTTTATACCCAATAGACCTCTAAAATCGAAATAAAACAATCATACCCTCAAAAAATAAAAGACTTATTTTCAGAGAAATTACGGTTACATAAGCTTGTAAAAAAATTCCCGGAAAAAAGTGATCTCATTTTAAATTACAGAATTATTTCAAGGGAAATGAAGATACAATTAAAACAATTTAGAAATGAAAAAGAGTCAAAAATTATTTCCCAAGGGCAAAATTCAGTTAACAAATTTATTCGAAATAAACTTTCAAAAGTCAACGAAATACCTACTTTAATTGATAGTGCTGGAAATATGTTTTCCAGCGATGTACAAAAATGTAAGATATTAGCAGAAATATTTCAAAGTCATTTTTAAAAAAATCAATTGTTAATGGTCCACAAACTCAATCAACACAGAATAAGACTAAGCTTTCTGACATTGAATTGAATGCTGGCATAATTTGGAATATATTAAGAAGACTTCCCCGGCGTAATTCCACTTCACCGGATAATGTCCCTTATATTTTATTAAAAAATTGCGCAGATCCAATCACAAAAATATTAGCTGATATATTTAGACTAATTTTGGATTCCGGTCAAATTCCGGAAATATGGCAAACATCATTAGTTGTACCAATTTTCAAAAAAGGCGAAAAAACTGATCCATTAAACTATAGGCCGGTTTCTTTAACTAGCACTGTCTGTAGAGTTTTTGAACGAATTTTGAGTAGCAAAATTTTAGAATTTTTGAACAGTACAAGATTCTTTGATAAAGAACAATTTGGGTTTTTAAAAAATAGATCGACTACAACTCAAATATTAAAAACGATGGACGATATATATAATTCTATACAAAAGAATCAACAAATTGACATCATCTATATTGATTTTGTCAAGGCGTTTGATTCTGTTCCGATTGACTTATTACTTCAAAAAATCAAAAAGATTGGAATTGAAGGGAAAATTTATAATTTTTTAACTAACTTTTTAAAAAATCGGAGTTTTAAGGTTAAAATCGGCGATGAATTGTCAGAAAGTTTCAAAATATTTTCGGGAGTGCCCCAGGGAAGTGTCTTAGGGCCATTACTATTTTTAATTTTTATAAATGATCTGCCGTCCTTTATTGCAAATGAAGTGACATCAGTTGGCATAAAATGTATGCCGACGATAAAATTATATTATGCCCATGAAAATTATGATAATACAAATCATTTAGATAAAGCAATTGAGGCTTTGGAAAAATGGTCAAAAATAAATGGGTTAGAAATTTCAACTGAAAAATGTTATGTTCTTATCTAGGGAAAAATAACAAGAAAAAAGAATATTTTATTAACTCAAAAAGAGTTTCAGAAACGGAAAATGTACGTGACTTGGGAATTATAATTGACTCGAAACTTAATTTTTCAGAACATATTAGCAAAATTGTACGAAATGCATATCTTAGAATTTTCCAGATTTTGAGAGTTTTAAAAACCAGGGAAATAAAGACTCTAACAGCAGCTTACAAAACTTTTGTACGACCTCAATTAGAATATGCCACCGAAGTTTGGAATCCTAATTTAAAGAAAGACATAGATAAAATTGAGCGTGTTCAAAAATTTTTCACAAGAAAAGCACTTAGAAAATGTGGATTTGTGTACAAAAAATATGGGGAAAGACTAAAAATCACGGGTTTACACAAATTGAAAGAAAGAAGAAAAATCAATGATTTAACAACAGCTTTTAAAATAATTAAAGGTTTCACCAGCCTAGATGCTGAGAAAAATTTCTTTTTCTCAGAAAGGCCAAGGAGGCCTTTACTTTTACGAGTAAAGCGCCACACGGCCAAAACTCAAAATAATTTTTTCAATAGAATAGTAAAAAACTGGAATAACCTTCCAGTGGTAGCGGTACAAATTAATAAGGCAAAGGAATTCAGGGGTTTGCTAAAAGCAATGAGTTCTGAGTAGGATTTTCCATGTTGCCATATTTACACAATATTTTAATCGCCTGTGAATTTTGTGCCTTTGGTTTGCTCGATAAATTAAATTAAAAATCACATAATTTACTATATTATGATGAAATTTGCATAAAGGAAGTTGTTTGGCTCATTTGAACATATGACTTTTTAATAAAAAAAAAATAAAATTATGGCTTTACTAGTATTCTCTAAATAATCCATCTAAAAATAATTTAAACTAAAATGAAATACCAAAAAATGTCTAATATTAAATAAAGAATGAAAAAATTAAAAAGTATAAATGTGTTCGTTTAAGGAATAAAATCGACCTATTGAATCAGTTCGACTTATTGGCACCTCCAGCTGGAATGGCAGATATTGTATCTTAACACGCTGTCTTGGAAGTAAAGTGTTAATAACTATGAAAATAAGAAACTATAAATTACCTATATGATATCTATTTGAAATAATTATAAAAATTTGATTTACATTTGTAAAAAACAATATAATAATTCTAATTATTACATTTAATTTGTCGAAAATGATCATTTTCGAGTAGAATTTTGGCTGTTAAGCCATTTACTCTAACCATCTTCCATTCTCTCATGCCCTACTGTTGCCTACTAATGCACTTCATTCCCCCACCCCATTCCCCGATGAATGCGGCTTTTGCCGTTCAACATTGGTCATCGGGCTTAACTTTGGCTGTTTAGCCGTTTTCTCTATCAACCGATCATCGGCCTTTGCTTTGGCTGTTTAGCCTTTTTCTCTGTTTTCCTTTTCCTCTGATCTCAACGGAGATTACGGCTGTTAAGCCGTTTGCTTACAAAACTTTGCTTGACTGTTCACTCTCGCCCCTCACGTGCCGCACACACTGAACGCCTTGCAATTGGCGCATGTTCGCTCTTTGTGTCCGGACGAAAGGAAGTGCGATATCTTTATTTCTCATCTTTTGTAATTTTTCTGTGATTAATTCGATCTTTCCTGCCCCGCCCCTCCTAATGTATTCCTCGCCCATTCACTTTTTTCATTCATATCACTAATAATGCAATAATAAAATCTATATATCTTTGCCACTGCAAAATATTTGGGGGAATTCTTGAATAAGAATTTTAAGGCTTATGAATAAACATCAGATTCTGGGCCCATGATTTCAGTTGAAAACCCTTGGGGAGAGGGAAATTGCTGCTGACGTTGTGCCAACACCATCAGGGAAGTCCCATCCCAGAAACCCTGATCAATCAGCCCATCCGATTGATCAGTCCCTAAACATCTAAGGGGAAACATCAATGATCACCATTCCATCGGCTGATCAGTCCTTAACATCAAAGGGACCAAATTTCTTATGACTGTTAAGTCCATTTAAATTTCGGCTGTTTAGCCACTAATCATTCCAATTTGGTTTTAATCATTCATCATGGCTATTCAGCCCTTTCCCCCCAATTAGCTGCCTTTTCGTTACTGCACACAAACACTATTATCTGACAACGAATCTGCCCCCGCCGGTCTTAATGAGGTGAACCGATTTGCCCTAATTCTAGGGCAATTTGCCATTTTTGGCACTCATTTATCACGCATTGTCAGTTCTGACAACCCCATTTTCATTTATTCGAAAACGTCGTTATTCGCAAGGGCCCGTTTTCGAAAAATTAATCCAAACTAGAATTAAAATTAATTAAATATTTGCCTTTTAAAAGGCCGTCTTTTAATTTGAAATTTACATTGTTATTAATATATAGAATGGTGATTAAAAAATGACAGTTTTGCCTTAAGAAAGAAATAATTTCTAATTTTGTAAAAGAAATATTTTGGACAATATATATTAAACTATGATTTATAATTTTATTATTAAATACAAAGCATTTTTGATTACTTTTGTGTAAAATGTAAAAATAAAGTTTTTCGGGGTTGAGAAAGCTGCCGACGATACGCTGTTTAACGAGAAAATAATAATTTTTTTATCTATTTTCGTAATGATAATCTTAAATGTTTGTAATAATTGAATTGAATTTATTTCAATGAAAAATAATATTTATGATTTAATGATGAAAAAATTCTTAACTGAAATATTAACAAATATACTTGATTAACCTATAATATTTAATTTTAAATAAATATAATATTCGTGATATAATTCTATAAAGCTAAAATATAAATTAAAAGAAATACTTTCTTAACAATTATTTTAATGCATTTGAAAATAAAATTAATTAAATGAGGAAAAGATATAAATTATCTTTAACTTTAAAAATTAATTTTAAAAAGTATATTGATTTTAAAAGTAATAAAAGGTGTGTAGTTGGTTGTATATAATTTTAAATAATATTACAAAAGAGAAAAATTCTAATAAATATTTAAAAAAATGAGTAACATAAACAATACATTTGAATAAATTAAACCCAGTGCAGAAAAGAGTTTAAAAAATCAAAAATGAACTAAAAACGGTAAACTAAACCATTATTACTGATTAAAAGATATTTGAAAACCCAAATTTTTGGAATATTAAAAACTTATTATTATTAATATCTAAATATCATTTTTATTAAAAGCAATTTCAATATGTTTTAGCTAAAACCGACAAAGAAATCGTGTAAATTGACATGAGAGTAAAAAAAAGAAAAGAAAGAAATATTATTGACTCTAAGCATATAAAAAATATAAATTAAAATATAAATTAAAATGAATTAAAATGCATACACTTAGAATCACAAATTTATACAAAAATTAGTGAAAGTGCCTAAAAAAATAGATTTTAGCTAACAAGGGAACATTCCCTAATTTTTAAAATTTTAAGCATTTCTTAAAACTGTTGGCGCTTTTCGTAAAGCTGTCATCAAACTAATTTTTAAAATCTTGAAAATAAATATATTTTAAAAATTTGAGAATTTTTTTCAAAATTCTTTAGAAAATTAAATTTAACATAACGCTTGATGAAAAATTGTAAATAAACATTCTCAGAGAAAATTAGTATTTTCTGAAGTAATTTTTTAGAATAAACTATGCAAAAATATTAGGTCGAATTTTTAACCATAGCTTTTATGAAACTCAATGAATTTTGAAATTATTAATTTTAGTCATTACAATTTAGCATACATTAATTGTTATATTGCTAGCCCTAAAAGATTGTTCTTGAAAAATAAAAAAATATTTTCAAAAATTTTTAAGAATTTTTTGAAATTAGGGGTTAGAATACGGTGGCAGTTTTAAGTAACGCGCATGGGTGGACGTTTATGGCTGGCAGTTTTTAAAAAAGCACTAGAACCGTAAATTTATAAATTAATTCATTTTAAATAATTACTGCAAATAAGAAATTTTAATAGACACAAAAATAAATTTTGAATACACGTTACAATTTTTAGTTAAAGTATTATAATAAAGTAAAAAGCAATATTTAAATAAATTCAAATATAACAACAAATACGAGAAAATTATAGAGCCTCAGAATTTATTGTCCAGCAATTGATTTCGGATTTAGAAGTATAATAAAAAATATATTAAATTATGCGTATGATGTAGTAATTTTACATTGATAATTGCTAATTATTAAAGAAATTCACCATCCTAAATAACTAAATCACAATAACTGTATCTGCTACTATCTAAAAGCAAAAGAAAGTAATTAGAAAAGTTTAAAAAGCAAAAATGATGAAAATATACAACTATGAGACTACGAAGTCACACAAAAATTTATAAACATAGTAAATAACAAAAGGATAACCCAATATTGAAAAATTACAATTTCTAAAATGTTAGAAATTTCGAAAATATTGGAATATAAAAGTTATTATTCACACATTGAACAAGGATAAAACGAAGCAAAAAGAGCCTGAATTTAAATGAATTAATTAATGTTTGTTTGTAAAATAAAAAAAAGACTTTCTTTGTTATCCAATAAATTTTCAAAATTAAATTACAAAAATAAATATTTGCTCAATTAGATAAACAATATTAGAATTAAAAATCATTACAATAAAAGTGCAATTAAATTATTTGTTAGTTAGAAGAAAAATAATTTATTATTTTTTGATTTGCCTTTTAAATCATATACAACAAACTGACCACTTATAAAAATATATATTAAAAAAGAAGATTTGAATCACTGCTTTATAACAACTGAAGCTGTGCTTGGACATGAAGTAATCAAGTGTTTGTGTTGTGGAAAGAATAAAAATATAAAAAAGCTTAAAAACTGCACTTAAGATATTAAGTATAAATATTTAATATCACTGATTATTAAGCATATGGAAGTTGAAAAACAAAAAGTAAATTTAAATATAATATTGAAATTATTTGTATGGTTAGAAGTTTGTTAAGAGTTGAAAATTTAAATTTTGATTCATTTTTGAAATAAAACCTAAAATAAAATAGAATTATTATTGAATTACTTATCTTTGCATATTAAAAAGGAATAACCAATATTGAAAATTAGAACTAACAAAATACATAATAGATATAGTAAAAAAGGAAGACGGAGAGTGCCTTGCACTCCCTTAAAAATGGAAAGGGCCCACGGCACTCCTTAAAATGGCAATGTCAGATGTTCTCCGATCTTCAATTAAAAAATTCCGAATTTTCATAACCTAAAAATTTTTAAATTAATGTACTTAAAATGCAAATATATAATATAAATTCAGCAAAATAGTATTTACGCTCCACATATCAAAAAAAAAGTTTCGGAGGCACAGTTGTGTAAAAAGTGATGGCATGCGTGAGAATTTTAGAAAATATAATAATAATAATAATTAATTTAATATTTTTTGTATGGGTTAGAATCGTCTATATTGGAACTATAATATCATTGAATCATAATAATATTTTAGATTTTTAATTTCAAAAAACAGCTACCATTATTGACAAATTATTAAAAAAAAATATTTAACTGAAATATTTTTTATGTATTAAAAATGTTAATCTAACTAAAATAATATGCGATTAAATTGAAAAATCGTTTTAAAAAAAACATTGGTTTCAATTTTCAATTACATAATTGATAAAAATAATTTTTAGAAAACAAAAATCTTAAAAAATATATTTAAAAATAGTAAAGAAAAAAAAGATTAATGTCCTGCGATGTGATCTTGGAAGATACTACAACTTTCAATGGCCGTGGAAGATTTTGTTTTAAGTGCTTAAAATATTTTTAACTTTGAACAGCTCAAAGCAAAATGCATTTAATAAACAAGGGAAAATTGCAAAAAAATTAAAAAAGAAAATTACACATATAGAATAAATAAATAATGGTATCACAGTAACGCCTTATTAAATAAAATTAAAAAAGTTAAGAGTTAAATAATTAATTATTTTGTAATTTGGAGAAAACTTGGAATTAAATACCAAAGTGCAAAAAAACTGTTTTTTCCTATGATTTTTATCAATTTTTTGAATTAGAAATATGTTAAAAATTAATTAAATTGATGATTAAATACACATTCTTAAAACTTTTTTTTTTAGATCTCGAATAAAATTTTAAAGTATATTACAATGGACTAAAATTAAAAAATGAACTAAATTATAGAAAAACTGGAATTGTTTATATGGAAATGTATTCTCTTCAACTCAAGCTAAATTGCTTGGGACCAGAATTATGCTTAGGCTTTATTTTGTGAAATTTATAAGTGCCATTAAAACATTAAAATTTAAATAATTCATAGTAATCTGGTAATTACTTTTTAATATTTGGTAAATTATAATAAATTTACTTCAAGATCTAAAAAACATAGAATAATATGTAATTTAAGCATCAATAAATTATTTTAACCTATTTATAATTAAAAAATTTACAAAAAATCATAGGAAAATAATATTTTGATTTTTGCACATTTAGGAATTGCCCATTTTTGCACTTATTAGGAATCGACATAGCACCATTTAAATTTATAACAAATACACAAATGCGCGCTATGCCATTTATGACTTGAAAAAACGACATTAAATGATCTAATTTTAACAGAAAGAATTGCAATTAAAAGTACAAAAATAAATATCAAAATTATCAACTTCACGAAAAAAATACGAGTGCATCAGCGTAAATAATATTCTTGGACAACGCAAGATATTTCTCGTGGGAAAACTTATACAATTTAAACATTCCTAATGAATAATACAAATATTATAGCTAAATAATAAAATAATCTCATTTAAAAATGCTATTCTTGAATGAAAAATATAGATTGATTTTTATTCATAAAACAAATATGTTAATTGAGAAGAAAACACTTCGGTAAAAATAATCTTAAAAGTCAATTTTTCAAAAAAGATGAAATATAATATAAAAAATAAATGTCAGAAGAGAACCAATAAAATATTCAATACCATGGACCGAATAATGCTTATGAATGTCAATTTTTTTTGTAGCATCGTCTCATGAATTGTATGAATTAAGTATTAAATTTTAAATAAATTAACAATATTTAAATAGCACAAAAATATTAATTGTAAATAATAAAATAATAATCATTGCGGACTGACTAAATATGTATGGGAAAAACGAGAAGCATAACCAGAAAATAATGAATTAAAAAAGTAACCTGCTATGTTTGATTAATAGGAACATAACTATGAACAACTAAAAAGTTTATCTTAAATTAAAAATATTGCTATAAAAAATAATAATTTTAATTAGAATCTTTGATAAAAATTTTCCTTTTCCTAGGGGTGTAATTTTTGAAATTTTTTCAGATCAATTCTTAGGTGTGTATTTTTCTTTTTATTGTTTTTTTTGCTTTATTCGTGCGTATTAAAAAAAGTAAAAAATTTTTATATATCAATAAATAAATAAATTAATTAATTAATTTGAAAATTTAAATTTTTTAATGAGTTAAACGATTAAAAAAACAAATTCATAAATGTATTTGTTTGAAAGATATACTCTACAGAAAATACTTATAAATAATTAAAACTACTTTAGCATTTAGAAAAAAAATGTGAATATTTATTTGTGCTTTTTGTAAAAAAGATTAATTGACGAACAAATTGGAAATTGATTTTTTAAAATATTAAAAACAGAAATTTTTATTCACAATTTTGTTCGTTAACAAATAAAAAAAAACTATCGGAAAACTCAATTGTAAAAGCTTAAAAAACAAAAAAATTAGAATATATAAGATAAAATAATATATTCTAAAGAAAAATATGACAATTACCAAAAATGGAATAGATAAAATAATATTTAATTGAAACATGAACAAGTATTAAAACATAGATTATTCAAAATCTGGCTGTTGAATTATTTTATAAAAAAATATGATAGAAAATTGAAGAATTTTAAACATTAACAAAGCTTATTTTAGTTAAACTTTATTCATTCTAATGACTCATTAGCTTTACATTCATGAAAATGGATTTTGACAAATAAAAATTATATCTAATACAATTTACTAAAGTATAATTGCATAATATATTATTTCTATGAATCTTCAAAACCAAAATTACATATTGAAAATAATTTTATACGTAAGATAATTGAAAATTAATCTTTAAAATAAAATTATATACAAATAGCTCCGGAAGCCTTACTAAACAAATAATTATTTTTGTTAATAAATTAATTTTAAAAACAAGTAACATTTACAAGAATATGCGTTAGTAATGAATAAAATAGAATGAAATAATTTGCCTTTTCCAAAAAATATTAAAAACAATAAAACTAATAATTCAAATTTAATAGAAATTAGCCGAGGGGAAAAGTTACATAAATAAAAATAATATATTATATCAAAAATCCTTAAATATTTTTTCAATTTACAATTATCAAAATTTTCATTTTTAAATATTCCCAAAAAATAATTTGTTAACATGATGACGACAAATGACAAAAATTTCCGAACACCTCAATGTCTTAAATAGAAACAATAATTCACAATTTTATTTCAGCGATTTGTAAATAAATTGCAATTTATGTTTATACGTAAATATTTTGATCTAAATTTAGGAATTGTGGCAATATGCATTCTATGTGTAAAAATAATGCTTGCAACATCAGTATAATTTTTAAATAAAGGTTTAAATAACAAATTTTTGAAATTAAACTTACTTGATTATTTATTAAATAAAATAATAAAAGATTAGCATTATTTGTTTTAAAAGAATAAAAGCTTTTTTTATAATTTAGAAAACAACCACTTGGTATCAATATTATCACAGAACTCTTATGCAATTCATTATATAAAAATAAAATTCAAGCTTTATACAATATTTAGAGTAAATAAAGTAAATAACAATGACTATTAAAGTGATATTTTTAATTATGCTGAAGAGTGAGGAATATGCTTATTTAAAAAAATTGTTAAATCATAATGTTAAAGAATTTACCCATTAAATTAGGTTTCAATTAGTACAAATTTAAGAACAGAAAATTTTAAAAATGACCAAAATTGAATAAGCTAATAATAAATAAACATTTTAATTTATTTTAAATTTATATTAATGTAAGATATTTAACAAATTTATTTAAAACAATTGAAAATCATGAGAAATATCGACAAAAAAAATCAGTTGATTATTTATTTGTTAAGAAAACAAAAATTAGAAATAATAATGGGTCAATTAATACAAAATTTCATCAGTTAACGTTTTAATTTTGCTAAAAGAATATTTAGTAATCAATAAAAGGAAATAATATTATCTATTTAACATTTATCAAAAAATTTATACCAATTTAAGGCATAATACTTGAAATATAAATAATTTATTCTGGAATCTCTGCAACATTTATAACAAAATTAGCAGCGGCTTTACTTGAGCGCAAGATTCTATATGGCGGGCTGGAAGTGAGGGAAGAATGGAAATTCATGTTTAAAAAAACTTCATGATTTAAAACAGAATCCCAGACAAACTTATTATTACTTTAATAAAATCACATTAATATTTTTAGTTGCATTTATATATTATTAATGATGAATTAACCATATAAATAACGAATCCATATTTATTTATTATGGCTGAATGCTTCTATTAAAAAAGGATAAAAACAAAATACAACCAAACCAACGAGTTCTGAATGAATGCATGAGATTAAAAGAAATATATGAATTTTAATCATTTCTAAAAAAGTATACAATTATAAATCAATAAATTTATTTAATTTCTTTTGACACTTCTTATCTTGTATTAATGTGGAAAAATTTTAAAAGATGTGAAGAAATTTGTAAAATGAATATGTGGAATTTAATGTTCTTTACGTTTATTTTAAAATTAATAAAAATTATTTAAAAAATTAATTTAATTCTTGAAATTGAGCACACCATTTTTTGAGGACATCAGAAAAGAAAAGGCCTCGAATTATTTAAAAGCAACTTTAGAAAACTTAATTAAAATCTAATATTTGAAAAATCAACTTATGCGATATATTTTGTTTATTGTATTAAGCATATTTACTATTAATAAATAATTAAATAATTATGCAAATAAATAAATAATATAATTATACGTTTTACATAATAAGTTTAAAAAAATTATAAAATACAATTATAATTATTTAAATCTTTAATAAATAGATTTAATTTTATATTGTTAAATTGATTTTAAATTTAAAGTAAATGTACAAATAATAAAAAATAAATTTATTTTCGACACCAAACATAAATTCCTAAAAATAATAAAATTTGATATTAATTTAAAATTTCGTTAATAAATATAAATATAATATATAAAATAGATCTTTTAAATTTTAGACAAAAGTAAAAATTAGGTCATTGTTTAAAAATGTATATAAGTATCATTTTATTTATGTTATCAATAAAATCTGTAATATATTAACCTGGATACTCTCTTATAAAAATTTTTCATCCCTTAAACACGAACATTTGTATGACAACAATTTATAATTGTAAAATTTTAAATGATAAATAATTCGCTTATTTATTTACTACCAACATACAAAATCTATTACCACGGGAAAAAATTCAAAAAACTAAAAAACATATATAATATAACATAAATAAATGTACCTAAAAAAGTCATTATTTCAAAACCCATACAAATTATCTACAAAAAGAAAACGCTGTTTATTTTAAAAAATAATACCGAAAAAAGTAAATATTTTAAAATAAAGGAATTAAACACTCAAAATCCGTAATAAGCGCATAAAATAAAAATTGGAAATTATAAAGGGGACTGAAAAGGAAACAATGTCAATATTTAATTTAATTTACTATTAAAATGAAAGCAATAACTAGGGTTATAAATTATATGGATTAACATATTTTTTCTCCTCATATGCTATGAAGAAAGGGGCTCAAAAATAGCATTTCTGCGTTAAAATTTTTTGATTTGGTGAAGGTTTTTAGTCTATATAAATCCAGTGAAGGTTTTTAGTCCATATAAATCCATATTTTGGGGGTTTTTGGGAATAAATCCATATTTCGCCATTTTTGCGTTTTTAGTCCATATTTTGGCCATTTTTGGCAAATTTTCATAAGAAAAATGCAAAAAAGCAAAAATACACCCCTAAAGATCGACTTTTTTGTAAGTTTTTAAAAATACACCCCCCTAAAAAAAAAGAATTTTTTCGGAAATTTTTTTAGTTAGTTTGTCCACTTCCGAAAATTTTCGCTGAAAACAGAATGAGGTTGTTACAAAAATTTTGGGTTGTATTTGATTCGCAATTGTGAAGCTAGAATTTAATAAAAATCGGCATTTTTTAAAATGTTAAACCCATTTTTGGCTGTT
Organism: Heterodera schachtii; assembly: GCA_023374025.1. Lineage (NCBI taxonomy): Eukaryota > Metazoa > Nematoda > Chromadorea > Rhabditida > Heteroderidae > Heterodera > Heterodera schachtii. The sequence goes on from SIJG01000029.1 coordinate 1,343,687, forward strand.
TTTAGTGTATTTTTAAGTCTGTTTTAACAAATATTGAATATAAATACATTTTCGGAATTTTTTATGGTTTAAAAGATATATTTTGGCAGTTTATAGTCCATATTTTGGTCCATATTTGGCCATTTTGAGGTTTTTAGTCCATATTTCGGGCTTTTTTAGTCCATATTTTATGTCCATATTTGGCGTTTTTAGTCCATATAATTTATAACCCTAGCAATAACTAACGAAATTGAGCATAAATATTTGAAAATAATAAATTAATAAAATAAAGATTATTAACGTTATGAATTTTAGAAATGTGCACTATTAATTTCGTAATGTAAAAGAGAACAAATGCTGTCATTCCTAGCTGAGTTGAAACACGCCGTGAACTTCACAAGAAAAAATGCAGAAAAGTAAAATTATATATAAGGTTTTACATTAATAAACAATTAATAAAGATTTTAATAAAAAATTATTATAGCAAAAGAGGTTAACTAAAAGAAATACTGGAAATGAGATAAAAATTCATATATCAAATAATATTTAAAAGCCAAACGCCAAATCATTCAAAAACAATATCTTTAAAAATATAATAATAATGAAACAGGAAAAAATGAGTAATTTTTGAAGAAATTTCTATTTAAAATTTAACAGGCAGGCTATCGAAGGAAAAATATAGCTAACCTCTTTAGTGAATTTATTAAATAAATAAATTTTTTTCGAATTATTAAACTAAAGATTTAGCTTACAATATAAGCATAATCATTCATCTTAAAATATAAAATGGATAATCAAAAGAATAATATCAGAGGAGGGTATTTTTGCAATTGAAAATTTTTAATTATTAAATAATAAAAGTAGTATAACTGAGATATTTTTATAAACGATAAAAAATCGATTTAAAAAGAACAGCCAAATATAAAGCCTTTGAGAAGAAAAATTTCACTTTAATATAAAGATGTAAACAACAATGAATTAAAACAGTAGGAAATATAAGAATAATTATAAATTTACAAACTAATTAAAACCACACTAATTATAAGAAAACTCTGAACAGATGGTGTGGTGTGATAAGAGACGATTGCAAATCACACTAGGAACTCCTGAGACATATAAATAAAAAATTCGAATTATGAAGAAAAAAATTAAAAGAATATAAAATATTAAGTGAAAATATTTATTTACTAAATATAAGAAAACAATTATTGCGCGTAGGTTTCACATAAGATTTGTGGACCATACATTTGAAATTCTGTATAATATTTAATTCACAAAAAAGATTTTTACAATTGCTCGATTAATTTATAACTAAGGGTGTAAAAAAAAAAAAAAAAAATTAAAACTGGAAAATAACCGAACCTATAGTTTAATCTTTTTAATTTTTTTTTTAAATATTAATTTTTTCATTTTAATTTACAAATAACAATATGATTTAGATCAAATATAACAGTTTAATTTGCCATGAATATGGATTAATGAAAAGGTGACAAATAACTGACATTATGGAATTTAATAAAGCTTTAAGATTATGAAATAACTTAAAATTCATATTGGAAAAAAATAATTGAAATATTGTACGCAGCTTATAAGGTCGCATAAAACAAACTAATAACAAATTATCAAATCTTTAATTGTAAAATGAGAAGTGATAGATATAGAAATACATTAAATATAGAAATATCAAAAATCTTTTATAAAATTATTTTTTTAGAAGAAAATTATTCCATTGCGACATATCTATTATATTATTTGAGCGTGTCATTCCGAAAATTTTTGCTTTTTTTTGAACGGAAAAATGAAATATTTATTGGCACGAAAGATTTTTAATTTAGTTTATTAAATAAAAAGGTGAGAGGGAGAGATAACTGAAAGGATAAAGATAGATGATAAATTGAGGAGAGAGAGATAGTGAGCAAATAGAATGAGAGAGAGAGAGAGAGGAGGGGGCAGAAGGGAAAGAAAAGGAAAAATGAATATAGGAGAGAGATAGAGAGAAAGAGAGAAAATGAGAGAGAGAGAGAGTAAGAAGGAAGAGAGGAGAGTGATAGAAGGGGGGGGGGAGAGAAAGAGACAGAGAGAGAGAGAGGGGAGGGAGAGGAAGAAGGAAGAGAGGAGAGAGAGAGAAGGGGGGGGAGAGAGGGGGAGACAGAGAGAGGGGAAAGAGAGGAAGAAGGAAGAGAGGAGAGAGAGAGAGGAGAGAGAGAGAAGGGGGGGGGGGGGAGAGAGGGAGAAAGAGAGGGGGGGGGGAGAGAGAGTCAGACAGAGAGAGAGAGAGAGAGAAAGAGATGGAGATACATAGAATAAAGAGAAAAGCGAGAGAGAGAGAGAGAGAAAAAGGGAGGGACAGAGAGAGAGGGAGAGAGAGAAAAAGAGAGAGAGAGACAGAGAGAGAGAAAGAGATAGAGAGAGAGGGAAAGAGAAAGAAAGTGAGAGAGAGAGGAACTAGAAAGAGAGGAGAGAACAAGGCGATAGAGAAATTGAGAGAGACAAAGAGAGTGAAAGAAAAATAAAGCGAGATAGTGAATTTGAGAGAGAGAGAAAGGGAGAGAAAGAGAGTGAGTAATTGTGATTTAGAATGTGAAAGAGGAGATTGAGAGGGAGCGAGAAAAAGAAAGACGGAATGGGAGAAAGAGAAAGTGAGAGAGAGATAAAAGATCAAGTGAGAGAGAGAAAAAGGAGAGAGATATTGAAAAAAATAAGAGAGAGGGGAAAAGTGATTAGAGTGCGTGATAGAAAGAAGCGCGAGGGAAGTGAAAGAAGGATGTAGAGGGAAAGAAAGAACGAGAGATACAGAGAAAGAGAGAGAGAGAGAGAGAGAGTGAAAGTTATTTAGAGTGTGAAAATAGAGAGAAAAAGAGAGATATTAAGAGAGAGGGAGATAGAGAGAAAGGAAAAGTGAGTGAAAATAGATTGAGAGAGAGAGAGGGAAAGGAGAGAAAGGGTGAGTGAATAAGATGATAGAGAAATTTAGAGAGACAAAGAGAGTGCAAGAAAAATAGAGAGAGAGAGAGAGAAAGGAAGGAGAGGGGGATAACACAGAGTGAGAAAGAGAGAGAGTAAACGTGAAGAAGATTTTGAAAGAGAGAGAGAGAGATTAATAGAGAGAGAGACAGAGAGAAAGGAAAAGACGAGAAGAGATAAGAGAGAGAGAGAGAGAGGGGGAACACAGAGAGAGAAAGAACAGAGAGAAAGAGAGAGAGAGAGAAAGAGAAAGAGAGAGTGAGAGAGAGAGAGGGGCGAGGAAGAGAAAGGGAAGTGAATGGGAAAGAAAGACAGAAGTAGGGCGAGGAGTAAGGGAAAAGGGAATGATATTCTCAAGAAAAATAAATTTTATCATTAAATTTTATTAAAATTTTAATTTTTTTGAGAATAAAACAGAGCGGTTGGCGCCGCGAAGCGGCGCCCAAGCGCTCGTACATAATAAAGACGCAAAGACTGCTGAGCAAGATTATAAATTTTGAAAAAATTATTTAAAAACAAAATAATAAAAAAAATTATGATAAATTTCAGACGGCCGGGATCGAGAATCCGGGATTAATAAATAGAGCAAAATGAAACTATCAAAAGGTAAGTTATTATCAAAATGACCAAAATGATTTTAATTTGGCTGATTCAATTTGCATTGATCAGAATGACCAATATGATGGATGGCAAGCAAAAATGCCAAATTGCTCAAAATGAAAACAGTCTTGGGACGCGGGGTTTTTTTTGCTTTCTGTCTCGGGTCTCGGGAAATTTTCGATTGTGATCATCACGACTATACTCCTTTTTGCGTAATTTAGAGCGAATTTTGCAGTTCAGAAAAATAAAAATTTGGAAAAAAAATTATCAAAATTTTAAAATAATTGTAAATATTGGAAGAATTTTCATTCTATGAGTATTGAAAAAAAGAAAAATTTAATACAAAATGGATCATATACAAGCAATTTTGACAAAGTTAAAATGAATATTTTTGGGTTTGCACATAATATAAGTAATTCAATTCATTAATATGCTTTTTTTCTTTTATAATTCATTATTTTGAATATTATTTATAAAAACATTAATACTTTTTTCGCATAATCAGTTTTTATTAATCACTTGTAAATGCTCTGGGGTTTTTTGCGTGCTTAACGAGACATTATTAAATTTTAGGATGACAAATAAATAAAAATTTATTTCTTTTGGTATTGCAAATCGGTGAGGACATATTTAATTTTTAGTAGAAAAATAGTTGATAATTTTTATATTTTAATTCTTAATGGTTGATTTCTAGCTATTTACTATTAATTATTTGTAGAATTTTTCTTTTAATATTGAAAATTACTTTTGTATTTTTTTAAAGTGTATTTCAAAAAATTTTTGTTCATTTAAATAGTTTGTAATTTTAAATTTAATTGACATTATGTATTTACGTTTTTATTTATTTTCGTTTTACTTTAATTTAATTTTAAGATATTCTAATTAATAAACTAAATTTAAATATTTGTTTTTTTATTACTTATTTTTAAGTTAGACATTCAATCTATGAGAAACAATGCAAAAAAATTGACTCGCGATACATAACGCAACATCAATTCAACTATAGCTTAATAACGAAATTTTAAATAAAAACATATTTTTAATACCAATATAATTAACATAATATAAATTTATAAAAAAAATTGTCCAACTAATAATTCCCTTAATATTTGTTCAAATAAAAGCTAAATAAACTTTTGATAAACTATAAAATTTCATTTATGAAAAAGAAAGGAAAAATTGAGTCGAAAATATGTAAAAATTATTAAATGAATTAATGTTCTATTCTAACATGTGAAAAGTTACCATATCAGTTCTCGTTTTTTTGTATAAGGAATACAATAAATAATTTTTAGAATTTATTTATCAAATTTTCAATCATACCTTAATCAAATAATTGTTAAATTTAATTATGCTTACTAATTCATCATTCAATTTGGTAATTAAATTCACTTTATTTAATGCACCGGCTAATTCGTAATCTATTATTTTTGTAAGACAAAAATTTGTGTTTAATCATTTTAGTTTTAATTACTTGCAAAACAATAAGAATGCAATAAAGACTATATAATAGAGATAAATTTCGGTAAATTTAAACGTATATTACCGAAATTGTATTGGTTTTGTTGATCATCGAATTTATTATATATTGCAGTTATGTTATTAATAGAAATTTTCTTTCTTTATATAAAAATAAAGTGAATATTTTCAATTTTTAATTTATACGTTTTACTAAGCATATATGTAGTGTTAGATCATTTCTGTGACAAAAATAGGAAAGGTTGTCAACTACTCGTAATGCAATGGTACAGACTTTGTTAGCAAAAATGCATTTTAGATATAATTTTAAAGTTGAATTAAGTTTTATAATTTTTCATGTATTCATCCTCTAAATTATAATAATTTAATTGGTTAATATCGTTATAAAATAAGTATTGTTAAAAATTAGTAATATTTACTTCAATTTTTTATAAATACCAATAAAAATAGCATCTCATTGACTTGGTAAGTTTTACACTTTCTTCGGTAATAATTGATACTTTTTCAAGAACTTTTGTTTATTTTTTAAAGTTTTATCTAATATTCTAATTTTGGTAATTAATTAAAATTATATAAAATATCTAATTATCTTTTTGCGCATTTCAAATAAATTTGGAATTATCTAATATTTATAATCTTTTATAGCTTGGTTGAAATTATTTTAGGTGATTGTTGTTGTTGTTGTATTATTTTTTAATTATTTTTTGATGCAACACACCTTCTCTGGACCAGCTTAATATTATGGCTGAAAATCTTACTGAGCAAGCTTATCACTATTGTAAAATACGTATTACTTCATTTATTTTATTGACCTTTTAAATAAAGTTTAAGAATTATTTTTGATTATTATTAAATTAATTTTTTAGTTTTTTTGCAAATTAATTTCATGTTCAGTAGATTTGTTCTCTGTTGTCAAATTCTCAAATATTAATTTTCTTCAATAATTTTTTTTAAACTATATATTTTTGATTTTCTCATCTTTTATTTAATTCTATATCTATCTATCACTTCTAGTTTTATTATAATTTATCATTAGTTTTTTTATTTAATAATTATTATGTTTAGTTCATTTTATTTTATGCTTTCAAACGAATTTCTAATTATTATCATGTTATCTCGTCTTTCCTCGTCTTCATGCTGTTTGAAAGGTCGTTGGTAATTTTCTTATTATTTCGTTTCATGACCATTCGTATATTCGATTATTTTAGAATCGGAGAGAAGTGAGAACAACACATATAATTAATTAACAAATGAGAACAAAATTAAAATAAAAAATGAGAACATAATGCCAAAAATAATTTAAAATCACAAACAAAAGGTCAAATTCCAACAAATGAATAGTTTCACTTATATTTTCATAATATTTGTAATAGTTTTATTTTATGAAAATCTTTATCGTAAATAATTATGTAATTTGTGCTATTTATTATTTTGTTGCTAAATATCTTTAAAGAATTTAAACCTTTTTCTTTTTTATTGAAGATAAAATTTAAAAAATTATATTGTAACATAAAATCAACTCTTAAATAGAATATCTTTAAAACGATATTTATTTCTGAATTAGGTTTTTATATACAAAGTTGTTATTTATCACAATTTTCTTATCACATTGGTTGAATTTTGCGTGAATATTGGTGTAGGTTTTTTATATTATTTAAAAGTAAATGATTTTATTAATTTCTTTCAATTTAATAATTTATTCAATATATAATTGAGTCTTTCATCTTTTTCATATTTGCATAAAATAAAATGTTTTATCTTTCAACCGTTTGTCTTTTATAATTTTTTGAGTTTGCGTATTTTTTGTGGTGATTTTTTTATTTTTCAATTTGATTATTTTAAAATATAAATAAATTAGCTTTAATAAAATAAAACTTTATTACTTGAATACTTTTCTTTAATATTCTAATGCTTTTTGAAGTTAGCAGTATTTGTACCTTTTGGAAGGCATGTATGATTTGGAATTAAAATGGATCTTTTCTTACAATTAGTAATTAATATTTGTAGGTTAAATATGAAAAAAAGGTTTTTTAATTGATCATTTTAATGATGCGATTTTTAAATTATTTAAATTGTTTTATTTATGATTGCAATAAACTGGCTTATATTTTAATAATTTCCTGGCGCCAATGTTCCAGAGGGGACTATTTTCTTCCAAGATCCCGGCGTACTTTCTACAAACTTAAAAAATAAATGTTTTACGGTTTGATTGAAATATTATTTAGATAATTCGTTAGCGTTTAATTTTAAGCTATGTATTAAGTATTATTACTTGTATTAAAAATTTTTTGGAAATTTACTTCATATGTTAAGCTTTTATTGCGAAATTTATTGATAAATAATTTTGTTCAATTTCTTTTATTCATAAATTCAAAAAGTTAGATTCTTGAGCGTTCGTTAATTAAAATGTTCTCAATCAATCATAATACAATTAACTTTTAATATTTGATTTAATTGATTGCGTGATATTTAGTTGTTTAATTGTTAGTTATTTTTTTGATCAGGCTTAGGTAATAGCCAAAAGCGGAATATTCTTAGTTGTATAAAAAATTAAGTAAGCAATTGGTAAATACATGATTGAAAATTTAAATATTTAATTGTATTTGTTCATAAGAATCACATTGTTTATTTAAAATAATAGCCTGATTTAAATGTATATCCAAATAGTATAATAAAATATTTTATAGAAAAGATATTTAAATAAATTGATTCAAAAAATGACTGAAAAAGAGCTTTAAAAAAACTTAAATATTGCTTGCTAGCGCATCACACACCAACCAGCATTACGGTGGAATAGTAACCACAAAAGTGAATAGCAATTAATTTTCTTAATAAAAATATTTTAACAAATTATTAGATATTGGTAAAAATACATAAAATTTTCGTTTTAAATTAATAATAATTAAAAATGATAAATATAATTTTTATTTCAAATCTAAGAATTTTTAATTCCATATTTGATTTTTAACTGTCATTTAATTTCTGCGATTTAATGTTCCAAAGAAACATGGATTATAACAGCAATAACAAAGTTAATATAATGTTGATAAAAGTAATGTATTTCTCTCAGGACATTCTGGGTAAGGAATCAATTTTTATTTCATCGAAAACCAAAACCTCAAATTATATTATTTAATGGATTACTATTAAATAAAAAATAATAGATAACCAATGTTAATGAACAAATAGAGAGAAAAATAAATAAATGAAGAAATAATTAATGGCTTAGAATACATTTAAACACAAATGGAAATAAGATTTTTTATTTGTATTCATATTTAAAGTTGAAAGTTTAAAAGATATATTTTTAAATTCTTCCCAAAGAATAAATAATAATATTTGTAAATATCAAAAGATATCATTGATTAGTTTCTTTTTAAAAATAAATTTTAGAAGCTGAAGATGTTAAATAAAAAATTTAAAAACCTTAATGAACAGAAAGAATAAGAATTATTTACAAATTACCGTGACGATTTGTTAATCTGATAATGACGAGATTGAAAAACCCGAAAAATAAAAAACAAGAGTCAAAATTTTTTTTGTTATAATAAATAATTATAAAATTTTCAATTTTATGTTGTCGTAGTATTAAATCATGGTTCAAAGACGTCAAGAATTATGTTAATCAATCAATTTTAAAAATGTACGAAATTTTACTGAAACAAATATACCAAGTTAAAAAAAAATTGCCAAAAACATTTTAATAAAAAGAAAAATTAAATAAAAATAAACCAACTTTAGATAATTTCTTAGGCTGGGCGTGAGTTAATTAAATGTTAGAGTTAGATAATTTGCATGATAAACTGAAAAAATAAAATAAATTATTTTTATGCATTTACAATAAAATAATTCATATTTTTGGTCATCTTCTAAAAATAATAAAGAAGAATATCTTGCAGTTAAAATTATGTATACAAAAGAATATTATTTAATAAAAAATATTATTAAAAACGCTTGAAATAAGTCTAAAATAAAATAATAAAAGGTCATTTTACTTAAAAAAATTTACAAAAAACAAAAATAATTTAAGAACTTATAACAATGAATTCAATTTACACATTCAGAACCAAAAGTTTTTAAGCAAATTAAAAAATAGATTTTTTATACAATTATTATTTGAAAATTCTTTAAAAATGCTAAATTTAAAAGTGAAAATTTTACTTTTACAAAATTTTAGTATGCACAACAACAATTTAAACGATCAGAAAGCGAGAGATTAACAAAACGATAAAAAAGGCATTTAATTTATTAAAATCAAAAATATTGTTATGTTGTTAAAAAAAATATAATAAATCTTCATATACATCAATTTTCATAAAGAGATGAAAGACAAAAAATTAATATTATGAAAAGGAATAAAATTTAATATTATTTAAAATGAAAACAAAATTCACAGTCTTAATTAATTATTTCAACTAGCAATATCAAATTAATTACTTTATTTATTAAAAATTTTTTTAAACAAATTCTATTAAAGTAACATAAACTAAAAACAACACGATGCCCAATACACCACCATTCAAGAAAAACGAACTGTACAAGTATTAAAATATGACAATATAATTCAATTTACTATATATATATTATTATAAAGAATATTTCTAAGATAATTTTTGAAAAGAAAAATTAAATCCATTACTCTTTTATAAATGTGAAAAGATACAATTTTAAAAAGTTTTAAATCGAGCAAATAAGAAATTTAAAAGAACAAAAAAAGATAGGATGATTAAAAATAAAAAGATGAAAATAAAACCATAAATTTTATTAGCGCAAATTTTTTATTATTCAAATTAGAACAATTAATAAGAAAAATGATTACATTTGATTTAATGAGCACAAGCCCTGGCCTACAAAATCACCTAAATGGAATAATCCACGGGTTTCCAAAAATCGTCGGGCTTTAAAAAAAATCCTTACTTTTCTTCCTTCTTGATAAATGATCGACTATTCAATTATTTTTAATATTTTCTTATTTGAATTATTTATTATTATCAAAATTTTTAAAAAATGTCATTAAATTTAATTTTTATTTGGATATTTTTATGTCGATTTTGTTGGAATAAAAATTATGAATTAAGATGTTTAAGTTTATTTGATTTTTTATTACTATGAGCTAGAAATTTCAATATTACAAATTTTATGAAATTTATTTTTTCTTGGTGTACTGTTGTGTCAATTTTGATAGATACCAACGACATGCAGATTGCGGGAAATTTTTTGACCATTATTTGGAAGTTCATGTTGACTTTCGGTTGGCTACCTTGGCTACTTATATTTTTCAAATTGATTCATAATTATGAAATTATTTAGATATTTTTATCTTTTTTTTATTTAATTATTTACTATTTTACCAAACATCTCATGTCACAGCGGTATTAATTTTTTAGGTATACCTTAAACTTGAGCAATTAACTTGACTTCATTTTTCCATGAAATCATGGGAAAGCGAAATTCTACCGAATGTCAATTTTTTGAACACCATCTAATGATTTGTATATTTTATTATAATAACATTATTATAAAATCTTTTTTTAAAAAACAATAATTCTATTAAAATGTAATATTTAATTAAATAAAAAAAAATTAAAACAAGATTTCAATCTTTTTTAAATATATGTTAAATAAATTCATTAATAATTTTCAAAATAAATTTTAGTAACCTGAAAATTCATAAAATAAAATATTTAAAAACAGTAAAGAAAGGAAGAAAAATTAATATATTTAAAAAGTCTTACTCACCTTGAAACTGTAACTTGGCCAAAGTTGTCGTAAGAGAACAAGTAAGCAACGATGAAATCCAATTATTTAAAATTATAACGATTTTTTTATTTATTTCACTTAATTTAAAAGTAGTTTTTTTTTTTTGCAAATTTAAAGAAAGTTTTTTTTGGCGATTTTGATATTAAAATGTTATTTGTATTAGTTTTATTATTTAACGAATATTATTATAATTGAATACCAATACTTTATTTAATACTATTTTTTCTATATATTTAAATCGAAAATGTTACCCTTGTTATTTGAGTTAGGGTGCTTTATATTATAGTTAAAGTTTATCTTATTAAGACACGAAACTTCGTGTCACCCTTGGTCCTAAAGATAGACAGTGATTTATATTTATATTGAATTTATTATTGGGTTTAAAATTTTTAAAAAAATGAAAAACAAACATTGTAAGCTGACCTTTTATTTTAGATATTTAAACACAAATTGAAAAAAACAAAAAAATATGGAGATTGTTTTTAATAGATTGGCAGCAAAATTATTAATTAATGTCGGGAGCACTCATTTTAAAGGCATTCTAATTCAATTTGGGCTGTAATTCGCGTGGGGCATAATCAAAAATTGATTTAAAAAATTAAAGTCAAATAATTAATAAATAAATAAAAAGAAATTTAAAAAAAGTTAAAAGAAAAAAGAAGAAAAATTTGGATTGGAATTTGTGAAAATGGTTTAATTTTTTTTAGTAATTTTTAAAGAAGGGACTTTATAAAAAAATAAGCTTTTTAAATATTTATATAAAAAACAAAAATTTGTTATAAAATTTTCGGCCAATTAGTTATATGGCATCATATCACTTCGAGCTGTAAGTTTTTTTTTTGCCGGTTTTCATTGCATTTAGAGGGTAAAGTAAATATTAGAAAAAATATTTCGATTTTTATTTATTTTATTCATTTTACATAATCATTTAAAATAAATAGAACTTAGATTATATAATAAAATTTATTCATAATTTATTTGTATTTTTTTTTACAATTCAAGGAACTATTTCATCGTATAATAAAGATCAGGCAGAGGCCCGTCCGATAATAACCAGATTTTCTCCAAGTAAAATTAACACATCCATGAAAAGCATTAGTCATATTATATAATATTTAATTCTTAATAAAATCTTCTTTTAAATTCACATTCAGATTAAGTTTTCAAATGAAATTTACAAAATTTGATACAATGTAATAAACGACGCTCCTTATTTCAATAAACTTCTTTATCTATAAATATTTTATTTTCATTAAATTTACTAAAAATGTTTGAAAAAATTATTTAAAAATTGATGGTTAAATAAAGATTTGAAAAAATTTTGCTGAACATTTTCATTTTAATAATATTTGTGATAGGTTGCTTATGTATAATTAAAGCCCCTTATGGCTGGCATTGACTTTGATTTGTTTCCTTTTGATCCTGAGTTTCGTAACGGTTATCTTCAAAATTATGACGAATGTGTTTATGAGCATTAAGTTTTTTTATTAATTTGTAAATTAACTTCATGAATTATATTTTATTTCATAATGTTTTCATGGTTTAAAAGAAATGAACTTTCATATTCACAACCTTAAACTAAGGATTATAATATTTAGGCTATTTTTCTTTTTTTAATTTTTTCATCTAAATTTTTTATGAAGAATAAAGATTCAATTCTCGTAATTAGCAATTAATGAATGTTTTAATGCAGTAACTAATTATTTTCATCTTAAACGAGGAAATTTAAAATTTGTCTAGCAATCCTACAAATATATTAGAGAAAAATCGATAATGTTTATCAGTAAAGTTGCTTTAAAAAGATCATATTAGCCATTTTCATTATCTTTAAGTTTATGACTTCCGGTATTTTTCCTTTTCTTTCCAATATGTGCCATTAAATATTCCTCATTTCCATAAAGTTAGCTGGGATTCGTCTAAATTAAAATATTATATTAAATTATCGATTTGTATTCCGAAAGTTTTGCAATGTTTTTTGTTTTTTTTTTGTGTTCTTTTTTAAGTCGTAGAAGATTAATATTTTGTAGCTTTTAAATATATATTGATTACTATTAGAGAACAAAAAAGGTACCAAAATCGGGAAAAGGCACTTTAAAAGGCACCAAAAAATGCAAAAAATGCATGAAAAATACACGCATATACGAAAAAGGCACTTAAAATTTTTTATTAAGGATTTTTAGTTGTGCAAACACGTAAACTAAATCAAAAAAAAAACAATGAAATTTTGGGGATCAGTTTTTGAGAAAATTTTTCAATTCTTAGGTGTGTATTTTCTGAAAATTTTCACGTCATTTCATAGGGTGTATTTTCCCGATTGAATTTTTAATGGAACTTTTGGAAAAAAACGCCAAAAAAAGGCACCAAAACCACGAAAACCCCAAAAAAGGCAAAAAAAAAGGCATAATAAAAGTCAACGTAGAAGCCTCAAACCAAGAGGAAAATGCATTTTTTATGCTTAATATATCGAAATTAGTGCGCAGAAAAAAAGGCATATGCCTCAAAAGTCGGTCTCTAATTATTATTATCCTTTTATTTCATGTTTAATTATCAGCCTTTTATTGATACTGTTATTTCATTTAATATTCAAATTTTTAATTCTATTTTATATTTCATTTTCCTTAACCTTATGAAATAAAAATAATCTTATTACAACAGATATGTTGCAAGTTGTGGAGCCAGGTGTATGTTAACGGCGTTAAATATTAAAAAACTAAACGCTAATATTTGTTAGCATAGCGAAAATACCCGTTTTTATTACGCAGGTTAGACATTTATATCAATATTTGCTTTAATTAATTAAATTATATTAAATATCAAAATTGTTATTTTTTATTTAAATATATGTACGTTTATTATACCTTTTAAAGCAAAATTTTAATTTTTTTAACATTTATTAATAGAATATTTTTACATAAATTTGTTGATATCGACATTTATCTATTTAATTCAATTTGATGCATTATATTTTATTAATTATTATTTTAATATTATAATTTCTTTATTGCTTTATGAAAAGAATGTTTTAAGGATTATTTATTTTTTAAAGCATCTAAAATCGACACAGTCCCAGAAATTTCATTATTGCGCGTTGTTCTGTTATCACTTTTGATTAGCATTTTATTTATTGTAAATATTTAATTAATTTTTTAACTTTGAATAAATTTAATAGATTAATAATTGATATTCCATTGAAATTTACGCTTTTCTTTAAAAAAATTTCAAAATAAAAATAACTAATAATTTAGATTATTTGCATAATTCATTGACCAATTTACACATTTTTATATATATTTCTGAAACGATATTTATCATATTGTTATTAATAACATACACGAATATTGATTAACATTAGTCTTACGGAAGATTATTAACCAAAAAAAAGTGAAAGCAGTTTATTTCTTAATAAAAATATTATAATAAATAATTAGAAAAATAAAAATTTATAAAATTTTGATAAAATAAGTAAATGTCGCAAAGTAAAATAAAAATAAAACAATTAATTCACTTAAACGATCATTACATGGAGATTAAAGCATAGCCAATTTATTGGTCAGTAAAATATAACAAATAACTTTTGATCACTTTAATTAGATATCAAAATTTACATTTGTTTTTTTTTCTCTTTATTAGATATTATTTCATATTATTATTGTTATTATGAATTACGATGGTGAATATTGTATTCAATCTTTTCCATTGTATTTATCTACTTTTAAGAAAGTGCTAAATTTAAGTACCATTAAAAATTTTACTGAACCGAAGTCATCTATCTGACCGGCCAATTTATAAAAAGAACATTTTTTATTTATTATTCAAACATATTAAATCTTCTATTTTTGGTTTGCATATATTTATAACGCTTTTTCCGTTTTTGGTATTATTTATATTAATAGATTAATTTTTTCCACTATTTCTTAAATTATCAATAAATATTTTTTTACAACTAAAGTTTAATTTGTGAACCTACTCACGTTGGTTTGGGGCACAGAACGTTTGCGAAGCGTTGATTCAATAAATCATTAATTTTAACCTTTGTTTTTTTCTACGAACTTTATAAATATCATTTAATTTTTTATCTTCACTTTATTGGAATTTTTTTATGTTTATTATTATTTCTTTTTCTTTCATGTAATTTTATTTGCAAAAATATTCCTTATCTTACTTTTTACTGGTTATTTTAATTCAATTAATCTCATTAAGTTGAATTTCACATTTTAACGGAACTTTAAGCATGACTTTTTTTTGATTTTGCCTTAAATCCTTTTGTGTAAAATGATTATTATATAAATTTTAAAAAAAGTATTTATTTCATCTTCCCTTCTATTAACTTTTGTTCCTTTTAAGTTGGGCGGACGATGCGCTTGAATAATCTCGACTATACCCTTTTATGCGTATTTTAAAAAGTAATATTTTACATTAATATTTATTGAGTTTTTATTTTATTCATATTATTTGGGTATTCATTAATGCAAAATTACTTTACCGCAAAATAAATTAAATTAGCTAATAACAAATTTATAGTGTTAACAATATTTGGAAACATTATTTTCTTTTCTCATGTGTAATAAAAAAAAATTTTCTTTTATCAAAATTATTTTTATTTTTTTCTTTTATCAAAATTTAAAGCAATACATAATGGTTAATATTTGTATCGTTTTATTGTAATTTGGGTCTGGCTATTTTTTTTCATTTTTATCACTATATTAAAATTTTTTGATTTTCTGATTTATTTTGTTATTTTTTTAATCAAATTAAAATAATTTTAATCTTCTTTTCATAATTTAAAATTACTTAGTTTGCCTTTAAAATAAAATAATATTTTTTTTATTTTCAAGAATTAAAAATTTCTTATTTAATAACAATAATATATTTTTTTAATTTTCAACTTTAAAAATAAGGTTTCCTTATTTTATTAAAATTATTTATGCGTATATAAACTTACCGATGTTCTTCTCGAGTCCGTCGATTTTCTTGTCGATTCTTTTACTAATAGTCAAAGAAAAAAGAAACATTTGTTATTTGTTGAAACAAAACTTTTTTATTGTACGCTTAACCCTAATTTTAATTTCATTTCTATCTGATTGACGACTTCTTCATTTTTATTATTATTATTATTATTATTAAATATGCTAATAAAATTTGGTCGGAGCCAGCTGATTAAGAAACTATTTTACCACTTGAATAAACAGTTTTTTGCTGTTTAATTTTGACAGTTAACTTATCATTTGTTACATTCAATTTTTTGTTTTTTTAAATATTTTATTTCTTTTTTATTTCCCCCCATATATTTCTTTTATTTTATATTAAAATTTTGATTTACCATTATAAATGCTTTAGACTTACTTATAATTTAATTACGTTGCTTACTTTTATTTTTTATATTATTAAATTTTTGATTTGTTTCAAATAAAATATAAAAAATTTAACAGATTAATTTATGGTATAAAGCATATAAATTATGGCATTATAAATAATGGTGAGACGGGCTTTTTTTATAATATTTTCGCCAATTTATATAGCTATTTTAGAAGAATTTTTAAAACATTTTAAAATTATGTTTTATGAATTTAAATATATGAATTTAATTATTTACATTTATATGGATTGACTTTAAATTAATTTCTTTTTATTAGTAATTTCTAATATAAAATAGAACATTAATCCAATTAATTAATGAATTTATCATCACTTAAAATTTATTTTAAGAGGAAATAATAAAAGAATTAAGGGCTTAAATCTTCAAATAGTTTTTGATGTAATAAGTATAAATCAGTATTATTTTGATTTTAATAGAATTGCATTTCAAAAAAAAAGGAATTAATCTTTATAATTTAAAATTCTTAAATAATTATTTTTAAAAATATAAATTAATTAGCTTTTAATAATTTATTTTTATATTTTTCATAGATTAATTACTATTATTTAATCTTTGTTTTAAAACCTTTCTTTTTGATTACNTTTATATTAATAGCAGTAAATTTTATTAATTGGTAAATTTTTGAACAAATAACATTAAACATTATCAATGATTAAAATAAGTAAAGATTTCGTTCGAATTTTATTTTATCTCTATTTTTTCATAACAAAAATTATATTTTAATTGAAAAAATATCATGGAAGAGAAAATTCTCTAATTCCATTTCTTATTGACATCTACTGCAGTTTTTCCGCGCGAACTGTATCAGTTTTTGTCAGCCAATTATTATATATACTTCTTTTAAATAGTTTTCATAATTGTTTTTTTAAAATATATTTTTTAGTCTAGTTATTTTTATCGTCATTTTTTAATTTTTTAATTCTGAGCATTTTTTTTTGAGGGTCATTTTTTGAATTTTTTAAATTATATTTTGGTGCATTTTTTTTTATTTTACGCTTTTTATTTTAATACCATCTCTATTTATCTTTTTTCTCGACATAATGTTTTTTCCCAAAAGAAAATTTTTTCTTGATTTACTTACATACAAATTTTAATTTCTTAATTTTAAAATTTAGTTGTAATGATTAATGTACATTTGGGACAAATTATCTTCGTTATTCATATGAATTTCCATAAAGTAATTTAGTTTTAAATATATTTTCATTTTATTTAATCAACTTTTATTAATCTTTAGCTTTCAAAAGTGTTATTGTTAAAGGAAATAGCTTGATATATAAAATTCATTTTTGAAAGTGTTATCAATATAATAAATTATTTGAGTTCTGATAATTTTTTTTTTATTTATTAATTTATATTTTGGTTGATTTTTCTATTTTCATATATTTAAACTAAGCCTTATTTTTTTATTATATTTTTCATAATGATTAATATGGATTAGATTTAACTTTACAAGTTTTCCTTTCGTGCACACATACTTCACTGATTAAATTAACTCGTATGGAATTTGATAGTTAATTTTTTGATTTCTAATCAATAGTTTTTTAGATTATTTTTGGTTGAAAGTAAGTTAAATTAATTTAATACATTTTTCTATGCTCTTCAATGTTGTTAGCATTAAAATAATAATAAATACTTTATTTTTTTAAGTCTGACAGAAAAATAGATATTCATTTCATCTGATTGACTCTCGACATATATTCCAGGCGCCCAGCTAAACTCAACTAAAAGCTTAATAAAATATTTTATTTTTCTTTACAATTGTCATTTTTTAATTAAAAAAATTTTTATAAAAATTATTTTGATACGTGTTATTTTAATACGAACCCATATAAAAGATGCTGAATATATATAAATTAGCGCCTAATATAAGAAAATTATTTTTTATTATTACTTTCACTTTTTTAAAATAAATATCGATATTAAAATAATCTTTTATTTCGAAATTCCTTCATCTCTATGAAAAATTGTTTTATTTTTATTTTTTACAAATATAATAATTTCTTGGTTGACTTCGCTGTTTAACATGTTTCTGTTTTTTTATTTCTATGATTGTAATAATTTCTTGAGCTGACCCCCATTTCATACTAAAGTTCTCAATGAAATGCTTTTAATTTAATAATTTTAATTGAATGAGGTGATTGTTTAAAAAATCATTTAGATGTATTTTATTGTAGGTAATCTGTTTAATTGTTGTTTTTCTCAATTGCTTTTTTTATTTTTAATAAAAATAAATATATTGTTCAATATCGTTGCATGGTGTCAATTATTTTCGTATTATATAAATTAATCCTAATATTTGTATGAATTTTTATAAAGTAATATTACTTTAGAAGCTTCAAGCTTGAAATATTTGGTGTTTAATTTACTTACTAATTTTACCTCAATTTTGGCAAATGTCCATTCTCTTTATTCATTTAAAATAAATTTTATCATAAAATAATATAATAATAATAATTTAAACCAGAATATATTACAAGTTATTATAATTCATAAATTTGCTTTTTTAAAATGTAAAAGGATAAAGTAAAAAAAAAGTTTGACATAAAATATATCATATTCACAATATTAAATGTTTAAAATTTTATAATAATAACATTTATTTTATGTTTTTAGTTATTTAAATTAAATTTACATAATAAATAAATTAAAATTGATAACGAAAAAATAAATACATAAAACAAAACGAGTCAACTAATAAAAATTATGAGTTATAAATTCAAGGCATAGCGAAAAAATTAATTTATAAATTACAACTAAAAAATTATTATAATTGATACTGATCGACATAAAAGTTTAAAAATTATAACAACCTGAGCATACTTCAATTATATTTACCAAGATAACAAATATGGAATTAAATTTCTCTATAATATCATAGTAATGGGATGCGATTCAAAATATAATAACTTGGGTTGTTTTAATTGTTTCTTCTTCTTGAGTGATAAAAATTGACTCGATAAAAAGAGAGCAATATGGATGAGTCAATATCTCGAGAAAATGCAGACATGGAAAATTATATAAGTTTTACTATAACTTATAATAAATAAACAAAATAATTAGCTTTATGTTCTATTACACAATAAGGCATGATTGGATTTATAATTAATACAAATTTTCTTAAATATAATGTATGAATTATCGATTCAATAAGGTAATAACAAAAAACAAAACAAAAAATCATAAATAAATGGAAATAAAATTTCAGGAAAAATAAAAATTATATGGTTTTTTACTATTTAAATAATAATCCAAAAATTAAATTTTATTCCTAGCATAATTAAATAAATAAATTTAATATTTTCACGTTGTCTAATTAAAAATAACTTATCGACTTTAATAAAAGCATTACCAATAAAAAGAAAATTTCGTATTGTCGTACTTGGTGTTGTGATCTCAGAATAAAAAGTTAATCATATCTAATTAATGAATTATTTTTTGAATTTAAAAATTTAAATAGAACAGTTTATAATAAAAAATAATATTTTCAAGCAAAAGAACTTATTGCAAAAACATATTTATTGATATTTGTTTTTTTCAAACCATCTTGAATGTTCAAAAGAGCATTTAAAAAAAATATTTTAATATTAGATATCAACTAAATAAAAAACGCAACGAAATCATTGATTATAAGTAAAAAAAAGTAGTGAGCAGGCAATTTAAAAAATTGATCTCATTACGTGATTTTTAAATCAAGCAAATTTATTATCAAATAAAAATAAAAAGTCATGATTAGGTCGAAACAATTTATCGTTTATAAAATCAATAAAAGGATTCAGCATAATTAGACTTACACATAATAAAATTAATTTATTTATAGTTAAAATAATCCATTGTCTCCAACATAACTATTATCAGGACAGAAGAAATAATATATTAATAACATAAGCAATTAAAATTAAATGGCAAAAGTATACATAAATAAAAATTCAATGTAACCAAAAATTAATTGAAATGTAAATATGTATATTGATTAGAATTTATATTAAACACTTTTTTTATATTAAATTAAAAAGATGTATGAATTAATGCGAATAATAATCTTTAACGAGCAAAACTATAGAAAAAAATAAAATCAAGCAAGAACTCTGAATCAAAATTTTTCGACCAAATTGTAGCGGAAATTTTGACTAAAATTCAATACAATAAATAATATTTTTAAATTGATACATAATTAATATATAATTTTTATATTGAAATAAACTGTGAATATTAAAACTCAAAATTGTCATTATTTTTGATTAATGTTAAAAGTTAAACGTTACGTTAAAAAAAGTCAAAATAAAACATATAGCTATCACGAAAAATTCCAACCAATACTTAATAAAAAATAGCATTTAAAAATAAAAAGAAGGCAAAAACAAAATCATCGTAATCTGGATACAAGTTCAATAATTATAATTTCAATAATTTAAATAATAGGCCAATATTAAAATTTATGAAAAATATATATATAATTTCAAAAATTATTTATACCGATTAAAATTTAAATATAAAAATAAAAATACAGAATATATTTATTAGAATAAATTGTCAAGCAAGCATATAAATTTTTTTTAATTTTTTTTTTTTACATAAAAACGCTGCGCCAAGAATTTATATAAAAAGTGCTTTTTCATTTTTTTTCGTTATATAAAATTTTATTAAAAAAACATTTAACGATTCAGCAAATGAGTCAATAGCGAACATGGAATTATAAGATTATATATATAAATAAAGTACAATTAGATATAATTTTCCTGTAAATCAATCTTTAAATATTCCATAATTAATCTATAAACGAATTTTATCAGTCTAATTAGTTAGATATTTTCATTATTATTTAAATCAACTTCTTTAAATCGTTTTTATAATTAATATTAAGAGTCAGTTTTTATTTTTTTAAATAATTAAACCTTATATAATAAATTACTTTTTATTTATCAATTTGCGTACATTAAATTTTTTCTAAAACTTTTAGATTGATACAAATTATTTGTATTTTTGTTTATATTCATTCACAAAATTTTTTTTTAAAATTATTTTATTTTTGCTAATATCATGGCCTCAATCTACATCTGTCAGGAGTAAAAGTTTGTATTACCATGTTAGTTAGTATGTAATTTTCATATAAAAAATGTTTCTTCTTTCAAATACATTAAAATAATTAATAAAATATTATTGCTTTTTATTATGATTCCTTTTTAACATTTATTCGTATTTGTCTTATCCTATTTTTCTCGCAATAAGGTAAAATATGTTTTTCTCAAAAATTAAAAATATAATAAGAAAGCAATATGATTAAAAAATTATAAATAATTTTTTTTAAATGTTTATTAACTTTCATATTTCGCCCTAAGCATAATCATATTTATTTTCTTGGGTCAATCTAATAAAACCCAAAGAAATTTAAAAACAGAACGACTTTATAACATAAACCAAAAAATAATAGCAAAACATTTTGGCACAAATATTAAAAGCATTCAAAGATGGAAGAGACAATTAAAAGATGTGAACTCGGTGAAAAAAGAAAAAATTGATGAGCAAAAAAAGAGAAATTATTGAAAAATATTTTAAAACAAAAAATGAATTTATGATAATGGGAAAACATTCGCTGAAGGAATGGAACGAATTTAATGTAAAAATTAAGCAAATGATTCACATTCTATATAGATGATTCATTTAATTTCTCGAATTATAAAAAAATTCATTTCAAAATTTGATATTAATTAATAAATAGGGCTGTCAAAAATATGTACAAAAAGTGGTCATAATATGTACATAAATATGTAAAAAAAAATCCCGAAATATGTAAGAAATATGATAAAAACCCGAAATATGTACGAAAATATGTAAATAAAAATTTTTTTAATGGATTTTTTTTTGGAAAAAATCTTCGTAAAGTGTTATATAGGCACAAAATTGCAGAAAAATGACCTAAATAGGTTTAGAATCACCTTGTAATATTTAAAAAATTATTTTTGTATTTTTTTATGGGTACATTTAAAAAAAAAAAAAGTTTTTTTTTTTTTTTACTTTTTCAAAAGAAATTTCTAAAAATTTTGCAAAAATTCTCAAAATATGTATAAAAAAAAAATGAAAAAATTGCCGAAATTTTGGACTTTTTAAATAATCCCTCCCAATCGCGACAATGCATCCAATCATTTATTTTTGTACCTTATACTTTTCCAAAGTGTGAAAATCGAACAAAAACCGGTACATCGTCATGCTATCCTCACTGTTTTAGCAATTGGAGGTATTGCATGCAGCTCTTGTTTTGATACCATGTTTTAATTTCTTTATTTTCATAGCTTTTGACAAGTTCTATAGCTTTGTGATTTTTTATAAATTCTTCAAAACTGAATTAGTAGCGGTCGAATGCTCAAATAGAAATAAGAAAAAATAAAAATCTTTTTCTTTTTCTAAATTATAATAAATTAATTGTATAAACATATAAAAATTCATCGTTTTAATTTCACATTTTTCAGTGATAGCCCAAAATTATACGTATTGATTTTTACTTTGGTTTTTGATTTTTCAATTCACAATATTGTTCATCTTTTCCATTTTTTTCAACAGTTGTATAGTATTTCCGTCCTGTAATATTTAAATAATTATAAAAAACAAATTCTTTGAAAATTCACTTTTTGGAAGAATTTGATTTAAGCCATTTTTCTCGGCCCATTTTTGGCCAAATATTTCGTCAAAACTTTTTTCTTCCTTTATTTTGCCAGCCTCAATTTCATTAATTAATAATAATAATAATAATAATAAGAATATTAATAATATTTTCATGATTTTTTTGTAAAATAAAATGAATTATTATTATAAAAAAATATTTTTCGCAATGAATTTTGTAATTATTAATTTTATAGCCTCGCAAAATTATTCATTCAATTATTAACCACATTTAGTGATTATATCACCAATATGATACAACATTTTAATAATAATTCAATTTATTATATTATCCTTTTCTCACCGAATTGGAGGTAAGATGAGAAAACAAATAAATCATGTTGGAAAATCGCAGACGGATCAGATTAATTAATGAATTAATTAAATAAAATAAAGGTTGATTTTATTTTTTAGAATCTTATGTGCTTCATTTCAAAAGCATTGACTTTTAACTTGAAGCTATGATCCGATAAAATCAGATGTCAAAATTATATTTTATTTTCTTGATTTGAGACAGTGAAAATCCCAAATTTTAAAATTTGGAAATATTTTTTAATTTTAAAATTCACAATTTATAAACAACTTTTACTTTCTAACTTTCCATTCTTAATAGTGCATAAAAAATCTTGTTGTCTTTTGCCTAAATAACGCCCTAAAAATACGAGAATACGAGACACCAAATGAGACGAGACGTGACGAGCAATAGCCCAAATATTTTAAAAAATTGAGAAAAATTTGTGTTGCAAATTTGGATTAAGCAAAAATTTTTGGCGATTATTGAGACAAGATTTTTGCAAAAATCTGAAAGATTACATATAAATTCGTTTTCTGTAATTAAAAAATCTTTAAATTTTAATTAGGTTTTTCATGGTCGCTGAATTCGCTGAGAAAAGGATAATATAATAAAATTAAATATTATTAAATGGTGTATCATATTGATGATATAATGATAAATGTGGTTAGTAATTGATTGAATAATTTAGCCAGCCTATAAAATTAATAATTACAAATTTTCATTTTATTTTTTATAAAAAAAACATGAAAATATTATTAATATTTTTATTATTATGCGCATTTATATTCGAAAATGCAATTGACCAAGTTGAAGCTGGAAAAATAAATCACGAAAAAAGTTTTGATCAAATATTTGGTCAACGATGGGACGAAAGGACCAAAGAAAATATTTGCCGAATTGATCAAATAATCCATGAAGAAACTGCTGATCAGAATCAAAATAGTCAACAATCTGATCAAAGTTTTGATGAAAATTTGGAAGTGAAAGAAGAGGAAAGTGAAGAAATGTCCACAAATTGTGATGAATTGGGCGGCCAATTGCAAATGCCAACAAATAATGGTCAAATTTGTAATCATTTTTCAAATGTAATTGATAAAAAGAAAAGAGAAATTGTGGAAAATTTTCACAAAATTAAGGAGAAAGTTAAGCAAATGTAAAAGAAATATTCATCCAACAAATGGATTAAAATTGACAGAATAATTGCACACAAATTGGGTGTTAGTTACGGGAAAATCTACGAATGGAAGAGAGAATTTGGACTAATCATCAATACAAATGAGCAAAAATTTCAAATATTAAAACAATTTGATCAAACATGTGGCAAATTAAAAATGAAATTAAATGAAAAATTGGAGGGGAAAAGACAAAAATATCAAAAAATAATAGCAAAACATTTGGGAATAAATATCAAAAGCATTCAAAGATGGAAGAAACAATTTAAAAATGGAAAATCAGTGAAAAATCAAAAAATTAATGAGCAAAAAAGAGAAATTGTGAAAAAATATTTTAAAATAAAAAATGAATTTGCGCAAAAGGGGAAACATTCACGGAAAGAATGGGAAGAATTTTATGCAAATAAACAAATGTTTGGTGTAAATTTTCGGACAATTGAAAAATGGGCAAAGAAAATTGGAATCAATCAAAATATTTCAAAAGGTTAATTAATATTTATAATTTAATTTAAATATTTATATTTCAGAGCAAAAGGTTTACACAACTGTCGAAAAAATGGAATTGATGAAGCAATATTATCAGCTGAAAAAAGAAAATAAAAATCTCAGCGATCGGAAAATTGCCGGAAATTTCAAAATCTCAACAGCGTCATTAGCCAGATTTAAAGTTGCATTTAAAGAAAATGTGATGATGTTTTGAATACGGCAGGTGGCGAACAAAAATTATTGATACCGAATTTTGACTCCAATACTTGATACAAAATTGATTATATAAAAAACCGGAATTCCTAGACAAGGTACTGATATTTTATAGGGCATCCATCCCTCCTGCAATTTTTACTAATATAATTTTAGAGACCGACTAAAAAGGCATGAAAATCACGAAAAAGGGCAGTAAACATTTTTATTAACGATTTTAAGGCACTAAAACTTTATTAAACAACTTAATATTGGTCCTTTAAATGATTAGTAAATGTTTTATAATAGTTATTCGAATAAGAAAAGCACGAATATCCCGAAAAAGGCAAAAAAAAAGCATAATAAAAGTCCGTAGAAGCCTCAAATCAAGTGGAAACTTAGTGCGTAGAAAAAAAAGGCATATGCCTCAAAATGCGGTCTCTAATAATTAGACATTAACATTGTTTTTTGTAATTTGATGTATTTGATTATAAATTTGAAAATTTGACCAAATGCAAATCCATATGATCAAATTTTCGCAATTCGTATGTGCCCCCTGGCTGATCACATTTCATGATTTATTTTCATTCAATTGTTTTCAAAAGTATGGAATTATCTCAAAATTATGATCATATAAAATGAATTTTTTTTTTTGAAAATGAGCTAGTTCAAAAACACTAACAAAACTAATAAAAGCATTTTATTTTAAATTTTTCACTCAACGGTGATGCTGAAATTCAGCAACCTTTAATTAAAGCTAAAGAACCAAACATAATGGCTTATTAACAGGGTAGCCAGATTAAAAATTTAACAGCCTCATTTGGCATGCAAAAAAACCTCATTTTGGGTCAAAAAGCCTCATTTTTTACAAAATTTATTCTAAACACGTTTAAAATGTTATAATGTTGTATTTTTGATTGTCCATGATCAATTTGAACATTTTTTTTGTTAGAAATATGATTTTTTGGGATTCTGAATATGAAAAACGAGCTGATTTTTTTTGCGACGCTTTTCCCAAAAAACTTTTGGGGCGCAAGGGGGGCCGGCGGTGCCGATAGGCGCCGCCGGGAAAAATTTTGTAATTTTCAATGCGATTTGTTAACAAATTTTGTCCGAAAAATGACCAAATTTTGCGATTTTGAGCAAATTTTTGCTTGTAAATTAAGGATTTTTACGGTCCGGCGGTGCCGATAGGCGCCGCCGGGGGAAAAATTAAGAATTTTGACCATATTTTCATCAAAAAATTCTTTATTTTGCGGTTTTTTCTCAAAAAACCAAAAAATCCTCATTTTGAAAATTTAGCCTCATTGACCTATCTTTTCACTGCTCGAATTAACCGAGATAAAAACATTCCATTAAATTAAATATTTTCAGAGATAAGAACGGTTATCATAAAATTGCTTTTACAAATAAATCCGCAATAATTAGTGTGAACGATAATTTCCAAACATGCGCGCATTTGACGCTCGAGTTATCTATCATCGGACTTGTCAATCCATAGCGAAACAACAAAGATGCTGTTTTGAAGGAACAATTGGCATGGATTATTATGAAAAAGTGCCAAAGAACATGCAGCTATAAGCCTGTAAAACCTAATAAGTGTAAATTACATGAGTATAGAATTTATTTTCAGAATGTGTCTACAGATTTTTTGGAAAATTTATTTGTAATTAATCACCTATTTTGGGATGCGAGATACAAATGAGAAACTTCACGATTCACACCGATTTTCACTGCTCGAATTAACCGAGATAAAAACATTCCAATAAATTAAATATTTTCTGAGATAAGAACGTTTATCATAAAATTGCTTTTACAAATAAATCCGCAATTATTAGTGTGAACGATAATTTCCAAACATGCGCGCATTTGACGCTCGAGCTATCTATCATCGGACTTGTCAATCCATAGCGAAACAACAAAGATGCTGTTTTGAAGGAACAATTGGCATGGATTATTATGAAAAAGTGCCAAAGAACATGCAGCTATAAGCCTGTAAAACCTAATAAGTGTAAATTACATGAGTATAGAATTTATTTTCAGAATGTGTCTACAGATTTTTTGGAAAATTTATTTGTAATTAATCACCTATTTTGGGATGCGAGATACAAATGAGAAACTTCACGATTCACACCGATTTTCACTGCTCGAATTAACCGAGATAAAAACATTCAAATAAATTAAATATTTTCTGAGATAATAACGGTTATTATAAAATTGCTTTTACAAATAAATCCGCAATTATTAGTGTGAACGATAATTTCCAAACATGCGCGCATTTGACGCTCGAGCTATCTATCATCGGACTTGTCAATCCATAGCGAAACAACAAAGATGCTGTTTTGAAGGAACAATTGGCATAGATTATTATGAAATAGTGCCAAAGAACATGCAGCTATAAGCCTGTAAAACCTAATAAGTGTAAATTACATGAGTATAGAATTTATTTTCAGAATGTGTCTACAGATTTTTGGAAAATTT
>SIJG01000029.1:1373246-1383953 GCA_023374025.1 Heterodera schachtii
GACAACCGATGTGTTGTCTCGTTGATCTCGAAGACTCCAATTGAAGAAGACGAAGTGATCGTGGCCAATTTGATTAATGTGGAAACGGAATTTTTGAATGCTGTGTAAAGCAATTTCCGTTGAATTCCGATCAATAATTGATGAGATTGGAAAAGATGAAGTGCTCAATAAGGTCGTGAAGTACCTTCGCACTCAATGGCCCACTTCAAAGAATATGTCTTCTGAAATCATTCCATTTCACCGCAGGCGAGAAGCCTTATCAATTGAGAATGGATGCATTATTTATGCGGACCGGGTGGTGATCCCCGCATCACTTCAGAAGGAAGTCTTGCAGCAATTGCACCAGGGACACCCGGGAATGAAACGCATGAAAAAACTGGCCAGGCAATATGTTTATTGGCCTGGGATGGACCAACAAATCGAAGACTTCGTTCGATCATGCCAAGCTTGCGCTGAAGAAGCAAAAGCACCGGTAAAAACTCTTCTCCACTCTTGGCCAAAAGAAGACGGCCCATGGGAACGAGTGCATATGGATTATGCAGGGCCTTTCTTTGGAAAAATGTACTTAATTTGTGTAGACGCATTTTCCAAATGGCCAGAAGTCTTTGAGATGAGTTCCACCGGATCAGCAGCGACGATTGACAAAATTCGTTATCTGTGTTCTCGACATGGACTTCCAGAAACGCTTGTCACCGACAATGGGACACAATTCACTTCAAATGAATTTAAAGAATTCACAAAAAAGAATGGAATTTCCCATCTGTTTTCGGCACCGTACTGTCCAATGTCGAATGGACAGGCAGAGCGGTTTGTCGACACTTTCAAACGGACGTTTAGAAAGTTGAAAAAGGAGGGGGTAGCGAACAGGTTGGACACGTTTTTGACAACTTATCGTACCACTCCTAATGAGTCGCTGGCTGGAAACAAGAGCCCTGCTGAAATGTTTATGCAGAGGAAAATCCGAACGACTTTGGACCTTCTGCGGCCCAAACGGCGCCCAATAATCGAACGTGACGAAGCGATGGAGAAGAGTTTCAATCGCCGTCACGGGGCACAACCAAGAGAATTCATGGTCAATGGCAAAGTTTTTGCCCGACATCGAATTTCTCAACCATGGAAAGCCGGACGTGTCACCCAACGGAAAGGTGTGATTTACGACGTATCATTTTCCGACGGATCCTCTGGTAGGTTCCATGCGAACCAAATGTTGGTTCGTCACACGCCGGACATTGAGGAAGACCCCTTGGATATGCTTAATGAAGCATTTGGGCTTCCTCTGGCCCCGACAGTGGTAGAAGACCCTGATCGGCCGGCTGAAGTTCAACTTCCCATGCGCGCCAACACACCGGAGCCACTGAACGACGGACCAATCGACGAAGAAGTGCCAAGAACTCCCGAAGGACGGCCAAAAAGAAACAGACGCCCTCCTCAGCGCTATTCGCCGGGACGATGAACAAAACGATTCTTTTTGATGGGGGAGGTGTTAGGACGGGTCATATTTAAATTGTATTTGGCATTCTGTCCCTTTTGCCACGTCATCATTTTGACCCCATTCCATTTGTCCTTAAATATCCTCCCATTTTCCTCCCCCTTGTTGTTCACCACCATTCATTCATTTTATTGTATTCCCTTCGTGCTTGACCCCAATCAATATTATTTGTGTGCCTTGTCCCTTTTAACTTGGAATAAATATTTATTATTTATTCTCTTCGGACTCATCGGCATAACAAAACATTCCAAATCTGAGATAAGAACGTTTATCATAAAATTACTTTTACAAATAAATCCGCAATTATTAGTTTGAACGATACTTTCCAAACATGCGCGCATTTAACGCTCGAGCTATCTATCATCGGACTTGTCAACCCATAGCGAAACAACAAAAATGCTGTTTTGAAGGAATAATTGGCATGTATTATTTTGAAAAAGTGCCAAAGAACATGCAGCAATAAGCCTGTAAAATCTAATAAGTGTAAATACATGAGTATAGAATTTATTTTCAGAATGTGTTAACAGGTTTTTTGGAATTATCATCTATTTTGGGATGCGAGTTACAAATGACAAACTTCACGATTCAAACCGATTTTCACTGCTCTAATTAACCGAGATAAAAACATTCCAATAAATATTTTCTGAGATAAGAACGTTTATCATAAAATTGCTTTTACAAATAAATCCGCAATTATTAGTGTGAACGATACTTTCCAAACATGCGCGCATTTAACGCTCGAGCTATCTATCATCGGACTTGTCAATCCATAGCGAAACAACAAAGATGCTGTTTTGAAGGAATAATTGGCATGGATTATTTTGAAAAAGTGCCAAAGAACATGCAGCAATAAGCCTGTAAAATCTAATAAGTGTAAAATACATGAGTATAGAATTTATTTTCAGAATGTGTCTACAGATTTTTTGGAAAATTTATTTGTAATTAATCACCTATTTTGGGATGCGAGTTACAAATGAGAAACTTCACGATTCAAACCGATTTTCACTGCTCTAATTAACCGAGATAAAAACATTCCAATAAATTAAATATTTTCTGAGATAAGAACGTTTATCATAAAATTGCTTTTACAAATAAATCCGCAATTATTAGTGTGAACGATACTTTCCAAACATGCGCGCATTTAACGCTCGAGCTATCTATCATCGGACTTGTCAATCCAGTAGCGAAACAACAAAGATGCTGTTTTGAAGGAATAATTGGCATGGATTATTTTGAAAAAGTGCCAAAGAACATGCAGCAATAAGCCTGTAAAATCTAATAAGTGTAAATACATGAGTATAGAATTTATTTTCAGAATGTGTCTACAGATTTTTTGGAAAATTTATTTGTAATTAATCACCTATTTTGGGATGCGAGTTACAAATGAGAAACTTCACGATTCAAACCGATTTTCACTACTCTAATTAACCGAGATAAAAACATTCCAATAAATTAAATATTTTCTGAGATAAGAACGTTTATCATAAAATTGCTTTTACAAATAAATCCGCAATTATTAGTGTGAACGATACTTTCCAAACATGCGCGCATTTAACGCTCGAGCTATCTATCATCGGACTTGTCAATCCATAGCGAAACAACAAAGATGCTGTTTTGAAGGAATAATTGGCATGGATTATTTTGAAAAAGTGCCAAAGAACATGCAGCAATAAGCCTGTAAAATCTAATAAGTGTAAAATACATGAGTATAGAATTTATTTTCAGAATGTGTCTACAGATTTTTTGGAAAATTTATTTGTAATTAATCACCTATTTTGGGATGCGAGTTACAAATGAGAAACTTCACGATTCAAACCGATTTTCACTGCTCTAATTAACCGAGATAAAAACATTCCAATAAATTAAATATTTTCTGAGATAAGAACGTTTATCATAAAATTGCTTTTACAAATAAATCCGCAATTATTAGTGTGAACGATACTTTCCAAACATGCGCGCATTTAACGCTCGAGCTATCTATCATCGGACTTGTCAATCCATAGCGAAACAACAAAGATGCTGTTTTGAAGGAATAATTGGCATGGATTATTTTGAAAAAGTGCCAAAGAACATGCAGCAATAAGCCTGTAAAATCTAATAAGTGAAAATACATGAGTATAAAATTTATTTTCAGAAGGTGTCTACAGATTTTTTGGAAAATTTATTTGTAATTAATCACCTATTTTGGGATGCGAGTTACAAATGAGAAACTTCACGATTCAAACCGATTTTCACTGCTCTAATTAACCGAGATAAAAACATTCCAATAAATTAAATATTTTCTGAGATAAGAACGTTTATCATAAAATTGCTTTTACAAATAAATCCGCAATTATTAGTGTGAACGATACTTTCCAAACATGCGCGCATTTAACGCTCGAGCTATCTATCATCGGACTTGTCAATCCATAGCGAAACAACAAAGATGCTGTTTTGAAGGAATAATTGGCATGTATTATTTTGAAAAAGTGCCAAAGAACATGCAGCAATAAGCCTGTAAAATCTAATAAGTGTAAATACATGAGTATAGAATTTATTTTCAGAATGTGTTAACAGGTTTTTTGGAAAATTTATTTGTAATTTATCATCTATTTTGGGATGCGAGTTACAAATGACAAACTTCACGATTCAAACCGATTTTCACTGCTCTAATTAACCGAGATAAAAACATTCCAAATCTGAGATAAGAACGTTTATCATAAAATTACTTTTACAAATAAATCCGCAATTATTAGTTTGAACGATACTTTCCAAACATGCGCGCATTTAACGCTCGAGCTATCTATCATCGGACTTGTCAATCCATAGCGAAACTTTTATTTTCCTTAGGTCATTCAGCAATTGTACACTCTACTTCACAAAATCCGCCACAATTGGCCGAAATGATCAAAACGCTTCCCCATATATGTTTTTTTGGCAAAGGTCGAGATCATTGGTCCCGAAATTTTTTAATTTAATTTTTTTCTTAAATCTTTTAAACACTTTTCTAGCGGTGTTTTGAGGCGCTGAGAACGAATCCGGCCTTTATTTCGACCAATTCCGAATCCCTAACCCGAACTCGTACATTTTTTGAGGATTAATTTATAAAAATTTTTTTTAAGTTTCTCTTAAAGCATTGTTTTTAGTGTTTTTGGGATTGCTGATCATGAATCTGACATTCATTTTGACCAATTTCGAATACCGGACCCGAACTCGAACAAAAAATCGGAAATTCAAAATTATCAAAATTCATTTTTGTGTTCGTATCTTTACAGAATGACCATCTTTTGGTTTTGAAACGGTTTTTGTCTAAGGTTAACAACCCCGAAAACGCTAAAAACAATGTTTTAAGAGAAACTTAAAAAAAATTAAAAATTAATTCTCAAAAAATGTACGAGTTCGGGTTAGGGATTCGGAATTGGTCGAAATAAAGGCCGGATTCGTTCTCAGCGCCTCAAAACACCCCTAGAAAATTGTTTAAAAAATTTCAGAAAAAAAAATTAAATTAAAAAATTTCGGGACAATGATCTAGACCTTTGCCGTTTTTTTACGGTTCAGAATTCGTCTGCTGCTGCCGCCTCCGCCAAATTTGCGCAACAATTGCAGTCATCCGTTTCTTCCCAGGCGATCGCACAAGCTCAAGTTGAAGCGGCACACAAACAGTTAAAGTCAAAGAAAAATGGTTGGAGCAGTACACGAGAAAAGTACACTAAAATGTTGGTTTTTATAATTTTTTTAAACGAATAATTGATGGCCCGCATTTTTGTAACATCGATAGGAAGTGTGGAAAATGTTTAATTTTCTGCTGATTGTAAATATTAATTTTGCCAGGCGCGTGAGCTGACCCAGCAAAAAATTGCTTCTGCCCGTCAACAGTTGCGAAAAGAGTTGGACGTTATGATAATGAAATTGCCAGCCCCGAAGGCACCACCGCCGGACCTTCAGTTTATTCCCAACGGAAATCAGCCCGACTTTTGCTACCTTTTGGGTTTGGATTTGACGGTGCAAAGAGTGCTCAAGGACAAAACGATGTTCAGGTAGAGAGAGAGCACCGGGAGAATTCTTATTTTTGGTAATAAATCGAGAAATTACTTACAGAAAAGCGGACTTTTCACCGTACCAATGCGAAGAGTGCGAGACGGACTTCACTCCCTCGTGGAAGGCCATCTGCGGGGAGCAGGAGGTGGCAAACCAAACCATGGCCATTATTCAGTCGGGGAAATTCACTGCTTTAGGATTACCACCTTTACTGCGAACGGTGCATCAGACAGGCGCAGAAACGGAAAGTTCGGCAGGATTACAGCGCACTGCTAAAAAGGCCATTTCAGCAAGTGCAGGAGAGGGAGAAGGTCGGTTGCTGGGCAATAACTTAATTTGAAAACTTGAAATTGAAGGAGTTCGAACGACAAGTTTTGGCTGGCAAATTCAATGTTGAACCGGTGTTGCCAACTCCACCGACCATTGCCCCAACGCAACAACAGACGACTACGACGACGACCAACACGGGTGTGAAGCAGCACAACATACAAAGTGCCTTTTTTGTCTAGGATAAGCGCCGTCTTAAATCGGAATTTCGAATTTCAGCCGCCGTTTCTACTCATTGTCAGCCGACTTCGACGCCGAAGGGCGTGCCCTCCTCTTCTGCTGCTTCTTTGCAACAGTTCAGCCAACAGCACAACGCGTCAGCTGCGCTTAACCTCAGCAAGTCCGGTGCGGCGTCCGCTAATGCAATGGCAACTGTGACGAGCACTGCCAAGGTCAAACTAAAAAATAGAATTGGTTAAAAGCGGTACGGTTAAGCGCATTACGATTGGTTTTAGGGCCAGCACATCCCGTCGGCTCAATCGGCAAAGTTCGCTTCGGCTAAGCGCACATCGTCCACCGCCACGGCCGCTTCTTCGAGCAGTTCGGCAACGATGGCTAATCCGCTCGCTGCCTTGGCTCAGAGCCCACAACTTCAGCAGGTTCCTTTCTGCGTGTGTTTCTCTATTCGTCCTTTTCCTTCAGCAATTTGCTGCGATGGCCTCCATCACCAACAATCCGTTGTTCCGTCAAGTGTTGTCCAATCCAATGTTTGCCGCTGCTATGACAAATAATACAATGGTTTTGCAGGAATTAATTCTCTTCCAGAAAAATCCACAAAAATTTTAGCAACTTTACGCGGCACTCGCTGCCACCCAACAGCAGCGGACGCAGCAGCAGCAGCAGAGTGCCCAAAACCCGGAAATGCCGAATGTTTCGTTCTCTTTTCAGCAATGCTTCAACCGTCGTCACTTCAAACAATTCGTCTTCTGCCAACCCTCCGGCGGTTTCTTCGTCAAACACTGCCAATAGCATAGCACAGCAAATGGTAAAAAGAAGCGTGAGCAGATTGCCCCACCAAAAAAAGAATATAAAAAAATAGATAAATTTTCCGTTCTAAATTTTTAATCTGTAATAAATAGGTTTTTTCTAGTAAAAAAATTACAAAATTAATTTCATTTTTTATTAGGTAATTGAAAAAAAGAATTTAGAAGATTATTTTTATTAAGGTGGGGGACGTAGTGCACCAAAAGAGGGCCCTCCCTTTCTTTCGCCCAATACTAAATTATGTTGTTTGTGTCTTCAGCAGGCAATGGCAGCATTCGCCAGCAATCCGATGTTGGCACTCCAATCGCAGCTCAGCCAAATGGGCGCGGGCGGAGCAGCAAATGCCAACGTGCAACTGCTGAGTCAGCTCAACAACAACCCGCAACTGTTGCGTCAATTCCAACAGATGTACATGGCACAGCAGCAGATGAAGGCCGGCACGGGAGGGGGCAAAAAGTGAACGTGTCGAATGCGAAGTCACTTCGGTAAGTTCACCCGCCGGGTTCGAACCGATTTTTGATCAGCTTAGTCAACACCCTTCTCCGGCACAGATTTTATGCTCTTTCTCCGTGTCGTTGGCGCTGCTTCACCAATTGCCCAGCAAAAGGTCTCTTCAACTCGTGTGCACATTTTCACCATTTCACTACTATACGTCGCCGAATTCCTCGCCCAAAATCATTCGCGGATTTGTGTTGGTTCAAGACACCTCAGACAAAAAAAAAAGGAATTTTTTTTTTGTCGGTCGATTGTCCAATAAATAGCTTTTCGTCTGTCTTCACAATGACTTTTCAATTAAAATGGGGAAAGGGGCTAAAAATTGACTTTGCCCTTTTCCCCGGTCCCTTAAACATTCATTCGTACGCCTCCGCTTTCGACATGATATTCCTTCATCCCCTTCAGTTTCACCCCTTTTTTGTTTTGCTTGTGTTAATTTTTGTTTGTTGTTTGGCCACTCTTTCTTTCCATTTCCTTTTTTACTTTTGTCGCTGTCCAATAAGTGGCAAATAAATGCCCTTAAATTATTATTTCTTCATGGGTTCTCACCTCTGTGTACCGTGTACCAATCATTTTGTTTGTGTATTTTATTAACTCATCATCTGTTTCAAAGCGACTTCATCCGCTTTTTCTTCATACACCAAATATTATCCTTTAATGGAAGACATTTTTTTTGGTCGGTATAAATGTGAAGGTTGTTCTCGTTTACATTGGAAAAATATGCGAATTACGGAAAACGCAATGTTTGCTACTTTTCTGTGCTTTTGACCTTTTCCGCGTTAGTCCCATTTAACTTAAAATGTTTGGTATTATAATCGGCCCCTAATTATCTCTAATTAGATAGTTTTATCCATTATCGTCGGGACACCAATTCTTATGATTGCCGCGAAATATGTAAATAAAATATGTATAAAAAATTCTTCGTAAAAAGTAAAATAGGCACAAAAAACCATAAAAATGACCAAAATAGGCTTAGCATAACATTTTAGTATTTTAAAAATTAATTTTTGATACATCATTGTTTGAAAAAAATCGATTTTTTAGGGATACATACATTACTAGGGCCGCGATTTCTAGTGAAAAAACTTTTTTTTTG
Source organism: Heterodera schachtii (assembly GCA_023374025.1). Taxonomy (NCBI): domain Eukaryota; kingdom Metazoa; phylum Nematoda; class Chromadorea; order Rhabditida; family Heteroderidae; genus Heterodera; species Heterodera schachtii. Next base: position 1,381,655 of record SIJG01000029.1, read on the forward strand.
CTCGATTGATTTGAAGAAAGAAGCTCAAAAAACGCATTTCTGCATTAAAATTTTTTCATTTGGACGTCATTTTTCGTCACTAGAAATCACTATTTTGGCGTTTTGTCACTTAAAATAGTGAAAATTCACTTTTTTGGAGTTGTCACTATTTTTTCACTATTTCGACATTTTTTGGAAAATTCCTTAACAAAAATGCAATAAAATCAAAAAATGCACCCCTAAGAATCGACATAAAAATTTTTTTGAAAAATAACACTAAGAATTGGAAAATTTTCATAAAAATTTTTCCCCCAAATTTTTTCTTGACAAAATTTTTGATTTAAAAAATGTCAATATTTGTTAAAATAAATATTGAAAGGAAATTTACCTCATTTTCAACTGAAATTAGTGAATAAAATTTTTTTTTGCTCATTTTTTGGCTGAAAATTATGTCACTATTCGTCACTATTTCGGATTTTTTTTCACTATTTTGTCACTTTTTTGGCACTTTTCCATCACTATTTTAGTTAACTAGTATTTTGGGATTTTTCGTCACTAAAAGTCGCGGCCCTATACATTACCAAAAAAAATTTTTTTAATTTTTCACAAAATTTTTTATAAATTCTCAAAAATCCTCAAAATATGTAAAAAAAAATGAAAATATATACGAAAAATTGTGAAATATGTACGAAAAAGTCCAAAATATGTATAAAAATATGTACATTATGTAATATGTAGAAAAACCCCAAAATATGTAAAAATATATAAATAAAAGTCCCAACTTTTGTTCGCAAGCACAAAAAAGAAAGTGTTTTTCCTATTATTTAGAGCATGGAGAATCCAGGGTATTTTATTGGATCTCAAATTTACCGTATTCCCTAATCTACATACCGTATTCCGTTTGATACTATTGGTTAAATTTGAGGTATAAACCGATCCCAAAATACGATTCCCAATTTTAACACGTGAAATTGCGTGATAATGGCTTGTTTTCAGCTTAAAATGACGTCACAAGTTTATGCCTTTGGTTAAATAGTTTTAATTAGGTAAAATTAATTGGTTCTTTCTATATACATTTCTTCTTTTCTTTATCCATTATTGAATGATGGATTTTCTGCTGTCTGCTGCTTCTGTGTTCCCTTTTTCTTCCTCTTTTATGGTCCTTCCCCGAACATTCGTCGCCTTTGCATTTGACGTTGTGCCGCACTCATCGGTCGATGGCTGTGCGAATGCGGCGTTCCCCCGCCAATTCAGTCCATCAGCTGGTCGAACTGTTCCAACAAATGATTTTCTAGCAGCCAATAAGCCAATTGGACGAGCAGCGAACCGCTGTAAGACTGCAGAAGGAGCATGTAGAGGATGACGAAAAGTCGCGCAGTCATTCGCTTATAATCGGCGCATCCTTTGTTAATTGAAGGAGGTGGTTAATCGAATGATCGAATAAAGGTCATAATTGAGGGCTAAGGATTAATTAATTATTTAATATTTGAAATTTGAATTTAACCAAAAGCAAATGTGCTTCTTCTTATTCTCAATGTGTTCGCGTTGCAACGGATCACTGGTGAGAGCGCAGCTGAGGGCACAGAAAGGGAGGGCGGGAGGGGAAGGGGAGGGGGGGGGGGGGGGAGGGGGGGAAGGGGCTTTAGCCTTTTCAGCGAAGAAAGCGGCGAGGGGAGAGACCGGTTTCAGAACATTCGTGCATTCCCTTTTATACATACAAACAAAACAACAAAATATACACCAATAAATTATGCAGCATTTCAAAGTTAGCAAATCTCAAAAAATGAACAAAAGGAAAACATTTGAGAAAAAAACGGACAGAAAGTGAGAGAGATTTTATGTACAGAAAATGAATAAAATGAAACACTTTTCTGTGCCTAAAAGGAGCTGATGGGATGAGAGAGAAATGTTTTTTTACGGAAAATCGAATCCGAAGGAATGTTAAATGCCGAGAATGGAACAAATAAATCTGAGAGATTTTCTATTTGGGTGTCTCCTTCGGGTCAATGGCAACTCGTACAAAGGCAACTCGTACAATTTTTAATGGGTGTGGCCATAACTTTTTTTTAAGTCAACCAAATTCTTCAAACTTGGTATCATTCGAATGCTCTCCAAGTTTAGAAGCGATGATTAAGCAGAAGCTAAGAGATTAAGCATCTCACAAAAAAGTTATAATTTCAAGAACATTAAAAATTCACAAAAGCAGACTTTTTCGCAATTTATAAATTATAACTTTTTTGTGAGATGCTTAATCGCTTAGCTTTTGCTTAATCATCGCTTCTAAACTTGGAGAGCATTCGAATGATATCAAGTTTGAAGA
>SIJG01000029.1:1398227-1475601 GCA_023374025.1 Heterodera schachtii
GTCATAAAATGCAAAAAATTCATAAAACCCAAAAAGTAGAAAAAAGTTAACCCTTTAAAGCAAGCAAAAAAGTCATTTGACTTAAATTCGCAGCCTTAATCGGTACTCTCATGCTTTAAAAAGTTATTAGAGAAGTAAATAATGGGTTATTTTAGAAATATTCCATGTCAGTTTATCCTATCATAGCCTGTTTGTTTCCGTCCCGAATTCTGATCCCGTACTTTAGTAGAGCCGGATAAAAAAATATGTTCAAAAATAAATTATTAAAACCTAAAAATATGGGCCTTAGAAATTACACAAACAGGAAAAAAAAGTAGTATTTGGAGAAAAAGTTGGTGTGAGAAGTAAAATAAGAAATGAAGGGCTCTATTCAAGTTTACGCGTCCAATGAGTGACCACCTTCATTTTTTAGATCGTAACTTTTTTCTTACTTGGTTAATCCAAACATTCTTGGTATCCCGAAAGCTTAAAGTTTAGGGAATTTATAAATACAAGAAAAGAACAAATACTTGTATCAAGAAAAAAATTGCAATGAGAATCATAATTTTCGCGTATATTCAAGAATAATTTTTGTCTATTGCATTGATCCGAGAATTTTGCCATACAAAACTTCGCTAAACTTTAAGCTTTCGAATAATACCAAGAATGCATGGATTGACGAATTAAGAAAGAGGGTGGTCGTCACTCATTGGACGCGTAAGCTGCAATAGAGCCAAATGAAGTGAAGAATAAGGGGGTGGAGGACTCAGCGGCAGATGGGGAGAAGCGATGCCAAATTGTGTGCTGTGAGGGTAATAATGCCAATGGTTGGGATAGGTGCGCGTCGTTTTGTGCGTCGTTTTGCTAACAAAAAAATCGGTTTACCTCAGTTGGGCGCGCACGGTTGGGCGCGCACGGTTGGGTGCGCACGGTTGGGCGCCAGCATGTTTTTCCACTATAACTTTCTGTAACTTTTTTCTTTGTCATCCAAATCCCACAATCTTGGTATCGTTCGAAATCTTAACATGTTTAGAAGCTTTTCTAAGCTATTGCTTAGCGATTAGACAATTACTAAAAAAGTTATAACATGAAATCTCAAAAAATGCAAAATTTTTGTAGTTTTTTATAAATAAAATTTTTTCCAGGCCTAAAAATCTCTTCTTTTTTTGTTAGGCTAATAGAGCGTGTTTAGAGCTTTCGAATGATACCATTTATGAAGGTAGGAAATTAAAAAAAAAATTTCATTTATTGACAAATTTAATTTGAATTAATTTGTTGCTTATTATTTTTTAAATTATCATAAAAACATTTTTAGTTCCTTCTAAGTTTTTAATTCGATTCAAAAATAGGAATTAAATTTTTATCAAATTAAGAATAGGAATTAAATTTTATCAAATTAAGAATAAAAATTAATGAGTTTTTCTCATCAAAAATCATCATTCGAACGAATAATGTATATTATTTTTCGTTTTAGCCTTACTGTATTTTTTCGCAATATTATTTATTTTTATTAATTAATATATATCATTAACTCTTGTCATTGTACTGATGAACTATACCGATTCTGATTTCAAAGTAATTATAGTGAAGTTTTAATGAGGTTATATATTTATTGAATTTTTTTAAATTTAATTTTGTTTTACTAATTATTTGTTTTCAATTTTTTTTTGTATTTGATTTTTTTCTGCCGATTTTCCTCTGAGGTTAGGTAGAAACAAAAATAATATAATGCAATTTTATTGTTTTAACTTCATAACCTATTTTTTAATGTTTTGTTTTTACATTCTTAATTTTTTAAATTAAAATTTTTATTATTTTTTTATAAGAAATAAAAATTAAAACTTTATTTTAAATTATTTAGAACCAGTGCTAATTTTTAGGGAGAGATTCTTAACGTTTATAAACATTTTTACATAAATGATTTGGCATTTTTATTTAAAATATTTTTTGTAAAATAATTAAAAAGTGACGGTACTTAAATAGCTATAATATCAAATATATATTATAAATTTTTAAATTTTTGATATACATATATTATATTTTTCTTTCATTTGCTCCTTCACTGAATTATGCCTTTTTTCCTTATTTTATTAATTATTTTTGGTTTATTTATTTAAAAATTTATTTTTATTGCTATGATTTTGTCATAACTTTTATCCTTAATTATGCGATTTTTGGCATTTTGTAAAGAATTAAAAATTTTAATGCTTGTTATTTAATTGAAAGCCATTAGTTCAAGTTGTCGAATGTGTGTATTCTCGTCAATTTCAACCACTTTGTTTGTCCGCCGATTTTTGCCTGTTTTGAACATTGTAGACGACAATAGTAGAAAAAATTGACAATAGTATCTGCTGCCACGCCCAATTCCTTGACAGCGTTTTTGTTTCGAAAGTCTTCAATACACATGTAGATGATGGTGAACATACGCGTGAGACTCAAATCACTATTGTGAAAAAAACTTAGCGCCAAAATTAATTATAAAAATTTTTTATTTGAGTTTTTTTTTCTTATTTTTGACATTTAACTTTGGATTATTGCGATTAGGCTTATCAGAAAACAAAAGAATTTTCATATAACTCATATATAATAAATTTCTTATTGATTAAAATATTGCTTGCATATTTTAGCATTTCGGCTTGTAAGTTTATTTAATTAATTCAGATTAGTTTATTTCGTTTGCACCGGTCCCTAAATTTTTTTAGTTATCTCGCAACTTTTGGGTACTATTGCTTTGCATGATTTGTCGATCATCGGTTTTTTTTTTCGCGATACGATATTTGTTGGTTGTGTATTTTCATCATTTAATTTTTGTACACCATTTCAAATAATTTCCATTTATTATTTTCATTTATAATGTTTGTATCCTTTCTTTCTTGTGTTCAAGTATTTGGAAAAAAGAAAAGTAGAGTCAAAATAAGAAGAACAAAATTATTTTAATGTTTTTTTTATCATTATTTTCATTTATCTTAAAATAAATTTTTATTAATTCTCATTTTTAAAGGTCTATATTAATTTACTAGCAAAACTAATAATGATTATTTTTTCTCATGTATAATTAATTGTTTGAGATAAAATTTACAATTTTTATTTTCATATATATGTAAGTTGTAAATTTTTGTTCAAATTTGCATTTTAGTATAGATTTGGAATTTTGGACTTTTATACATAGGAAATTTTATTTCTGGGAATCAATATTATATAATTTTAAATTCTTTATTTGAGAATTGATCACTTTTGATATTCTGTTTTTAAAGGCTCCATAGTCAAAATTAATTTGCGATATGTATGAATATTATACAAAATTTTAATTTAATTATATTTATTAAAAATAAATTTATTGGACAATTTTTAATTAAATTTATTGTTTGGTTTTAATTAAATATTTCATTTATATAAAAGGAAATAAAAAATAATTGGAAAATCAATATATATTGCCGAAAAACTATATTCTAACAAGATACTTTAACAAAATTTTATAAACTCCTTACAGGTACAATTACAAAATTTGTTTTTGAATCTTTCTTTTTAATTACTTTTGTCCAAAATAACACTAAACTAATTTTGCTTTCAATTATATTTGTTCTTAGATATACAAATTGAAAAATAAAATATTCATAACTCAGTAGTGTTAACTCAAATGGTGAAGCGATTTTTTTTTAAGTGTGTTTTGTAATTATTTATTTTCGTAATTTATTATTTAAACCTTGTCAACATTTTAACGTTGAACACAATTAAGAAGTTGTTTTTATTATTAATTAAATATTCAAAAATCTTTTGTAAATTTATAAGATTTTAAATTGATTAATAATTTATCTTTTATTATTATATTAGATTAAAGAAATTGTAATTTTTCCTTTGTTTTTAATTTTACGAATTTATTGGTCATAATGCAATGTGAACAATTGCTTTTAGATTTTTCTTTCATGTACCTTTTAATTTCTTTACATTTCTCGCAGCATAATGAAATAAATTTTTCACAAAAATTTTGTTAGCATTACATTACATATATTAAATATAATTTAATTTTATCTCAAGATTGAGGAGAAATCTCGCCGTTAGACCATTCCTATCAAGAATCTATGAAGTACTAGTAAGTGTGAAAGCAATTTTTAGCTAATTATTTAAAAATTGATTGTGTTTATTTTTGGCATATATAAAAGTATAATTTCGATTTAATAAGTTTTATTTCCTTAAGGAATATATTCATCTTAAAAATCAAATTCATGTAGCAATTCAATTATAAAATTATACGCCTTTTACGAATAAGCAAGGTTAATTTAATGCTACCATAAATTTTACGAAAAATATTTGTATAATATCATATAAAATAAAAGTTATATTCCTTTCTTCAATAATTTTATATTAGTTTTTTACATCATTATTTGATTTTTCATTTTTAAATTTTAAAACAAGTTTCTAATTTTTTAATGTGTAATAAATGTTATACTCGAACTCATTTTTCTAATTTAAAATTGCTTCTGTCACTATCAAATGTTGCGAGAATGTAAGCGAATAAGTAATTGTTTTCAAAGTCCCAGATTTAGTGTATTAGTATATAAATTTTAATTTACTTTCAATATATATTTATCTTTAATTTTTTAATTAAATATGTTTTTGGGTCCATTTCTTTAATTTATTCATTTCTTTTTGCATTTTTAACCCTAATAACGCCTTAATTCACAAACTAAAAATCTACATAAAAGGCCTAATAAGTTTCTTTGCCATTTTTAAAAAATTCGATTTTTTGAGATAAGAGGACTTTATGATGAATTCATTTTTTAAATTTTTTTATATTAATTATGCTTCGTGTAATCCATTGAAATTAGCTATTTTTAAAATATGTTGATATTGCATTTATATTAAAAATAATAGTTTTTTAATGTATATTATTCTTAATTTTATTTAATTCTCAGGAATTGTTCTTTTAAATCACTTTTAAAATATAAAACTATAGAATAAACTTTCTTCCCAATTGTATTATTCATTTTTTTGTGAATTTAATTAAATTTAAATATTCTATTGTGAAATTTTGATCGAATATTTTAAACTTTATGTCTTAGCTCGACGATACGTGTAATTAGCGAAGAATTGTAGGCAAGGCAAATCATCAAATACATTAGCGATATCCAGAATTTAGGTTTTTAAATTCCTTTTTGAATTATCTATATATAAAAATATTTAATTATTATGTTATTTTTGGATGTATGTTAAAAGTTACATTTTTTAATCAATGAAAGTTACTATTTCTTTTTATATGCTATAATTACTGGTTTTTTATATAAATCATTTATTGTAATCACTTATATTTATTTATTTTCTAAAATATTTTATCAATCTTTCATTTTTTAGAGAAATTATTAATTAAGGTTAATGAATAAATAAAAAATTCGTTGTCGTCTCATTAGAATATTAATTAAAAAAGTGTAAAATAAATTTTTAAAAATTAGAATTGTCCAATGGAAGAAATCTCATTTTTTTTTCTCGACATTATTTTCTTTTGGTTGCGTTTTCTTCATTTTAAATTTATTAAAAATAAATTTGTCAGTTGTTTTTAAATCCTTTTTTTCTTAAATTTTTTATTTAAAAAATGTATGTTTCTTGGACTTTAAATTATTAACAAATAATTTTATGCATTTTATTATGCCAATTCCCGGGCATAAATTTATTCATCCGGGTTCTGTTAAAGATCTAAATCTTTTGTAAATTTATATGAGTTTTTAAATTGATATAATTTTACTTTTTATTATTGGTATAAACAAAAACTTGGTACGTATTTATTAGTCATCATGTCGTGTGGATTCACTTGCTTTAGGTCTTTCTAATCCTGAGCGTTTTAATTTGGTTTAAATTTCTTAAAACATATTCAAATATATTTGATTGTGATAATTTTTGTATATTATAAAATAAATGCTATCATCATAAATTTAATCAAAAAAATAATATATACAATGCATTTAATTATTAATATTTTTCTTTATTTCAATTATATTTAAGGCAAGATTTTTTGATTAGGTTTTATTCTTGTCCTAAATCAGCTCCCAATTCAACCTTATTCCGTAGAGCAAATATTTTAAATGGTTTGAATATTGTTTGTATTCATCAGGGGATTAATATTAGGTATTTCATTTAAATTTTTGAATTTTGTTTTACATTCGTTTATATCTTGTGCAAGACATTGGCTGTTTTATTTACGATTGCTGTGATACCACAGAATCCAAGCTAAAAATAGTAGGTTAATTTCAATTTTTCTAGCAAAAAAAAATATATTCAAACTTTATATATTATTCTATTTACTTTATTTCTATAATTTTTTTTTTTACTATTTATTATACTTTTTATTTTTTTTATAATTTGATTTTTTATATTACTAAATATAAATATATAAACTTAATTATAAATATATATTTTTTTATAAAAGGCCCCGTTGCCAGCTTAAACTACATTTAAAATGCACCGTTTTTGGTATTTTTTTATGAATCGAATTTGGTTGGCTGTAAATTGATTATAAAATAAATTTTTTTTTTTTTTAATTTAGCAAAATGTTAATTTTTATAATTTTTAGTTGTTTTTTATAAAATTTATAAATTTTAAATAAAATTTTAGAACTTTTTTTGATTTGATAAATTAAATTAAATTGATTGTAATTTAAATTTCAGTTGAATGAAAACTTTAGTATTATTTATTCATTTTTTAAAATCAATTGTCTTAATTATCCTATTAAATTCAAGTTTGATTATTTAAAAATTTTTAAATCTAATGGGATCTCGTCACATTATAAACCTTTTGAACGAATCGATATTTATTTATTCATTTTTTCGAAATAAAATATTTTTATTTATTCGATTAAACAAACATTTGATTATTTTATTTTAAAAAAATTTTATCCTGAGTTCTGGCTTCTTTTTATATGAAGATGTAATATAATGCTTTTTTACCGATGATTTCTTAAGAAAATTATTTCTAGATATTAATAATTAAAAAATTAATAAAATAATATAAATTTCTATGTTCTGTGAAAGCTACATCCCAATTTATTTTTTTTACAATATTATATTTTCACTTTTTACATCATAACTCATTATAAAATACATTATGAAAATTAACGGTATTCGTTTAACAAAGAAGATTAATTAGAAATATTGAATTCTCGTGTCATTTCTCTCTTCCATGGACATCCACAATTCTTTCATGTATAAATTTTGTTATTTGCTTTCATACCAAATATTTATTTTAGTATTTGCAATATACATAAGGCATATATTTGTGGCTTTATTTTTTATTTTTTACAAAATGTTTATTAAATTAATTTTTATTTAATTATTTTTGTTTTTTTGATTAAAAAGTTAATTTTATACAATTATTCAACATTTTAAGATTTATTTTACATAATAGTAAGATGTTTATCCTCGTTTGATATTCAGTTTACTCAATTTTTGTATAATGTTTGGAAGAATAATTTATAATCATTTTAAATGAAGTCATTTTAAAAAAAGGTTTATTTTTGTAATTTTTCTTAAACTTAACAATTGCTTTAATCTTTTTTGAAAAATAATAATTTTTGGTTGAGTAAATTATGATTCGCTTTTCAAACTATTGGAGCCTAATTATTAATTGCAATCTTACTCGAATAACACTCTTTTTCGTAACGGAACAGTAACTTGGTTCAGGATCAGTAATCATTTCTAATACTCTCTGCTGAATTTTAATTTATTTAATTTAACAATTAACAATTTCTTTATTTATTCACAATGCCTTTAATTTAATTGATTTGAAGAATATTGATTTTAAAACATATAATCATTAGAAAAGCTTTCACGTAAAATCGGTTTGCACAGAAACTTTTGTTGTTGATAAAAGCATATAAAAATTTTATTAAATATTTTTCTTTATTTATTTGATAACAAAAAGATTTGATATTAATCAATTTATTAAAATTGTTAATGAATATCATATATTAAATAATAAATATATTTTAAACGAAAATAGTCTTTAAATTTTTGTTGAAATTTCTTTTTTTTTCATGAAATAGTTTCGATAAGTTCTAATAAGTAATTCTTATTGTCAATTTTTACTGCATAATCATTTATATTAATTTTATCCACTATTTTCAAATTAACAATTTATTTTCATAAGCTATTTTATCCACTCATGATTTCAAACGCGTTTTATTATTGAATGGGTTGCCATTTTATCTTCCCTTAAAATTCAAAATTTTTTATTATTTTTTATTCACTTGCGGTTATGTTTAAATTGTATTTTTATATCCGTGATTATTTTTGTAATTATTAAATCTGTTTAAATGAATTTAAAATATTAATTACTACTAGAGACTGGAATTTTGCCCGATATCGAGCTTAAAAAATTGGCTGGCCCGGGCCGCCCGTTCAAAAAACCCGTTTTACCGGGCGTCCCTTCCTGATAAAATTTTTGTAAATTTTACATCCATTTTAAGAGGTTTTCTATAAATAATTGTAAATTTTTTATTTTAATAGATTTTGAGGTCTTTTTAACAGTTGAAATTATATAAATTTCCAGAAATTCCTTAAGTTATACTTCAAATTTTGAATTTAAGACATTTTGCCAAAATATTAAATTTTTCAAATTTGAGGCAGTTTCGCTGGCAAAATTTAAGCCTATTTTATCCCGGTCAATATAACCGGGCCCGGACCGGGACCGGGTTTAGCATTTTACCGTTTTATGTTTTTGATGATAAGCAGGGACCGGATTATTAGCTTTTATCTATTTACTCATTATTTTATTTGCAATAAAGAATTTAAAAATTTTCCACAACGGCTCCTATTGCAACGCTAAATATTTTGTTATATAATTTATATTAAAAATTTTCATCAGGCCGGCTATCTGCGCCTCAATTTCTAATCTCATTCTCTAAATAATCATTCGGCGTACACCTTTTAAATTAAATTAATAATTTTTTCAATTTAATTAAGATACATTAAATTAATTTTACTTTATTTAAACTGTCATAATTACATAAATTTATTAAGAAATGATGTAATAGTTTTATAATAACCTGATTGGTATAGTTCGTCATTTAAATATAATTTTATGTATAAGTATATTAAAAAATTTTCATTTAATTAGCGTCATGTCCCCAAATAAATCAACAGTTATCTCTAAAGCGTACAAATCGAGTGATTGGCAATTCGCATGAATTAAATCAATTGATTTAACAATTCCTTTTCTATCATTTTTATTTTATTAATTTTCATTTTATAAGACAAAATTTTTTTGTAATTAAATAAATTTAAATTTAATTCACTTTTGAGTTTTTATCTTTTGCCTTTTCTGTAAAGTAGAAACATAATAAATTTATATATATCGATATCATAATTTATTTAACCTATTTATCCGGTAATTTTTATAACATTCCATAAATTTTTATTTAACTGCTAATATTTTATATTTTACAAGAAAGTATTAATGTAAGTCTCCCAGTTAAGATAAATTGTGATCAAATAGCTTAGCGAGCAAAAACGTAGACGAGTTAATGCCGAATGCGATTCGCTTATTATAAGAATGTTTAGGTTTTTTTATAATCTGGTAAAACTATTTATTTTTTATTGAGATGTAATTTTATTTTGTCTTAAAATTTTTTCTTTTTATATTTATTTTTAAAGATTAAAAAGATTTTAGAAAATTTGTAATTTTGGCTTCCAATTATTACAGTTTTATTTGAAGAATAACTAATATTTTTTTAAAATATATTTTCTTCGAAATTTTTGCTTTGACAGAATTTATCATACACTTTATTGAATAATTTAGTTTCCATTCCAATCACATTATATATGAATATAATTAATTTAAAATTTCTTAATGATTTTTCAATACGAGTTAGTATATATTTTTAATATAAATTTTAATAGTTTTAGTTTGATTATTGTCCTTACAACATTTGTTTTTATATTATTATTTATATATTCAACATATACATAAGATTTATAATAGTAATGCTTTTATCCTCATTTAATATTGTTTATTTTTTTTTATAATTTGGGAAAAATAATTAATTATAATTTGTTAAATTCTCACTTTTAATAAATCTTCGAATTAGACATTTTAATTTTAATTTATTTTTATCTTTACATATTTAAACTAATCTACTGGACGAATACGTAATTCGAAATTGGCAATGTTTGTGATAAAATTAAAATTATTTTAAAAATTTAAATGATAATTATATTCATTCCAATATGGTCATTTAAAAGGTGAGTTTAAGTTTAATACAATAATAAATTATTTTTTCGTTATCAAATCTTTAATAAATCATTTATGTTTCCATTTGGCATGGTTTTTATGGATTAAATAATTATAAATAATAAAAATAAATTTATCTTTATATTTAAAATCCTTTAATTCATAAATTATTTTATTTAACATCATGTTATTTGGTGATTGTATCTCTTGTCATCTCATCTCAATTTTTGTGTTGATCTGGTCTAAGAATAATTTTAATTTATTTTATTAAAAAATGTTCTTTTTTATTATCTTGTATTGGCAATTTTGTACAATTCTGTTAACAATTTTCCACTAAAATTTTCAAAGTTTTTCACCGACGGAATTGAATGATTTATGATATTTATGTGGTAATATATTGATACCAACAATCTTACTTAGTTTTTTTAAATAAAAATTATAATCTAAATTTTTCGGATTTAGCAAATTAACAAATAAATTTATATTTATATAATGCTTCCCATTAATTCTTTTTTTTTTGTTTTGAAATATTTAACCATAAATTTTTAAATTTGCACATTTATTGCTGAAGTTTTAGTCTAATTTTTCGGATTTATTAAAAGTTTGTCCACGATAGTTCCTTCCTGTAATAAATTTATTAATATTTATTATTTTTATTAGAAATTTAATTCATTTATTATTAACTTCTCATTATGATGAATGCTTAATTTTTTTTATTATATTTTTATCTTATTAGATTTTTTTTAAATATAAATTCAGCAATCAGCTTTTTTTGCTTTTGATAACTTTTGATATTTATATTTTTAAAATTTTAGTTAATCAACAAGGTGATAAAGCTATTGTTTATTTATGATATATAAAACTTTTGAAGATGGCTTATATTTATATTGATTAATTTAAATAATTACATTCGATTATTTATTAAATATCTCAGATATAGAATTATGTTCTTCGGCCAAAGTGACCCGAAAAAAATTTCATGCCTATTTTTCTTATGGCGAGACCGCGATGCCTCAAAAACTTTTTTTTTCTTATAAAAATTGACAAATCGACCAAAAATAGGGCATTTTTGGTGAAAATCTTTAACTAAGTACTCAAATTCACCGCATAAAAATGTCTTATGGGATTTTCATAGTCGGTGGATAAACTTATTCTGACATACATTTCAGCCCTTTCAAACCCCAGAATAGGATTTAAACCAAAAATTGAAAATTAAATTTTAATAAAATTCAAATTTAGACAGAAATGCTATCTAAATCTAAAAATAATTAACACTGCCGGATAAATATAGAAAATTTAAGGTAAAATTTGTCAAGAAAATTGAGTAAACTACAATTTGCACATTCACTTACAGAGATAGAAAAAATATATTAACTGGAGAAAAAAAATTGATGCAAACTAGGTATGTAAGTGATGTGGAGAATAAGGGGGCGGGGGGGGGGGAAGACTCAGCGGATGGGGGGGGGGGGAAATGCCAAATGGTCTGCTCTGCTGAGGGAAATGATGCCAATGGTTCGATGGATGCGCGTCGTTTTGTGTGGACTTGCTAACAAAGAATGCAGTGAGAGAGAGTAATAGAGAGAGTCAGAGAGACTGACGACGAGCAAATTTAAAGAGATGGGGAGAGAGGGTTGAGAGAGAGACAGAGAGAGAGAGAGAGAGAGAGAGAGAATTGGAGAAAGAGAGAGAGGGTGAGAGAGAGAGAGAGAGAGAGGAGAGAGAGAGAGAGATAATTGGAGAGAGAGAGGGTGAGAGAGTGAGAGAGAGGAGAGAGAGAGAGAGAGAGGAGAGAGAGAGAGAGAGAGTGGAGAGAGATAGTTGGGGAGAGAGCAGAGTAAGTAAGAGAAAAAGAAAAGAGAGTGATTGAATATTGAGAAATTTTAAAATTTCCCGTCAAAATCGTTTAAGTACGTAATAATTTGAATAAATGATACAGTTTTCATTTTAATGACTTTTCTCTTTGTGTTAATTATTAGTAATTTTTAGTCCCGATATCTTTCATCACTTGAATATTGAAAACAAAGACCGAAAATCTTGTGCATATTATGAAACAAAATCCGTATTAGGTATTTTAATTGCTTTAATTTTTCGGTTAAATTTTTTATTTAGTCCAATTTTATATTTTGTTTCATTCAAATTTAATCAGATTGTCAGTAATTGGCTATTTAAGGTCCAAATTGAGCATTTATAGTTGTTAGTCAGCATCGCCGGACCAAATTTTCAATTTGAAAAATAGTCATAAAAATTATTTTTCTGAAGACCGAAAAAACCCCGAGGTCTAAAACACTCGAGAAATTTTCAAAATTTTTCCTTCTACAGTATATTAAAAACCAATTATAATTTACTATATTTTACAAATCAATTTTTGTTTGGGGAAGGCTACCAAAAATTGGGCGTTTGTTTTCTGTTCGGATTTTTTTTCATACATATTATGCCAGTTTATCATCATTTTTAATGAGAAATCTTCAAGGGGAAAATGTTTGTTTTACAATTTTTCAAAAAGACAATAGACATTAATTAAATTTCATTGACTATGAAAATTCTAATGACCCTTTTTAAGAATACATAATTATCCATCATCCCAAATTGTTTCTCCATTTGTAAATGGTCGATCGATCAATTTTCAAAGTTATTGCAATTTTCTGATCACTAATTTTTGGATTCTTCAGTTTGAATTCCCAATAAATTTTCATTTTTTCTATTTTTTCTTCATCCTTTAATTTTTTAGTGAGAACGCCAAATTGTTTCTTACATTTTATAATTGTTCCACGGCTTATTCCAATTTTCTTACAAATTTCGGCATAATTTTGTTCCCATTCATTGTGCGAATATTTTCTTTTTTGTTTAAATTCATTTCTCATTTGAATAAATTTTTGAACAATTTCAAATTTTTCTTCATCAGTTTTTGATTTGTGACATTTATTTTTTTGAAGACCAAATTCTTTGATCCATTTTTGAATATATGTGCGATTTGTCCCCAACTTTTTTGCTATTTTCTGTTTAATTTTCCCCCATTCTTTTGCTGTATATTTTATCCCTTTTTGCTTAATTTTTTCTTTTATTTTATAATTTTTCCAATTACTTCTCTTTTTTTCTTTTCATTTCTTTCTTTTTCTTCTTTTCCTCCCATTTTTCTCCAAATATTTCATCAAATGTTTTTTGCTGTATTTTTTTATTTTCCATTTTAATTTGATTGATTTCAATTATGAAAAATAAAATTGGAATGAATATTAGACGGAATTTCATTTTGTTCAAAAATTTTTTAAAATGAATTAAATATTTATTTTTCTGTAAAAATGTAATTTTATTATTATTTTCGTTTTTATTGGTGTAAAAATCGCCTTTCTACTGATTTCCTGTAAAATAAAGAATCTTCTTAATTAAAAAATAATGATTTTAATGATTTATAATTTATTCTAATGATCATGGAAAAATTAAATTGTAAATAATTTATTCATTTAATTTTTGAGAATATGAATAGGTTTTCACCTTTTGATAGAAACAATTTTGATTTTTCTTTACATTCACTATTTTAATTATAATATATTCAAATAACATGGTAAATATTGATCATATGGCCCTGAGCAGAAAACGGTCGAAATATATACCAATCGATAGCCCTAGGTCTGTAATAGAAGATCCAAAAGAATTTTTTTGCGGCAACCAATACCTGAAGAGTTACAGACCCAGGAGTGAAATGGCCAAGTGCCTTTGGGGCTGAACCGTCCAACAGATAAAAACGCATAAAAAGTCGGCGAAATATATACCAATCAATTCCTCATGGGCCAAAAAAGCCATTTCAGTCCCGGGTCTGTAACTCTTCAGGGATTGGTTTCCGCAAAAAAATTCTTTCGGATTCTTCCATTACAGATTTGATTATAATAATTTAAAATTTTAATAAGGCCTTTGAGGGGGTAGAAAGAAAGATAATTGAAAATTTTCATCAAAAATTTATTTTGCCTGTCGCAAATTGTTAACAGATTTGCACTTACATTAATAATAAAATAAAAAGAAACAATTGTTTTAAAAATTGGCGAAATCTTTTTGGGATTTTGAAAATATTCATTTCCATTTTCCTATATTTTCATGAATAATTTTTATGGTTGGATTTGTTTTTTCCCGTTTAGACCAATTACGGTCCCGCAGCGGGGGCCCTACGGTACGTGGAACTTATGGGACTGACCGAATGCCTTTTCAACACGGGCGCCAAATATCGCCAAATGCTCACTTACATTTCAAATGTAGGACCCGAATTCCGACAAAGTTTTTCCTCCCGTGCTGGCCAAAATATGCACAAAAGGGCCCGTGGAGTCACATCAATTGTCCCATATTAACGAAAATATTTCAGAAATGCATTATTTTATCCAGACAAATTTACAATTTTATGAAAATTTTGAATATACAATTTTCACGGCAAAAGTTTCGCAAAAATGTAGGAGGAAGTGTATTAAAGGATCTGTAAAAATTCTTTACTGTGTCTACACATAAACATACGCACTAAATAACAAATATGCAAAGTAAACGCACCGCTACCGATAAAAAAAGCGCGCGGGAGAAGCACGAGTCATTAACCTGGGGCCCAGTTCAGTTTAAAATATCCGTAAATTGGAATGCGGTCTATTTTTCTTGGCACAGGCCGGACCCAGCTGGCACACAACTTTTGTTCACTTCAACGCTGCATCGCCGTTTAATTTGCACTTTCGTTTCAACCGATGCATGTTCTGGTAACCGAAAACTGACGCCCTATAAGTTTGAGCAACCAATGCATGTTCAATTAGTGTTGAGGCGAACGGTCAGACCTTTCCCAGCACCTTGTATTTGCTGTCCTTTGATGTTGCAAAACCCCGTTTTGATAATGCCTTTGTAGACATGTGTGCAAGTCTTGGTTTTGACTACTCCGATACAAAAACGGTCCCTGCTGGGATGCAGCGTTTTCTTAATTGTTGGGCCTTTTTCGTCATTCCGTTGACCTACACTCTGCTGGAGGACACACCTGGGTTTCAGCTGATCAGGTAAGGGGGTGTCTAACCGTAAAATTTGAAGCCGTATTTCCTGGACCTGGTGTGTTTGAAGAGCACAATGTAAAAATCTGCCATTATTAGCCTTATTCAAATGCTCGATTGTTTCATTATAACGATTTAAAAAAATAAATTTGACAAATCTTAATTCCCATAAATCTTTATTTTATTCCAAAATTTAATACATTTTAATTTTATTTCTTTTTAAGCATTGTAATAGAACATAATTCATTTAAATGAATTTTCGATTCAATCTTCACATTCTTTCTAAATATAATTTTTTAAGTTTTTGAAACTTGGAAATTATTTTGATCGAAATATTTTTACAAATTCGGTTATTTTTATTTTCATCATTTTGCATAAATCATTTTCTACCAAAATCAAGTTTGGTTTTGAGAAAGTGAATCAAATATTATCGCGCATCGCGGATTCAATTTGCCGCGGTCGCGGATTGCGTATCGCGCAAAAAATTGCCGCGAATCGCGGTCGCGCATTTAAAACACCAATTTTTTCTGCTTTTAAACCGTTTTTGGCGCGCTCTTTCGTCAAATTGCCGCGGTCGCGGATCGCGCATCCCATAATATAATAAAAATTGAAAAGTAAAAATATGTTAATGTAATAAGAAAAAGAAATCCAAGCAGTAGAAGAAATTTGTAATTTCTTTTTTCATTTACCTCTTTCTTGACAAAATCAATTTTATCGAATATTCCATTTCCAATTTCACTCACAAAATAAAAATTTTTTTTAATATGATATGAATTCATTTTGCCCCTAATTTTTTATTCATAAACCATATTTTATTTTATATATTACTTTTTATTTTAATTATTATTTAATATGTATTTTAAAAGATGAAGATTATCTCTGGCAAAAAGTCACTTTATTTCTCAAACTGTGTGGTATGCAATTGTCCGTGTCAATACTTTTATTATGGGATCAAATGTTGTGAAAGTAATCAAATTTTTCAAATTTCGCTGCAATAAAAAATGATAAGTCAAAACAGTCACTCAAATTTTTTGTTTTTATGTTCAAATCTAAAAATAAGCAAAGCACAAAATAAGCACGTAATGCTGAAATAAGCACAAATCTTAGAAATAGGCACATTTTAGGTTTCTAAGACCCGGCCCCTCAAAATAAGCACAAATCTTAGAAATAAACACACTTGAGAGCCCTGGATTAAACCAATTTAATTTCAAAAATTCCAAACACACGAATTGGATGCTTTAAAAATTACAGGCTGCAGACATTTTTTTCGTCGCACAATTTCGTTAGTGAAAGAATACATCTGCAAAAATGGCGGAGAGTGTGAAGCTGAAAAAGGTTGGAAAATGCATAAAGATTAAAAAATACCTTTTTAATGATATTTTGTAAAACTGATTTAAGGGTAAACATTTTTAAAGCTAAATTTGAAAGAATTTGTTTTTTTGAAGACCTTGAAAAATATTTATTTTTTTATTAAAAGTTTGTTATAAGATTTTGCATCATGCAAACGATGCCGACTGTACAAATGCTTAACGGTCGGAATGAACCCGCGAAGGATTTCAACAAAATTGAATAACGAACAAATAATGGCATTTGCAGAACGAATGAAAGAGCACCCAGGAAAAAGTGCCGTCCTCAACTCGGTTGTCAGTGGAGACGGAGAAGAGCAAAATCCAAATTCCAAACTCTATTTTAAGGTGATTTATTAAAATGTCTTGTTATTTCAGTTTTTTCGGAAAATCAGCCTTGGGTAAAAAATATTTATACACATTTACCAAATTTCAACTTCACCACAAAAAACACAGATAAAACAACAACAAATTATGCATTTTAGGCACCAGAACTAAAGCAGTTGATCAATGTTATTATGGTGAAAAATTTGCTGCAAATTGAGGAAAAAGTGCGCCGAATTCGCTACTCACAGACGCCAGTTCCAGAATTATTTTACACACACTGTGATACCTTTGAGTCAATTTTTTCACGAAAAAAGAATTTGATCGAATTAGTAAACAAGTTTTCGGTAAGAGAGAATTAATAAAAATGGAAGAATCTTGGAATTAAGACTAAACCGAAACAAGCAGTTCCAGCAATATTTCTTGAAAAAGCACGGCAGTTTGGGCCCTTCTGTATGAGGCCGGAGCCCGTGGTCCTGGATTTGTTATGTGTTTTTGAAATTGGCAAAACTTTTCCATTCTTTGATCAGCTTGGCAACAATGACAAGGTACAGCAAAATTCTAAAAATTTAGAGTTCCGTATTTCTTGAATATAGCCTCCCGAATGGTTTTATTCTTCAACCCCCCTCAACGGAGAGTTTTTCTCCATTTCCCCGCTTTATAATTATTGTGTCTGCTTCTCATTAATGTAAGACACCAATAGATTAGTTTTTGTGCTGTTGGGACCAATCAATAAGTTGAGTGAACTTTGTTCACTCATTTCCCTTAGGCATATTTCCTCCCCACATATAAGCGATGGTTTCCCTCCCTCTCTGTTCATTCCGTCATTATTTATATTTCAATTGCATTCCGCCTTGACAACGGCGAACTGAAGAGAAGTTGAGCCGAAGAAAGCAGAAAATTGGGTTTCTAATTTCGGGACAGAATTACAATTTCGATCGCCGAAACGAGAGAAAGCTTAATCCGAATTGGAATAACTGCGCACCCAAGACTCGGAACAGCATTGACATGTGTCTTTTCTCCTGAAAGGCAAAGATGAAAGTGACGCACAAGGAAGAACGATTGAGTCCAAGATTCATGTCATTAGTGATAAGCACAAAATTTTTGCGCAGTGATTTATCGTGGGACTGAAAATTGATCTGAACCGAGCTTTCGGAATTTCGACAATTCGTGCCGTGCAAACCAAAGAATTGGACGTACGTTTGGCCCAATATCCGGAAGTCTTCCACCACGGTGTTGGACGAAGAAAAAAGATGGCGTCGCCGAAATTTTATGTCGGCTGTCAACCAAAGAGATGCAAGCCGAGACACATTTTCACTTTGGAATGAAATTGCAAAGGTTTTGGATAAAATGGCAGAGGAAAAATCATTGAGCCAGTGTCAACCAGTGAATGGGCCACTCCTCTATTCATTGTGCCAAAAGCAAATGGCAAACTGAGGCTATGCCTTTATCTCTTCCCCTCCTTTTCCCCCAGTCTTGTCCTATTGGTTAAATCTCTGTTAGCATTTGTTTTTTTCTCTTCCCCTAGTCTAATCCCAATAATTAGTTTGTCCATTGCATGTCCATTCCTCCTATTCATTCTGTTGTTAATTCTTGTGCACTCGTTCTATGGCTTAAAGAAATGTGCTCTCCTTCAAAATTCATCGAGCATTGAATTCTTACGTTTATTTGTTATTTATTTGTTCCTCCAAATTAACATTTTTTTCTCGGCTTCAGACCGAAAAGTTTAATTGTTTATATATATTGATTTCCATTGCAAAGATTGCCCTGTGCAGCAATATTGCGATGCCATTGTATGTGTTGTGCAGCAGCTTCTACTCGGTGCAACAAAATTGTGACGTTTGGTGCTCACCAGATGGTGCGATCCTAATTGAGATCTTCGCAAATTCATTTTATAAGCATGATACTATGTGTGTGAATATTAAATTATATCTATTAATATTTTTCAATTAAGTGTCATGGGAATGGTTGACAAATTGCTGCGTAATGCCGTGCAAACATTCGTCCGTTTAAAACTGGTCAATGAAGAATTTGTAATTATTCGGGCTATCATTTACTCGCATATGGGTAAACTTTAATTTAATCTGGCTATAAACAATATTTTATACCTTTTATTAGAAATAAGCAAATCAACAATTTTGATATATACCCAATTAGCATGAAAAATTTCCTTTCAGTTTTTTTAAAATTAAACAAGAAATTGTAAATTAAATAAACAATTAAATTAAATGAGTTCATTTAACCTGGCTTTAAATGCGAACAGGGTCACTTGAGTTTAACCTCGTACTTTTTCTTACAAACATAAATGTTTTAATATTTAAGTGTCGCCTGGGCTTAGTGATCAGGCACAAAAATTGTTGCGCAGCGAAGCGGAGAAATACGCTGCATTATTAATGAGTGTTGTACAGGTGCAAATTGAAAAGATTTTTTAGTTTTTTTTAAATTTATGAACATAATAATTATAAAAATAAATAATTGTTATGAAATTGGATAAGTATAATATGTTTTTGAAAATATTCCTGTTTATTTTCCTCAATTCCTTGGATACTTTCATTAATTTTTACTTTACCGGTTAGTACCGGTATCGCCAGTACTAGAAAAAAGCCCATCTGGCAGAATTTACGAAACGACAAGTGTTTTTTTTCTCGTTTAGACCAATTACGGTCCCGCAGCGGGGGCCCTACGGTACGTGGAACTTATGGGACTGATCGAATGCCTTTTCAACGCGGGTGCCAAACATCGCCAATTGCTCACTTATATTTCTAATGTTTTGGACCCAAATTTCGACAAAGTATTTCCTCCGGTGCTGGCCAAAATTTGCACAAAAGGGCCCGTTGAATCACACCAATTGTTCCCATATTAACGAAAATTATTTCAGAGCTGTATTATTTTGTTGATAAAAATTTACAAATTCTTGAACATCTTGGATCTTAAGTTAATTTAACATGACTTACATAAATATATGTACTAAATGCTGTAATGAATTATCCGGTTGGCAATTGTAGAGAATAAAGAGATTAATGCACATAGATTTGGGGATTTCACCATCCGATCCGTGGACCCTGGATCCCTCCCCAAATTGCTCATCAAATCTCGTATTCTTTAAACGGTTGGAAACATCGACACGATGGAAATACGAGGACAATAGCTGCAGTGTTTGCGGGCAAAATGAATGGCGCCGGAAATTAGAAAATTTATCAAAGAATTATATGAGTAAAAAATAGAATTTAAAATTATAAATGTTTCTACTCAATTTTCTTTTTAAGCATCCTTTTTCAATTCATTTTCACACTTTGAATTTTAATTTTTTTTTTTAATTTCCATTTGAAAGTTGTTTTTATTTATTTTCATCATTCGTTTTTGATCAATTTTGGTTTAGAGAAAAAATTTAATTAATATATTAAGCCGAATGACTAATCCCAATTTCATAAATTCTGTTGAGATAAAAATTAAAAAAATTCTGTTGAGATAAAAATTAAAAAAAAAAAATCAAAAATTGATTTTTTTTACGAATTCAATTATTGTTTATTCTTAAAAATAAAAAAGTCATCAGAAGGGCGAAAACGCTTACTCTGACGACTGTTCAGGTAAATGTGTCGTAGAGTAATTGACAAATATATAGATGATCACATGAATTAAAAAAGACAAAAATATGTGAAAATAAATAAATAAATTGAGGTCAAAGTCAAATGAGAACGAAGCATAAAAATACCAATCACAGGAATTTGTTATATTCTAGCTTTTCCGGTCTTATTACCCTAGTGAATTTTTAAGTTTGGTTTTAAATTGATTTAAAGAATGTTATCGAGTTGATTCCACAATTTTGTTACCCTCCCAGCAAAGGGAATGATTTTTTTTGCCCAGTTTATTTTGTGTTATAAAAGGGGGTGTTAAAGCGTGTTGATGGATTAAAAATAGAAAAAAATAGTTTCAGACCTTTTCGGCCATAATCAATTTTATGCGCCATGAACAGATCAAATAGCTTTCGCCTATTCTCAAGTGTTGGCAGTTGCAGGTATTCTAATCGATTTTGGTATGGAATTGGTGGAAGTTTGCATTTAAAAAACACCCTTTTGGTGAAATATTTTTGAAACTTTTCGATTTTTAAATATTTTTTGAAGAGACGGGCTCCAAACCTCCGGCGGAGCGTATTCCAATAAAGGCCTATATAGCGTTATCCAAATTTTAGATGATTTTAATTTAATTACGGAGACAATAGCTGCAGTGCTTGCGGGCAAAATGAATGACGCCAGAAATGAGAAAATTTATCAAAGAATTATATAAATAAAAAAAATTTCATTTAAAAATTGTTTTTTATTCATTATTTGCTTTTGCAGCATATTCCCTTTTGTTTTTCAATCTCATAAGTGTTCATTCATTGTTTATTTACTCCGGTTTTATTGGATATTTTAGCATAAGTTTAAATTTACACATATATTTACAATTTTATTATTTCAATAATCAGAATAATTTTTAATTTTTAATTGCTTATGATTTTTATTTTACAGGAAATCAGTAGAAAGACGGGTTTTTACATCAATAAAAATGCAAACTAATGAACAAAATTGCATTTTACGAGAAAAATAAATATTAAATTTATGTGAAGATGAAATTACGCCTAATATTCATTCCAATTATATTTTTGATAATGGAAATTCATCAAATTAAAATGGAAAACATAAAATTAATATTTGGTGAAAAATGGGAAGAAGAAGAACAAAAAGAACGAAATGAGCGGAAAAAAGAGAAATAATTGGAAAGAAAAAATCAAAGAAAAAGGAAGAAAATATTCAACAAAAAAATGGAGTAAAATTGAAAAAAATAGCGAAAAAATTTGGAAATAAATCGACTGAAAATTTATGAATGGATTAAAGAATTGGGGCTTAATCAAAAAATACAAAAAAAAGTTACAAATCAAAAAATGATGAAGAAAAATTAGAAATAGTTCATAAATTCATTGGAATGAAAAATGAAATAAGCAAAAAATAAAATATTCGCACAATGAATTGTAAGAAAATTTGGATTAAGCAGTAAAAGAATAACGAAGGAAGAAAAAATGGAAAAAATGAATATTTATTGGCAAACAAAAATAGAAAATCCAACAATGAGTGACAAAGAAATTGCAAAAACATTGAAAATTCATCGAGGTAGCATTTTAGGTGGAAGAAAAAACTTGGAATGATGAGCTAATTAAATAAACTTAGATATCATTAATATTTGATTTGTAGTCTAGGAAATTTCTCTTCTTCTAACAATGTTTAAAATTATATTAAAAAATCCCCAAGTGTCGCATTCGGTGCAACTTCTTGTCTTTTTGTGTATTTTAATGTCGGATTGTCCACTGTCCAATCGTCCACTTCTGTCGAATTGTCCTCACTGTCAAATTGTCCACTGTCGGAATGTCCAGTGTCCTATTGTCCGATTGTCCGGGAGCCTTTAAAGACTGAGTTTTTTGTGCATATTTTCCAAAACAAACCCACAGAAAAATAGTGAAATAATTAAAAATCGCCAGTCGTAATCATTATTAGAGCACGACTAAAAAGGCACCAAAAATCGCGAAAAAGGCACTAATAGGCGCCAAACAATTGAAAAAAAGGCATGAAAGGCACGAAAATCCCGAAAAAGGCATGAAAAAAGGCATTTAATAATTTTTATGCATTTTTAGGGATCAAAAACACGTAAACCTTATAATTTTGTTGAATAAGGAAAATTTTTCAATTCTTAGGTATATATTTTCCCAAAATTATTGCATTTTTAATGAAATTTTTCGGAACAACGTCCCAAAAAAGGCATGAAAACACAAAAAGGTCAAAAAAGGCATAAGAAAAGTTAGCGTAGAAGCCTCAAATCAAGTGGAAAATGCGTTTTTTTATGCTTAATATATCGGAACTTGTGCGCAGAAAAAAAGGCATATGCCTCAAAAGTCGAGCTCTAATCATTATAAATGATTTAAAGGTAGCAACAATAATTTTCATCAATGTTTTGAAGTTAAAAATTTAAATAAATATTTCCCTAATTCAAAATTAAATTTTAGTTGAATCGTCTAAAGAAGACTTTGAGTCGAATGCAATTAAAATAAAAAAGAAGGACTAATTTTGAAGACATAAAAAACAAAAACAGTTTAAATATGAAAAATTCCAATAAATTATTCTTCTTCATCTTCCGCTGTCTGGTCTTAATTATTCCATTGCAAATTACAATTTTTTTTTTTTTTTTTACAAATTTCGTCATAATTTTGTTGTCAATCTTTTCATTTAATTTTTTTGCTCATATTAATTTTGACAATCCAATAATTTTTAAAATATTGAAGAAATGAATGGAAACAAATAAATAAAATTATGCCTAAAATAAACAATTTGAAATTAGCAAGAAAAAAAATAACGGAGAAAGAAAAAATGAAAAAGTATTGTCAAATAAAAAAGTAAATGCCAAAAATGAGTGAAAGCAAAATTAAAAAAGGTTGAAAATGGACCGAAATAGCATTTTAAAATAGAAGAAACAACATGAAATGCTGAAATAATTGAAATTTCGGAAAAAATAAACTTTTTAAAAGGCAATGGATAAGTATTTTATTATCCAATAAATTAATAATTTTTTCTTTTTTTAGTGCAAACATTCCATGTTCACATTTTCTTATCCATCGAATAAAATTATATCAATTTTCGAGTTTTTTAAATTTTTATCTTAACAGAATTTATGAAATTGGGATTAGCCATTCGGCTTAATATTTAATGATGCAAAATGATGAAAATAAATAAAAACAACCTTCAAATGGAAATTTAGACGAAATAATTCTAAATTACAAAGTGTGAAATAAATTAAAAAAAAGGATGCATAGAAAAGAAAATGGAGTAGAAAATTTTAATTATTTTTAATTCTTTTTTTTAATCATTTAATTCTTTAATTTATTTTCTCATTTCCGGCGCCATTCATTTTGCCCGCAAACACTGCAGCTATTGTCCTCGTATTTCCATCGTGTCGATGTTTCCACCCGTTTAAAGAATACGAGATTTGGTGAGCAATTTGGGGAGGGATCCAGGGCTCACGGATCAGATGGTGAAATCCCCAAATCTATGTGCATTAAATCTCTTTATTCTCTACAATTTCAAACCGGATAATTAATTACAGCATTTAGTACATATATTTATGTAAATTTCATGCTAAATTAACTTAAAATTCAAGATTCCAAACATTTACAAATTTATCTCAACAGAATAATACAACTCTGAAATAATTTCGTTAATATGGGAACAATTGATGTGATTCGACAGGCCCTTTTGTGCCTATTTTGGCTAGCACGGGAGGAAATACTTTGTCGAAATTCGGGTCCAACACATTTGAAATATAACTGAGCAATCGCCGATATTTGGCGCCCGCGTTGAAAAGGCATTCGATCAGTCCCATAAGTTCCACGTACCGTAGGGCCCCCGCTGCGGGACCGTAATTGGTCTAAACGAGAAAAAAACATTTGTCGTTTCGTAAATTCTGCCAGATGGGACTTTTTTCTAGTACTGGCGATACCGGTACTAACCGGTAAAGTAAAAATTAATGAAATTATCCAAGGAATTGAGGAAAATAGACAGGAATATTTTCAAAAACATATTATACTTATCCAATTTCATAACAATTATTTATTTTTATAATTATTATGTTCATAAATTTAAAAAAAACTAAAAAATCTTTTCAATTTGCACCTGTACAACACTCATTAATAATGCAGCGTATTTCTCCGCTTCGCTGCGCAACAATTTTTGTGCCTGATCACTAAGCCCAGGCGACACTTAAATATTAAAACATTTAAACAGTGCGAGGTCATTTGAATGCGCACAGTTTATTAATCTTTTAAGAAAACAATCTAATTAAATATTTTTCAATTATAGCCAAATTAAATTAAATTTTTATTTTACGCTCTTGCTAACCCATATGTGAGTAAATTATTGCCCTAATTAGTACAAATTCTTCATTGCTCAATTTTAAACGGGCGAATGGCTGCACGGATTTGCAAAACAATTTGT
Source organism: Heterodera schachtii (assembly GCA_023374025.1). Classification (NCBI taxonomy): domain Eukaryota; kingdom Metazoa; phylum Nematoda; class Chromadorea; order Rhabditida; family Heteroderidae; genus Heterodera; species Heterodera schachtii. The sequence goes on from SIJG01000029.1 coordinate 1,423,110, forward strand.
CACCCATTCCCATGGCACTAAAATTTCAAAAATATTCAATTAAATCAAATAAATTTAAATATTCATTCACACACATAGTATCTTGCTTATAAAATGAATTTGCGAAGATCTTAATTGGCATTACACCATCTGGTGAGCACCAAACGTCACAATTTTGTTGCACCGAATAGAAACTGTTGCACAACACAAACAATGGCACCGCAATATTGCTGCACAGGGCAACCTTTGCAATGGTAATTTTTATGTAAAAAATAGAATTAAATAAATAAATATCGTATTTCCTATAATATAACTCCCCCTGGAATAAAGACTCCCACCCCTTTTTTTTGGGGGGGGGGGGGAATAAAACCCCCGGAGGGCTATATTTCAATAAATATGGTATTCTAAATTTTTAAATTTTGCTCTACCTTGTCATTGTTGCCAAGCTGCTCAAAGAATGGAAAAGTTTTGCCAACTTCGAATACAAATAACAATTCCATGACCACGGGTGCTGGCCTTATAAAGAAGGGCCCAAACTGCCGTGCTTTTTCAAGAAATATTGCTGGAACTGCTTGTTTCGGTTTAGTCTTAATTCCAAGATTCTTCCATTTTTATGAATTCTCTCTTACCGAAAACTTGTTTACTAATTCGATCAAATTCTTTTTTCGTGAAAAAATTGACTCAAAGGTATCACATTGTGTGTAAAATAATTCTGGAATTGGTGTCTCTGAGTAGCGAATTCGGCGCACTTTCTCCTCAATTTGCAGCAAATTTTTCATCACAATAACATTGATCAACTGCTTTAGTTCTGGTGCCTAAAATGCATAATTTGTTGTTGTTTTATCTGTGTTTTTTGTGGCGAAGTTGAAATTTGGTAAATGTGTGTAAATATTTTTTACCCAAAGGCTGTTTTTCCGAAAAAATTTGAACTAACAAGACTTTTTTATAAAACATACACCTTAAAATAGAGTTTGGAATTTGGATTTTGCTCTTCTCCGTCTCCACTGACAACCGAGTTGAGGACGGCACTTTTTCCTGGGTGCTCTTTCATTCGTTCCACAAATGCCATTATTAGTTCGTTATTCAATTTTGTTGAAATCCTTAGCGGGTTCATTCCGACCGTTAAGCATTTGTACAGTCGGCATCGTTTGCATGATGCAAAATCTTATAAAACTTTTAATAAAAAAAATAAATATTTTCCAAAGGTCTTAAAAATGAGCAAATCTTTTAAATTTAGCTTTAAAAACGTTTACCCATAATTCAGTTTTTCAAAATATCATTAAAAAAGCATTTTTTTATTATTTTTTCATAATTATGATTTTTTAACCTTTTTCAGTTTCGCACTCTACGCCATTTTTGCATATGTATTCCTTCATCAACGAAATTGTGCGACGAAAAAAATGTCTGCAACCTGTAATTTTTAAAGAATCCAATTCGTGTGTTTGGATTTTTTAAAATTAAATTGATTTAACCCAGAGGACTCCCAAGTGTGTTTATTTCTAAGATTTGTGCTTATTTCAGCATTACGTGCTTATTTTGTGCTTTGCTTATTTTTAGATTTGAACATAAAAACAAAAAAATTTGAGTGACTGTTGTGACTTATCAATTTTTATTGAAGCGAATATTTGAAAAATTGGTTACTTTCACAACATTTGATCCCATAATAAAAGTATTGACATGGACAATTGCACACCGCACATTTTGAGAAATAAAGTGACTTTTTGCCAGAGATAATCTTCATCTTTTAAAATTCATAAAACATATAAAATTATGCAAACATAATAAAAAATATTAAAATAAAATGAATATATAAAATAAATATGCTTTATGAATAAAAATAAGGCAAAATGAATCCATATCCTATTAAAAAATTATTTTGTGAGTGAAATTGGAAATAGAATATGTCAGTCACTAAAATAGCCCTGTGAATATCAAATTGATTTTATCGCGAAAGAGAGAAATGAAAAAAAGAAATTACTAATTTCTAATCATGGGATTTCTTTTTTTAAAATTACCCATATTTATACTGTTTAATTCATATATATTAATGGGGCCAAGGCGTGTTTCTGCTCTATCACTGAGCGCGAAATGTTACGGGAGAGGGCGAGGAAACGCCTTGACCCAGAGAATTGGGTCATCCTAATGCCCCATGGTAATTCAACGGCACAGGGTGCTGTGGAGAAATATCACATCGGTGTTGGTTGACGAGATCACGTTTTCAGGCGCGCTTGTATTACGAATCTATGCCAGTGCATTTGCTCTCTTCCATCTTTTCTGTTGCACTTGCCGATGGCCGATCGCCTTTGCTTGCCCGCATAACCGAGCACCAAATGGTAATGACGGAAAAAAGTCATGGAAGGAAATCTTGAAGGACGAGAATGACGCATCTACCGGAGCTGATTAAACGGACAATTTGTCAAAGAGATGGGCAAAAATAATGCTGACGAATTTTCCGTGATCCCTAAGAGCGGGGATATTGAACCTTGAACCTTTCAACAACCTGAATTATGAAGCTCATTAAGAAGTATAAATGTGCTTTAATAATTGAAAAACCAAAGGGGGTTATACCCGTGTGGTTCCAAAAGTGCAAAATTTATTTGTGAATCAAACTTTCTGCCATCGACACTGTGGTGAAGACAATCCGCAAATTCTGAGTACAAATTCGCTACTTTGTTCTTTCGTTAAGCGTGGTCGAACTTCGAAATTCTTACAATAAGTCTCAATTTCCTTCACATCGTCTTGTGTCTCAAACTTGCTTATTATTTCTTCGTTCGAAATTTTGGAAATAAACAAATGTTTAATAGGTTTTTATTTCGCTTTTAGAGCAAAAATTCCATGTCCAAGATTTTCTTATCCGCCGAATAAATATTATATAAATTTTCGATTTTTTATATCTCAATAGGATGGAATGAAAATTGGGATTAGCCATTCGGCTTAATATTTTAATTAAATCCTTTCTCTAAACATAAATGATCAAAAATAAATGATGCAAAATGATGAAAACAAATAAAAATAACTTTGAAATGGAAATTTAGAAGAAAATTCTAAATTTCGAAGTGTGAAAATAAATTGAAAAAAAAGATGCATAGAAAGAAAATGGAAAGAAATTTTAAATTATTTTATTTGTTTAAGCATATAGGATTATTCGATAAATATTCTCATTTCCCGCGCCATTCATTTTGCCCGCAAACACTTCAGTTATTATTGTCTCCCTGTGTTTCCATCGTGTCGATGATTTCACCGTTTAAAGAATACGAGATTTGGTGATGTAGAACATAAAAGGTAACTGGACCGGTGGGACTCGAACCCACGACCCGAGCAATCCGTGCCGTGCTCTAACCGACTGAGCTACGGGCGCTCACTATGTTCTCCCATTACTTTATCCCACTTTCTCCCACACTCCGTTTCATTCTTGCATCACAGTGAGCAATATGGGAAGGATACATGGCCCAGGAATCCGATGGTGAAATCCCCAATTCATGTGAATTAATCTCTTTATTCTCTACGACTTCCAACCAGATAATTAATTACAGTATTAAGTACATATATTTATGTAAATGTCATCTGAAACTAATTTAAAATTCAAGATTTTCAGGAATTTGTAAATTTTTATCAACAAAATAATACAACACTGAAATAATTTCGTTAATATGGGAACAATTGATGTGTCTCGACAGGACCTTTTGTGTATATTTTGGCCAGCACGGGAGGAAATACTTTGTCGAAATTCGGGTCCAATACATTTGAAATGTAAGTGTGCATTTGGCGATATTTGGCGCCCGTGTTGAAAAGGCATTCGATCAGTCCCATAAGTTCCACGTACCGTAGGGCCCCCGCTGCGGGACCGTAATTGGTCTAAATGGGAAGAATGATGATTGGTCGTTTCGTAAATTCTGCCAGCATGGGACTGTTTCTAGTAACGGCGATACCGGTACTAACCGGTAATTATTCGCGCTTGTAAAAATGGGAATTTCAGAGAATGAAAATATCCAGGAAAATAGAATGGAATATTTTCAAAAACATATTATACTTCTCCAATTTCATAAATAATTATTTCTTTTTATTATTATTAATTTTTGTAGATTTGGAGGAAAAGCCCCATTTTAGAGTACATCTATAAAAAAATAAATTTACACTATTTTTAATAAATGCCAAAAAATCCTTAAATATTTTTAAAACCCAAAAATTGTTTCAAAAAGAACCATTTACCTGCAAAAAACTCATTAACAACGCAGAATATTTCTCCGCTTCGAAGTACAACAATTTTTGTGCCTGATCACTGAGCCCTGGCGAAACTTAAAATGTAAAACATTTAAACAGCGGGAGGTCATTTGAATGCGCACAGTTTAGTAATCTTTTATTAAAACAATCAAATTAAAATTATTTTTTATTACATTCAATAGACCAATTCATTCTTTTTTACAATCGCTTCGACTCGAATTAAATTCAAATTAAATTTAACTCATAAAATATATTGTTTTTTAGGCTTTTGCTGACCCATATGTGAGTAAATGATCGCCCGAATTAGTACAAATTCTTCATTGCTCAGTTTTAAACGGACGAATGGCTGGACGGCATTACAAAACAATTTTTCACCCATTCCCATGGCACTAAAATTTCAAATATATTTAATTAAATGAAAATAAATTTTAAATAATGATTCACAAACATTGAATCTTGCTTAAAAAATGAATCCTCGAAGATCTTAATTGGCATTACACCATCTGGTGTGCACAGAACGTCACATTTTTGTTGCACCGAATAGAAACTGCTGCACAACACATACAATGGCATCGCAATATTACTACACAAGGCAATCTTTGCAATGGGAATTTTATATAAAAAATTAAATAAATAATACAATATTTTCTAAAATATAGCCCCCCCCCCCCTGAAAGAAAGACCCACCCCCCCCCCCCTTTTTTTTGGGGGGGGGAGGGTTTCGAAGTAAAGCCCCCTAGAATTAGAGCCCCCTCAGAAATAAAGCCACCCTTTTGATGGCGGTTGAAAGATAAAGCCCTCGGGGGTTCTATTTCAAGGAACAAGGAAATTTTTGTTATTTTTTTTAATTTGCTTGTACCTTGTCATTATTGTCAAGCTGTTCAAAGAATGGAAAAGTTTTGCCAATTTCGAACACACATAACAAATCCATGACCACGGGTGCTGGCCTTACACAGAATGGTCCAAACTGACGTACTTTTTCAAGATATGTTGCTGGAACTGCTTGGACCGGTTTTGTCTTAATTCCAAGGATTCGTTCATTTTTTATGAATTCGCATTTACCGAAAATTTATTGGCCAATTCAAGTAAATTCAATTTTCGTGAAAGAATTGGCTCAAGTGTGTCACATTGTGTGTAAAATGATGCTGGGATTGGGGTCTTTGAGTAGCGAATTCGGCGAACTTTTTGCTCAATTTGCAGCAGATTTTTGATCACAATCAAATTGATTCAACTCTTTTTGTTCCGGTGCCTAAAATGCATAATATTTTTCTTTTTTTTCTAGTGACATTGAATATTGGAATTCCAATTTTAACATTTGATCGAAAAAAACCCTTTTTGGGAGTTTGGTATCTATTTTTTCAATTTAATGAAATCCCGCAGGTCGCCCGGGAAAATTAAGATATTTTTAACGAAACTTTTTGGTCAATTTGAAGCAAATTTTTCATGATCAACTTCTTTTGTTCCAGTGCCTAAAATGCAGAATTGTTGTTGTTTTATCTGTATTTTTTTTTGTAGTGAAGTTCCAAGTTAGTAAATGTGTACAAATTTTTTGTGCTGATTTTCCGGAAAAAAAATATTTTGAAAATTTTCAATAAAGCTCCTTAAAACAGAGTTTGAAATTTGAAATTTGCCCTTCTCCGTCTCTTGTGACAACCGATTTGAGGACGGCACTTTTTTCTGGATGCTCTTTCATTAGTTCCACAAAGGCCATTATTTGTTCGCTACTGAATTTCGTTGAGCAAATTCCTTGCGGGTTTATTCCGACCATTAAGCATTTGTACAGTCGGCATCGCTTACATGATGCCAAATCTTACAATAAAAGTTTAATGAAAAATATTAGGTCTCTCGAGAATATTTTTTTTTAATATAATTCAAATATTTGATAATTTCTTTGAAAATTAGTTTTAGAAAATGCTTACTCGTTTTATTTTAATAAAAGATCGTTAAAAATAAGGCAAATTTTTTTATTATTTCATTATTAAATTTAGGTATATTACGCTTTTTAACTTTTTTCATCTTCGCACTCTCCGCCATTTTTGCATTTGTATTCCTTCATAATCGAAATTGTGCGACGAAAAAAATGTCTGCAACCTGTAATTTTTAAGGCATATTATTTCCGTGGGGTTTTTCAATTAAATTTTAAAATTTAAATTAAATTGAAATTTTGCTTAAATAATTTTATTTTTTTTTCTAAATTTTTGTTCGTTTTTTCCTTTATATCATTCATTTAAATTTTATACTTGCGCAACACTTGACCCCATAATATTGATATTGACACTGACAATTGCACACCGCACATTTTGAGAGATAAAGGGACTTTTTGTCAGAGTTAGGCTTCATCTTTTAAAATTCTTAAAGCACATAAAATTACGCAACCTATTAAAAATAATTAAATAAAATAGTAAAAAAAGAGAATATGTAAAATAAAATTTGCTTTATGAAATAAAAAGGCAAAAATAATCCATATCACTAAAAAATTATTATTATTTTATGAGTTAGAAATGGTAAATGGAAATATTTGTTAAAGTAAGCCCATGTCGATGTGAATGTCAAATTGATTTTATCGCGAAAGATGTAAATGGAAAAAAAGAAATTACAAATTTTACTGATGGGATTTCTTTTTTCTCTTAATTAACATATTTATACCTATTTTGTCTATTTAATCAGCCCCCGGCAAATGAGTCATTCTCGTCCTTCCAGACTTCCTTCCATCATTTTTTTTCCTTCATTCATGTTTCGCCGCTCAGGGAAGCTCATCCCTTGCTCGACATTTATCCGATTTTAACAGTTTCATGGCACAGCGAGAAGTGCGCAGGCATAGAAGGCAAAAAATAGTTTTGTAATAAAAGAATAATAGAAAGCCAAATTTTCAACAAAAAAAAAGAGAAAATCAAAAAATGGCATTAAAATTCATAATTCAAATTACATAAAAACATTTTAATTTAATCACTCAACAAATCACTGTTCTTCTTCTGATATTTCTTCTCCGAATTGTTTCTCCCATCTGAAAATGGTTGATCGATCAATTTTCAATGTTTTTGAAATTTCCTTGTCACTAATTGCCGGATTTTCTCTTTTTATTTCCCAATATTTTTTCATTTTTTCCATTTTTTCTTTCTCCGTTATTCTTTTATTGCAAATGCCAAATTGTTTAATCCATCTCGCAATTGTTCTATAACTTATTCCAATTTTCTTACAAATTTCGACATAATTTTGTTTCCATTCTTTTGTTGAATACTTTCTTCCTTTTTGTTTTAATTCATTTTTCATTTCCATGAATTTTTGAACAATTTCAATTTTTTCTTCATCAGTTTTTGGTTTGTTTTTATAGAGGCCAAATTCTTTAATCCATTTTTGAATATAACTTCGGTTTGACCCCAACTTTTTCGCTATTTTCTGTTCGATTTTATGTCTTTCTTTTTTTGAATATTTTCTTCCTTTTTGTTTAATTTTCTCTTTTATTTTATTATATTTAGCAATTATTTCTCTTTTTTTCTGCTCATTCCGTTCTTTTTTCTTCCCATTTTTCTCCAAATATTTCATCAAATGATTTTTGCGGTAATTTTTTATTTTCAATTTTTATTTGATGAATTTCGGCGATCAAAAATATAATTGGAATTAATAATAGGCAGAATTTCATTTTCATTACAAATATTCAAAAATGTTAATAATTGCAATTTTGATTTATTATTTTTCATTTTTGTTGGTGTCAAAATCGTCTTTCTACTGATTTCCTGTAAAATAAAAATCCTACTTGTAAATTAATAATAATTTTGATTATGAGTAATTTTTCTACTGATTATGAAAAAATAAAATTATTAAAATTCATAAATTTAATTACAGAAAAACACTTTAAATTGATTTAAAATGCTATTTCGACTAATTATAAGGGTTTTTGCAATTTCCTTGTCACTAATTGCCGGATTTTCTCTTTTTATTTCCCAATATTTTTTCATTTTTTCTATTTTTTCTTTTCCATTATTTTCCTCCGTTATTCTACAGCGAATTCCAAATTGTTTCTTCCATTTATGAATTGTAATTTGGCTTCCTCCGATTTTCTTGCAAACTTCTACATAATTTTGTTGCCATTCTTTTCTTGAATATTTTCTTTTATGCTTATATTCATTTTTAATTTCCATGAATTTTTGAACAATTCAATTTAAAATGAATAATTGGCACAATTTCATTTCTTTTAAATGAAATTTGTCTAAAATAAAATTTAACTTTAAATCAGAAAGAAAAATAAAAAGATGTTTTTATTTAATCGAAGAGATTCATTAAAATTTAATAAATTGGAAATGTATAAACAAATATTTAAATAATATTATAACTAACATTCCTCTTGCCAAATATTTTTTGTAATTAATGAGATGATCGTTTTGGAATTGATTAATATTTTAATGAAAATTTAATTTTATAAGCGTCATAATTGATCTTTTTCGTTAATATTTTCGTTATTTTGCATTATTTTGATGGAAAAATAAATAAATATTTATTACAATTATGAAGAAATTAAAAAATATTTCCTGAAATCAAAATTTTTTATTAAATAAATCAAACTCCCAATTTTTTCCACAGTTTCAATGATTTCGAAATTTCTTAGGCAAAATTTCTAAACCAGAATAAAAAAAAAGTTTGAAGAAGTAAAATGGAGTTTTTTGAAAAAGAACTTTAAAATATGCTAATAATTCCATTTTCAATTGAAATATTTAAGTTTTTACTCTTTTTTTTTTGATACCTAATAAGCGTTAAAATTAGGGAATTAAAAATTTTACACTATTATTTTGCAAATTTTCAAAGCAAAGCACCAAAAGTGCTCCACAAATATCCGAAAATAACAGTGTCTAAAAAGAGAAATAATTGAAAATTCAATAAAGGAATTAAAAGATTTAAAAGGAATTAAAGGCACTTTTCTCATCTTCTTCGCACTGATAATAATATTATTATATTATATTCCTACTTTTTATCATAGATTTTAATGGCTAATTAGATAATCACATTTGGAATTTTTATAAATTTGAGCGAGACCGGGAACATGACCAGGACGTGAAGCAAAAGCACTTTTTTGTTTTCAAAAAGTTCAAAAACCTGCTACAGGGGCTTTTTGGGGTCGCTGATCACTAACATGCCAATCAATAATTTGGCAATTTAACGATCACTTTTTTCGTCTAAATGTTCATAATTATCTTTTATGTATTTGAAAATTTTTGGCTTAGAGAAAAAATATCTGTTTCAACTAGTAAACACTATTTGTACTCTCTACTAGTATTCTGTTTTTTTTTTTTTTGGGATGTGATAATTAAATTTTATTTGCCTTTTTCGGTAAAGAAATTTTGGCATTTTCTTTCCTTTCAATTTAATTTTGATTTTCAATCAGACACCCGTGTCTTCTAACCATGGCTCTTCTCTATCATGATTTGGAACGGTGCTATGTCGTTACTTAAAAAACCATCATTATGATTTTATGAAAAATTATTTATAACTTAGCTTAAAAGCAATAAAATTTTTATTTTATCATATCATTCGATAGCTCTAAGTATGCTCTACCAGTCTACAAAATTTCAGAAAATTTCGTCAAGTTTCAAAAATAGTTAGGACCAAATATGCATAAAACATACTCAAAAAACAAGGTTTTTTGAGTTCATCTAGCCATAAGCTTTTTGAAACTTGACGAAATTTTCTGAAATTTTGTAGACTGGTAGAGCATATTTAGAGCTATCGAATGATGTGAACAAATAAAAATTTGTTTGCTGTTAAGCTAAGTTATAAATAATTTTTCATAAAATCATTATGATGGTTTTATGTATACCCAATATTTATTGGACGGACTAAAAATTTTCTGACATGGAATTTTTACACTTAAAAAATGAAAAAGCCATTAATTTATTATTAGACAAAACAAATCTATACCTCAGTTTTTGATTTGTAGCTTTTCTGTATTTTTTGATTAAGCCCCAATTCTTTAATCCATTTTGAATACAAGTTTGTTTGTCCCTAATTTTTTCGCTATTTTTGACATTAATTTATGCCCATTTTTTATTTGAGTATTTTCTTCCTTTTTGCTTAATTTTTTCTTTTATTTTATAATATTTTTGAATAATTTCTCTTTTTTTTCTGTTCAATTCGTAGTTTTTTCTTCTTTTTCCTCCCATTTTTTAGTTTTTTCTTCTTTTTCCTCCCATTTTTCTCCAAATATTTCATCAAAGTTATGAATTTTTATGGATTACACATTTTATAAAAACATTTAATTAATTGATGCTAATTCCATGCCAATTCGTTAATTAATTTATTAATAAATCGCGTTGAAAAGCATTGTTGTGCTTGATCATATTATAAATATGAGGAAAAGCATGAACAGAACAATTCCTAGCATTTTCAGTACTGCTCTCAAACTGACCGAGGGCATAAACCCATCGCTCTGCTCCGCCACATATTGGCCACCACCGTACCCAAAACTGTCACCGTAATAATTTTCGTGGTATGTGTTCCACAAACGGGCTTCCGTAGTCATAATTAGAGACCGGATTTTAGGCACGAAAAATTTGCAAATAGGCACCTAAAATAGGCACGAAAATGTGAGAAAAGGCACAAAAAATTACAAAAACTCCACTTCGGGCCAAATTTTTTTTTCTCCTATGTGATAGAAAAAATTGCAGCACAAAGAAGGAATTTTTAGCGGTTTGGACCAAAAAATGACAATTTTTTGTTCAAATTTCAAAAATTAATAAACTGGAGGTACGGCGGTGCCGATAGGCGCCGCCGGGGCAATTTTTTTTTTTTTGGAATTTGAAATGAAATATTTATTCAAAATTTCTTTAAATTTCCTATTTTTTTCAAAAAAATACTGAAAAAGGCATTAAAAAAGGCACCAAATGTCAAAAAAGGCAAAAAAAAAAGCACCAAAAAGTTCAAGCTAGAAGCTTCAAACTAATGTAAAAAGTCGTTTTTCGTGCGTATTAGGCCGTAGCAAGTTACAAAAAAAAAAGACATTTGCCTCAAAATCCGGTGCCTAGTCATAATAGTAGCCATAGGAATAGGCAGTCGGTAAATGTGCTACCGTATAATAGTAATAATCGCCGCCACCGTACTTCGATTTTTGAATTTTCCAGTTCATGCTCTTCCCTTCTTCAGTGTTAAAAAGAATAAATTTGTTTATAAATTCTACTAACTAAAATTTGAAGCAAATGATGTCCTTTTATTTATTATAATACACTGGTGGAAAAAAGTCTTGGTACAAAGTGTTTTTTGTCGTAACTTTGTCAAATGATGGTCAATCTCAACGATTTTGATACCAAAAAATTATTTAATCGAAATTCAGTTGACCTATTCCGGCATTTTTTGGAAAAATAAAAGTTAAACCGGTTTTTAAACCGATTTAAAAAGTATGTCATTTTGGATATCAAAAAAAAAATTTTTTGGGAAAATGGGAAAAATATATGTGATTCTAGTCGAAATTCTCTACAATAACCGCGTCCAAACCGGTTCAGTAGGAGCCGAGATTTAAATTTTGAAAATCGAAAAATGGTTCAAAACGGTATAAAAGCGCAAGGGCCATTTTTCGATTTTCAAAAATATTTTATCTCGGCTCAACCAATTAGGACGTAGTTATCGGCATTATTTTTTTGAATCAAAATCGTTGAGATTGACACAAAACTCAAAAGTTCACTAGGGTAAAAAAGACCGGAAAAGCTAAAACAACAAGTGAACTCATAAGTGATTTGCCAATAATGCTTTTGAAATCATTTTATTCATATATTTTCTCTTTTTAATTCCTGTGATCATCCATATATTTTGTCACTTATACTCTACGAAACATTTATCTGAACAGTCGTCAGAGTAAGTATTTTTACCCTTCTGATGACTTTTTTATTCACGAATAAATAAAATAACTTATAATTTTATTATTCCAAGGTCATACAAATTATACACAGTCAAAATTATTTATTTTCAATAAGTAGGATTTTTTAGAGGAAATCAGTAGATATGCGATTTTTACACCAATCAAATGAAAATCATCAAAAAATACATTTGCTTAAATTTATTTGGAAAACTTATGAAGAAAATGAAATTACGCTTATTATTAATTCCAATTGTTTTCATGGTAATGGAAATTCATCAAATTAAAACGGAAAATAAAAAATTATCTCAAAAATTAATTGATGAAATATTTGAAGAAAAATGGGAAGAAAAAGAAGAAAAATAAAATGAGAAGAAAAAAAAAGTTAAATTATTGAAAAATATATTAAAATAAAAGAGAAAGTAAAGGAAAAGGGAAAGACACAAAATCATTTTTTCCAAAATTGAGTAATTTATTCATATCCCTCAAAAAATAAATGAAAACATTAGAATTTTTAAATTTACACATTTATTTATAATTTTATTATTCCATAATCAGTAGAAAAATTACTCATAATCAAAATTATTATTAATTTACAAGTAGGATTTTTATTTTACAGGAAATCAGTAGAAAGACGATTTTGACACCAACAAAAATGAAAAATAATAAATCAAAATTAAAATTATTAACATTTTTGAATATTTGTAATGAAAATGAAATTCTGCCTATTATTAATTCCAATTATATTTTTGATCGCCGAAATTCATCAAATTAAAACGGAAAATAAAAAATTACCGCAAAAATCATTTGATGAAATATTTGGAGAAAAATGGGAAGAAAAAGAACGGAATGAGCAGAAAAAAAGAGAAATAATTGCTAAATATAATAAAATAAAAGAGAAAATTAAACAAAAAGGAAGAAAATATTCAAAAAAAGAAAGACATAAAATCGAACAGAAAATAGCGAAAAAGTTGGGGTCAAACCGAAGTTATATTCAAAAATGGATTAAAGAATTTGGCCTCTATAAAAACAAACCAAAAACTGATGAAGAAAAAATTGAAATTGTTCAAAAATTCATGGAAATGAAAAATGAATTAAAACAAAAAGGAAGAAAGTATTCAACAAAAGAATGGAAGCAAAATTATGTCGAAATTTGTAAGAAAATTGGAATAAGTTATAGAACAATTGCGAGATGGATTAAACAATTTGGCATTTGCAATAAAAGAATAACGGAGAAAGAAAAAATGGAAAAAATGAAAAAATATTGGGAAATAAAAAGAGAAAATCCGGCAATTAGTGACAAGGAAATTTCAAAAACATTGAAAATTGATCGATCAACCATTTTCAGATGGGAGAAACAATTCGGAGAAGAAATATCAGAAGAAGAACAGTGATTTGTTGAGTGATTAAATTAAAATGTTTTTATGTAATTTGAATTATGAATTTTAATGCCATTTTTTGATTTTCTCTTTTTTGTTAATTTTTAGGCGCTAAAAATCCCAACTTTTTTGTTGCCGATACAAAAGATATCGCTTAGAAAATGACGGTTACTGTAAGGTCGTCGGATTACATGAACTAATTTGCGTTCTTTTCCGTCCCGGCTCGGGAATTTATTTTTATTTTTTGAATGCCAAAAAGGACGGCACAGTTCTGGCGGCATTTGAATTTTATGCCGAAAGTGACAATATTTTTTTAAATTTAATATTAATAAAAATTTTCAAATAACCTATAAATAATTTCCGTTCAACTTTTCTTCAATATTTTTTCTTCAATACAAAAAAAGTTTGTAATTTAATTTCAAAATTCATTTTATTTTTAAATATCAAAGGACAGTTTAATCGCCGCAGTTGTTCAAGCAGTTAAACCGTAGTGAAAATATTCGTCCTGTTGTTGGTTGACCATTTTATAGCCTAATCGTCCACTTTATTGCCGTTTTCTTCGACGAAAAGTGACCCAATTCACTTTACAAAAACGAGTAATTTGCACGGACAATTTAATAGAAAAATTCAAAATTTCTTAGAATTTTAGTTTGTTTTTTTGATTTAAAAAACATTGGATATAACGAGTAATTTGTAGTGGCATTTTAAATAAAAATAATTTAAAATTTTCTTATTTTATTAAATTAGAATTTTTTTTCATTTAAAAGAAATTGTTGTTATAATCATTAATTAATATTTTATTAACATTTAATTAAATAATTTAAGCAATATTTCAACAAAAAAAAGCAATGGCCAATACCGTATTGCTGCTCATTCCTACCGTATTCCTTATCGTATTGCAGTTTTTTGCTTCATCTTCTGCTTGTACACCAACTTCAATAAGTGCTATGCCATCAACGGAAATGGTTCAGCAGCAAGAAGAAACAGCAAAAAGTCTGAAAACAATGACAGAAATTGTTTTGGAAATGAAAATGTTAAAATTGACTTTTATGGCGCCAATTTTTTAAATGTTTTATTAATTTTAAAATTAAAAAAAAATTCATTTATATTTTATATTTAAAACAAAAAAAAAATGAACTTGCTCCGTCTCTACATATTAATTTAACAATTTAACAAAACATACAAATTAAACGGAAGGATTTTTTTTTTTAATTTACATACATTTTTTTGTAATTTATTTTTAAATTTTAATTAATTTTATTAAAAATTAGAAAATTGTTTATTTTAATATTTTCCCTTTCTTTGTAGATGAAAAAAATGCACAACAACATCAACCATTTTGCTGTCATCAATTGATTCGGGTCAAATTGAAGCACAACAAAGACAGGAAGAAGCATTTTGAAAACAGTGAAAATGGCTTATAATTATTAAAAAGATGATGAGCAACATTAAAATGATTATTAATTGTATTGAAACAATTTTATCTGCATATATAAATTTATAATTTTTTTTTGTAAATTTAAATAAAAAACTCAAAAAATAAATTTTCTATACAAAATTTTCTTGTTGAAATTAAATTTTTTTTTTTTGATAATTTAATTTTACAAATTGAAAAATTCTTAAAAATAATTTCTTTTCTTATTTATTTTTTTTGATTTGAATTTTATTTGATCGCCTAAATTATTTGTAAAATTTACTATTTTTTAAAAATTTGTTATTGACTTACTAATTTCCAACAAAAAAAAACTTTTGAATGCGTAATGCACTTGAAATTTTTATGTGGTTATGTGTGCCTCCTCTAACGCGAGCCAATTTCTTTTGGCATATCGAGAAAACGAGTTTTGTCTCGACATTGTAAATGTCATTAAAAAAAATTGGCGAAAAACAATTAATTAGGCAATTAATTAATTAATTATGGGGCGCGAAATGAGGGGGAGACGAGAAAAACGTTTATTACAAAGTGTTAACGCACAAAGTGAATGTTGTATGAACGATGACAGTTGAGGGAACAAAAAT
Organism: Heterodera schachtii; assembly: GCA_023374025.1. Lineage (NCBI taxonomy): Eukaryota > Metazoa > Nematoda > Chromadorea > Rhabditida > Heteroderidae > Heterodera > Heterodera schachtii. Next base: position 1,438,542 of record SIJG01000029.1, read on the forward strand.
TCGCCATCATTTTGCTGAACAAAATGCTTTGTGAATCATTAGAAAACATTTTGTGGTGGTGTCTTTTGCCCAATTTATATAATGCAATAAATATTTTTTACCGCAAAAGAAAATCTTTTTAAAATAAAATTTAAAAAAAAATGAAAACGGATAATTTTAGTGCAGAGCTCCCAAATTTTTCTTAAAAAAAGGATGTATAAAAAGCTTGAAACCTCTGATTTTGACCCCAAATCGCAGATTTTCATAAAAAAAAAATTCCCTTTTCATTTATTTTTAAAAATTTTTGTCAATTTTTTTTCTAAATCACCGGTAAGCTTTGATTTCAATACGAGTTTTGACCTTGAAAAAACCATATATTTGTGCCAAAAAACAAATTTGCTGATTTTGATTGATCACTGATTTTGCAAATAGCCGCCGGGGGAAAAATTTGCAAATGTTGGCCCTGATTTCAAAATTAAATTGGTTTTTAAATTAAATCGAATGGCTTTTCGAAATACATAGGTAATTAATTTATTTAATATAAATTTGGTCGAACCAAATGTGCTCCATCAATTCAAAAATGTTGCTGCTCGTGGCGGCATTTGTTGTTCTGTTGTGCCTGCTCAATCAGAATGTCGGAGCTGAGGTCGGAAATGTTTTTTATTATTATTATTTATGTGTAAATCATTTTAATTTTTTCATTCTATCTGGCTATATGTTTAAAATTACTTAATGATGAAATTTTTTAATCGATTCAAATCATATTTACAAATTTAGTTCAATTCATATAAGTTTTTGAAATTATAATAATAAAATTAAAATTATTTTCATTATTTAAATAATTTAATTATTTTTTATTTTTTCATTAATATTCAAATTTAATTGTTAATTCTCTTTTTTCTTAAATAGAAAATCATTGTACTGTATAATGGGAAAAAGTACGATCTGACCGAGTTCCACAAAAGCCATCCGGGAGGTGAAGAAGTGTTGAAAAAAGTGAACGGAAAGGACGTGAAGGAGGTGAAAATAATGATGAAAAACCAAAAAAGTCCATTATAATATTTGATTATATTTTTTTTATATTTTTAGTAAAAAAAAATTTTAAATTTTTTTTACCTTTTTTGAATGCTTTATTTATTTTTGAATGAAGTTTTTTGTTGGCATTCCCTCGTGACACGCACAATTTTGGCTAAATTTTCAAATTTAGTGCTTATTTTTTTGGTGAAAATGTTGAAATATGTTAACAAATAGAGTTTTCCAAGAATTTAAATTTAATTTTTAATTTTTTTTTAGTATTTGGAAGGCAAAAATGCAGTGAGATTGAATAAGTACCATTTCGTGAAGCACACACACAGCAAACATACAATCAACGAATTCTTGCCAACGTTGGAGATCAAAGTGAGATCAACGGGGAGGAGGGGGGGGGGGGGAGAATGGATTTAAACAGAAATGAATTAATAAAGAATTTTAATTCGTAAATAATTAAAATAATTAAAAAGGAATAGCCAGCAGGAGGTTTGGGAGCGTTGGTTAGCCACGCCACATAATTTTCCAGGGAATGATTTGGTACGTTTTTCAGAAAATTTTTTACTATTCTTAACAAAATTCATTAAAAAAATCACATTTTTCTCGCGTGGCGCATTCGCACTAGCGCTCAAATAATGTTTTTCAATTTTTGTGCCTAAGAATTATCAAAATTTGAATTTTTAAATAAAATCTGCAACAAATCACGCCGAATTTTCAAAAAAAAAAAAATTTTCCGGTCACCCCTCAGTAAATGTAAATTATAAATGGAAAGTTTTTAACCTTAATTTGGGTGACAAACATAAAAAAAATCTTTATGCTTTATAGGACAAATATATTTGATTTTCAAATTGTTTTAATGATTTAAATAATTATTTTAAATTTAGCACTAAATTACAACACTTCGCCCAACTGCAGAATGTTAGCTGAATTTAAATGAATGAATATTTAATAAACAGAAATGCTTACATATATTGACGATTGTGTATTGTTACATAAATGTTAATTGAAATAATTTAGAATAAATATTTGCCTTAATTAAATATTCTTAATAAATAATTAAATTAACTTATTGAAATCTTTTAATGCTAAATAACTTATAAATAGAATATAATATGTTAAAAAATTTTACCAAAAATTATAAATTTTGTTATAAATTTTAGCGAAAAAAAAATTAAATGCAAAATTTTGATGCTTTTGGAAAAATTTCTGCAGATTGTTTTTTTTATATATAATCTTTTTTGAATTTAAAATATTTTATAAATCTATTTAATTATTGAATTAAAAAAAATAACAAATTTATCCAATTTTTCATTCAGATTAAAATTAATTTCTACATAGGTTCATAAAGTTGAATAATTATGGAAAAATAACTAATTTAAATAAAATATTCATTTTCCATAAGTTTTGAGCATTTTCTTTACCTAAAAAGTTATTTTCCTTTTTTTCTGATTTTCCATCTCTACTCCAACGAATGAATTGATGATGAAATTGATTTTTTGGTTGCCACACAACGCCACAATTTTTTTAAATTTATTTTTTGTCAAAAAATATTCATTCCTTGTCCTCTCTCATCGACGGATTGGCCCACCTCGGCTTTATCCCCGTCCCCCCCCCCCCCCCGCTACACCTGTTTTTCCGCTTCGCTTGCTCCGACGAACAACGACGACGACCGATGAATTGATCATTTAATCACTTGTCGTATATCGCCTCTGATCACCGCCGACATCAAAAAAGCATGCCCATTTTTTGATCACCGCCTTAGGGATGGGATGGACCTGTTTCGGGGCGGGATGCTTTCTTTGTTTGATCAGCGGCGGCAAATGGTGTGGCGGTGGAAAATTGCGTAAAAATTTTTATTAATTTCCTTTTTTTGGATCATTGTTACCATTATTTGGAAAATAATTTGTACATTTTTATGATCGGTTTTACTCCGTCTACCAAGGGACGACGTTGTTCGACGCGGTCGCACAAATTGTTGCAAAATTAAAAGTGATTGGAAGCACCCCGGCGGAGGGGAACGGATGGATGATTGAGTACCAAATTAAAATTTACTAATTAATTTAATCACGGGATATGCGCAACAATCAAGCGGAAAACCTTTTTGTATTAATTTAATCATGGATGCCCAAATTGACCCGGAAACGGGTAATTTGATTTGGTCTGAAATTATCACAATTACCAACAATTTGGCAATTAATTTGATCAGAGTAAAGGAAAAATTTGAAATGATTTAATCGCAAAATCAATGAGCCAAATGATTGAATTATTAGAAGAACAATCTGAGTTTGTTCTGCATGACAAAAATAAAATGAGATTGTCAATATTATGATCAGAATTTAAAGGATAATTAGGGGGGTAATTAGCGTAACCAACTTACGTTAATATCGCCTTAAAACATTATCAGCGCGACATAAGGGAAGGTTTAAACCAACAAATTCTGCTGCGGCTGCTGATCCCATTGGCAATCATTTCCATCCTAATAGATCAAGATTTGTTTCAAATTCTCCCGATTGATCATTAGTTTTTTCATTTTTCCATTCAACAAAAAATTATTTTTCAGCAAGCTAAGCATCTCGAGCAAAGATTAATTAACGCCTCTCTTAACTGCACGGTTGGTTGTTTTTTGCTTTTGCAACTAATTAGCACTAATGAAGGCCCCGTCGGGCATGCAAATTAATGTGTGTGCATGCATGCATTTGCGGGAAAATGTTGCCCTAGGGCAGAAAAAATTATTACTTGCCCACCCTTTTTTTATGAGCATTGTTTGTCATTTCCATTTTCGCGCAAATCAGCATCACCACCCATCAGCAGCAGCAGGTGGTCACAGTGCGCGAAACAAATATATTTATACGCCCACCATTCGCTGGACACTTTCACTTTCATTTTCGTTAAGCAGCAAAAGCAGTTCCAACATGGCGCCTCCTTCTACTTCTTCCCATTGTTCTCTCCCCCCGTTATTTTCCCCAAATTTTGGTCCCTTGGATAATTCTTTGGGTAAAATGGTGACCAAAATTGGCAACATTGGACTGATCACTGGTTTGATTAGGCAAAAAAATTCAATCATATTGGGATGATAATAACTGATCAATACTTCATCGGCAAAATAATTCTTAATTTCCTGCTAGAGATATAAGTGTTCGGTGCCGATCACTGTGATAACAGTTCGGCAGACCAGTGATCAGGCAAAATTTCATTCTCAGAATAATGGGAAAATCGACTGATCAATAGTGTTCTATTTCAGTTTTAGTCAAGAGATATAATTAAGTGTTATAATGAGAAAGGAAATTTGCCTGATCACTTGAACAACATATTAATTTTAATTCGACTCAAAAGTGCTCAGAGCGGCAAGTGCACATCATTGATCAGATAAAAATTCAATCTTTGATTAATAGGAAAATTGCTGGGCTGTCATTGGGAAGATCCTTTTTTCTAATTTAATAAATCCTTATTATATTCCTGATCAGCATGGGATGTCAAATTCCAATGATCAGAAGGCCGAAAATTTTTCGATTTTTCGAAAAATATATATGCTGATCCATTTGATTTTGGAAATATTTTCTTGTTACCTTTTGTTGTTGTTAATTCATATTTTAATAAAAACATTCTAATTTCTAGATAGATAAGTGGATAATAATTAGTACCATAAATGATCATCGATCGACGCTCGTCAAATGGCACCGATGTTGACGACACTTCGGCACGTGTGGCCGCTTATTTGGCACTTTGCATCTCCACGGCGATGGTCTGCATCACTGGCATGATGTTGACCTTTTTGCACAACGACACGGCACTGTTGTTGGACGAAATATCAACTGGCATGGACGAATTTAATGTAAATTTGGTGGGGAGGGGAGAAAATTGAAATTATTTTTTAAATTGATTGAATTAAATTTGAATAAAAATATTTTTAATTAATAAAAATACAAAATATAAAACTAAAAATTTGTGAAGAAGTAAATTAGATTAAAAATCTTAAAAATAGGATAAATAATTTTCTTTTAAACTTGGGAATTTAAGTAATTAATTTTAATTGAAAATTTTTTTCTAATTTTTATACATATAAAGTCGTCTATTTTAATATTATAAAAATCCTAAGGGGGAAGCATTTGGTTTACAAAAAAGAATTGTGATAAAACTAGTAAAAACTTGATCTCGTACTGTTTTGGGGTCCCTGATCACAAATCGGACATCTATAATATTTTGACATATTCGTGATCAGGGTTCATTAAAATGTCTCTCCAGCGCAATTTTCAAAAAAAAAAAAATTGTTTTGTAAGGGTTCGCCCGCACCCCACCAGCGGTAGCGACAAAACCGCATGGAAAACTGCAAAGATATAAGAAATTTTGAAAAAATTTTTCAGGGTTTGGCCAACGAGGCATGGACTTCGATGATGTCCATCCAGCAAAGTGCACTGACCGATTTGGCTAAGCCATCTGCAGCAGTGGCACAAAAAGTTGCGGCACAGGAACATAAAGCATTTGACAGTGTATTCCGGCCAAAGCGTAACAATTTGCCAGCACAATGTGGTGAGTATGGGAAAACTTTTTGAACAAATTTTAAGCGGAATACAAATAAGAAAGAATGGATATTTAATTTAAATTGTAAAAAAAAAAAATTATTTTATATTTATTAATTTTTTAAAATTATAATTTTTGGTTTGTTTGTAATTTTGAAATTTTAATTATTGTAAATATTAAATTGTCTTAAATTAAATTTATGTTTAGTTTGCAGCAATTTTGATCAATTTAAATATTTATTAATGTAATTAAAATACATTATCCAAAACAATTTTAAATTTCTCTTATTTTTAAGTATGTTTTATTTAAAAATATGTAAGTTTTCGGTAATTTTAATCATTTTAATAAATTAACATTTCTTTTTTTTCAGAATGTGCCACTGAACATGCGCAGAATTGCCCGCCAGGCCCCCAGGGACCTACAGGAAAAGAGGGAATGCCAGGCTGTAAGCAAAATTATTATTTTACAGCAATATTCAAAAAAAAAAGAGTCAAAAATTACATTAAAAATGCCCAATTTTAAATCAAAAATCGGTTGCAATAAATAAGAGAATTTGGCCTGTCTGCAAAATTTATACGGCATTTGCCATAAAAATTCGTTTTAGGCGTCAAATACTCAAAATTTTCCAGAATCCGGTTATGCCCATGCAGTCACATCAATAGATTGAAACTAAAAATATAGAAATTATTTGGTTATTTATCATTAAGTTTGCCAAAAAAATTTTCAGTGAACGGCGAGCCGGGCCTTCCCGGGCCACCCGGCATTTCCGGCGTTCAATTTGGCGAGCAGATGTTCAGTCGGCCATGCATTCAATGCCGGCAAGGGCCGCCCGGCAAAATGGGTCGCCGTGGCGACGTCGGACAGAGCGGACCGCTTGGCCCACCTGGCGTGCCAGGCGCGCCAGGACGCATGGGCAACCCGGGCAAGGAGGGCAAAGGTGGGCGAGCAAGGTAATTTTGCTAATTATTATCATCAAATAAATGAAGCACAAAAAAAATTCATTTGAGTAATTAATAGGCTATTAAACAGAGGTTTAATTTAAAAAATGTGTTTATTGGGTAATTAAATTACTTTTTTAGTAGAAACGAAAATGTGTTCTTAAAAGTAATGCGATATTTAACTTTCAATAAATGAACAATTAAATGGCTCACGTACCATTTAGCCGGCTTTAAAATTTTGCAAAATATAACACGATAATTTTGTGAAACTTTTACAAATTAATTATATTATTCTTAAATTACAAATATTTTCTCAGGCAAAAACGGGCTCAATGGAGCGCCAGGCATTCCAGGAGCGCAGGGTGAGTCCGGCTCATCCGGTCTGCCTGGACCGCCTGGGACAAAGGGTGAGCCGGGCGAGACCGGCACGTCGGGTGAGCCTGGGCTGGAAGGTGCCAACGGAGCACCGGGCGGAGATGGCGAGCCGGGCGAGGCTGGGCCAGCCGGGCTGCCCGGCATTCCCGGGCCCAAAGGACCGCCGGGAACGGTGAGAGCATTTTGCCATGAAATTTAAAAAAAAATTTTAAATTTAAGACTGGCACAAGTGGCGAGCCTGGCGTAGACGCTGCCTACTGTCCATGCCCACGAAAAACTCAATATGTAGAAGTGCCCGGTGATGAACGCCAGGCTCCTAGCCGTAATGGTGGCGGTGCTAAGCCGGCGGCTCAACCGCCCAAATTGCCGACCGCTAGGCCAGAAGGCGAGGGTTGCTTTGCTGGAAAATTAATTTCAAAATTTTCATTGTAGCACCGCCTAAAGAGGAGCCCGAGCAACCAACGACAGCCGAGCAAACATACAGTACACTGGCTGAGGGTACCAATGCTGGCACATCAGCAACACCATCAGCAGCAACTAAAGAAACTTCCGCGCCAGCTGAAGCAGTAACAGAACAACCTGCAGAAACTCCAAAACCCGCTGAACCAGGGACAGAACAACCTGCAGAAACACCCAAATCATCTGAGGAACATACAGCTGAAACATCATCGCCAGAAGCTGAAGCAGGCACAGAACAACCTGCAAAAACACCCAAATCATCTGAGGAACATACATGCTGAAACATCATCGCCAGAAGCTGAAGCAGGCACAGAACAGCCTGTCGGAACACCCAAATCATCCGAAGAAGTTCCATTCCAAACGCAAAAACCTACGGAGGAAGGCTCCGAGACGTACAAGCCGACTGAAGCAAGCACTGCTGAACAACAATCCACTGAAAGTCCAACACCCGCTGCAGCAGGTGCAGGACAACCGGCCCAAAATCCAAAAGCCGCTGAAGCAGGGACAGAACAACCTGCAGAAACTGAAAAACCCGCTGAAGCAGGGACAGAACAACCTGCAGAAAGTGAAAAACCCGCTGAAGCAGGGACAGAACAACCTGCAGAAACTGAAAAACCCGCTGAAGCAGGGACAGAACAACCTGCTGAAACTGAAAAACCCGTTGAAGCAGTAACAGAACAACCCGCTGAAGAATCGCCAACATCAGTGCCAGCGGAGGAATCAACAGCGACAACTGTTGAAGTGAGCAAAGCGGTCAGTGAGGCGGGTCATGAAGTGGCGGAAGCAGGCAAAGCGATAGGCGAAGCGGCAAAGGCAGTTGGCAACGCGGCGGTTGCAAAGGTTGTGTGTGCCTGCCTAATTATCTCATTAGGCCCTACCAAAATCAATTAATTGGCGGCTGGCAATTATATTTAGTTGAGTTTGCTATGTATTAATTTACCAATTTTCAGGTCGGCGATGCGCTGAGCGAAGGTGTTCAAGCAGTAGGCGAAGGTGCCAAAGCCGTCGGTGAGGGGGCCAACGCGGTGGCCGAAGGTGCTGCGGAAAAAGTAATAGAGATTTTCTAAACTTGTGATAACAAATTGAGACTTTAAATATATCAAATTAATTCAATAATTAGCCTAGTAGATGTATGACACACATAATTAGCCTTTGTGACAAGGGTAATTAGCATGACAATCAAGAATTAGCCGAATAAAAAATTCAATTAACATAATGAGACATTTAAACACAACATCAGGTTGGCCAAGGCGTGCATGCTGTGGGAGAGGCTGGAAAAGCGGCGTCAAATGAGGCGGCCGAACGCGTCGCAGCGGTTGCTGAAGGGGCCAAGGCGGTCGGCGAGGGAGCAAAAGCGGTGGCCGAGGGGGCCGTTGCAAAGGTGGGAAAAACAGGGACGGTTTTTTGTGAAAAATTATTTTTATTTTTTTAATTTTTAGGTTGGCGAGGCAGGCGAAGCGGTGAAGGAGGGCGCGGCAGGAGCAGTTGCAGAAGCAGCCAAAGGAGTGGCAGAAAGTGCCAAAAAATTGGCAGAAAATGCAGAAAAAGTTGCGACTGAAACCCAAGAAAATGACGCAAAATTAGTCATCGATTAATTAGCCCCTAATTAGGCCATTTGGTTGCCCATAATCATTAAGAGATTTTTATCATTTAATTTAAAATTGAATAATAAAATATTTATCAAAGTATTTGTTCGTTGTTTTATTATCTCGTTACTAATTCGATCTTTTTAATAAGAAATAACTTTAATAGCTTCAAAAACTTATGCCTTTTGAAAAGCGATTTTTTTTATATTTTACGAAATTTTAGTAAGACGTAGGCGTCTTGTGAAAAATTAAAATTTTTGTTGCTGTTGATTTCATAAAAAATTTCTAAAATCGAGACAATCAGAAAATAAAAGACCTCTTTTGAAACCCACTGCTGTTAGCGCATCCCTCAGCAATTCTGTTTTCCTGTCCACAGATTTTTGTATAAAAATCGTCATTTTTTAACAAAAATATAAATAATTTTTATTTTATAAATTTCATAATATTCCCGACAAGCCTTACAATTATTATTAGTTTTATAAATTTGATCGAAAAGGGACAAAATACTTCTTTGTCTGCAAAATTACAAAAAAAAAAATAAATAAATATTTGTTTCCTTGCAATATAACTCTCATAGAGATACATTCCGAACCGATTTCGAACCAAAAGTCGGAATTCCGATGAGCAAAAAAATTGAGATCCGATATCAACAAAAATTTAAGAGGTTGGGCTTCTAAACCTAAACGTGTCAGCAGAAGTCGTCTGATACCCTTAAAGTAATTCGGAAGCTTAAATTACATGCCTAGAAATTCAAAAACCCAATTTTCCATTGCTCCTCATGGCTTCACAAATATTTATTTATTTTTTATAGAAAATGATTAGTTGCAAAGCTATGAACATTTTGCAACTTTTTTTATTTGTTTCCTTTATATTCAAATATTTTTCTTCTGCTGAAAAATGGACCAAGGACATTACGGAACAAAATGTCAAAATATTTGCAAAATTTATTGATGAAATCTTCGAAATGAAAAGGGAGGAATTTGAAATTCCCCTCGGTGATTATAACGAAGTAAATGATAAAGAATATGAGAAAAATTATTTACAACAACAGCGAATGGTTTTCTACCTAACATTTGTAGAATTTGCGGTGCAAATTGCCCATTTTCAAATGTTGAATGGTGGTGATGGCATCGATGGATTTTGTGCAAATTTCAAACACAATGCCATAACAACTAGTTATCGGTCGACTTTCAAAATAACAAACAGCTGGAAAAATATTTGGAAGGAGAATATAAAAAATTGTTTTGCAACGAGGAAAAAGAATTGCTTCTCGTGGTTGACCAAATTTTGTTGTTGACTTTTTCATTGGCACTGCGTTTAAAATTTAGTGCGATGTAATTTTTTTTTAATTTTTTTTTTCTAAATTTGGTGTTTTAGTTTTGCTTACTATCATCCTGTGCCTAGCCTTGACTTCCTTAACCATTCCAACGATGAAGGAAGTGAAAACTGGCAAATTCAAACACTTTTGTCAGCGTATAAACAATTGTCAGACACAAAAGGCATCACAAAACTAGGGTATTAATTAAAGCACTGAAAGTTAACAATTAATAATCCTTTTCATTTTAGCATCTTTCCTTTTGAACTATCAAAAATTTCGGAAGATAAAACTTTTGCTTTTTGGATGGTCAATTTTAGTGACCAGCAGAAGAGACCAATTAAGGATTTTGAACAATACATTGGTATCTAAATTTTGTCAACATGCATTTTTCCATTATAGTTAATTTTAGAAAATTTCATTTTCATTGTGTACATTTCAAAATTTTCATTGACAAGCTCCGATGCAACCAAAATTATTGAAGCAATTATTGACAATGAAGGCAAAGAAAACGGCCAAGAAAATGAAGCAAAATTACCAGAAATATACAGATTAGTAAAATTGCCAGAAGTGTACAGATTTGTGAGAAGTTATTTTCTCAACAAAATGAACAATGAAAAGCCATCAGAGCATTCCGAAATTCCACCAATTAGCTGTATACTGTACAATTTGGGCTTTCAATTAAATTATTTATTGTCGGAGACGACACAGAAATTCGGTGAATTCTTTGCAAAGCACAAAAGTCGGTGTGGAGGAGAGTTGCACAAGGGAATTACTGAAGTAGTTGACGGCACAAAATTGGATGTTGCAGTATATGGTTTGGGATACAGGTAAATTCATGCAAAGCTCAATTTAAATTTAGCCAATCATTTGATCGGGCTATGTTTGAACAAATTTATTTAAAAAAATATAATAATTTTATGATTAATCCGTCGTCATTTGGTCGTCAAAATTCCAAAAGGAGCCGCCGTAGTTAAAATATTTACAATTTTACGTACTTTTATTTTAGCATTGAACAAATCGATTTGGAATTTTTAAAAGAGCCAATTAAACGGTACGCAAGAGCAATTGGATTTAAAGGCACGGAAAAAACTGAACAGCAAACTAAAAAGCCAACCGAAAAGCCAACCGAAAAGCCAACCGAAAAGCCAACCGAAAAGCCGACAAAGGGAAAAGGCAAACAAAAAATGGGCCAATGAAAAGCGAAAAGATGGTCCAAACCCGAACGAAGTGTTGCGGCACGGAAGAAAGAAAGGATTGGCGGAACAAACCTTTCAAATTGTTGCGTAGCTTTTTCATTTATTTTCTGTCCTTTTTTACTTTGCTTTCTTTGTATTTTCGGTTAGCTTCAAATTCCTATCTTTCATTTTTTAAACTTCTTTTTCGGGGATAAATCTCTTTCAACTTATTTTCGTTATTCCGGTATATCGGTTACGCTTTTTGAACGATGCACCATTACTACCAATTTTGAGTACGGTTCATAGGTCCGGATATTTGGGCAAAACCGGTTCCGGGCCCAAATTCTTTAACCGAGTCCGGATATCGATTTCTAACCGGGTCCTAAAAAAATTCATTTTTTTCAAAAAATAATTATTTTTGATTTTTTGTTACTTTGCCCACAATATTGGCAGTCGGGTTTATTAGAAAAAATTTCAGGGATAGGAGAAGGGTGCCGGCGGTGCCAAAAGGGCTCCGCTTGGGGAATTTTTTTTTATAAATTTTGCCCCGATTTCTTAGAAGAATTTGCATAAAGTGACCAAATTTGTGTTTACTTCAGTTGGGCAGCGCAGCCTGCAAAATTTCAAAAAATTTCCTAAATATTGAACAAACTAGGGTTGTGACCCCGACCCCGCCCCGACCCCGAACCCTGACATTTTTGACAATTTTTCGGGGTTAACCCCGACCCCGACGCTTCCAACCCAGACGAACCCCGACCCTTAACCCGACTCGGGGTCGGGGTTAAATATACACCCCCTAAGAATGGCATTTTTGTGGGAGAAAAAGCAAAAAATATATACAAATTTTGAATTTTTTAAATTATCTTGACAAATTTTTATTTGATAAAGTAAATTTACTTTGTGACTTTTGTGGAGTAATGGTTAGTTCTTTAACATTAACAAACTTTTTGTCATGAGTTCGATACTGGTGGACGTTTTCTTTTTGAATTTATTTATTTTTCTGATAGGATTCTTAAACAAAAACAACAATAAAAATTGACCTTTCTTGGCATAATTTGCTAACAGATTGGATTCATATTTTCAACATTTTTCCGACGGCGCCTATCGGCACCCCTGACCAAAAACTATTATTTTTCTTAAAAAAATGGCTCAAAATCGCAAAATTGACCTTTCTTGGCTTCTGCAAAAGACTTTGGAAAAAGTGTGCCGCAAAAAATCATACGGAAAAAATCAGGGCTGTCAGATAAAAATTTTAAAAACATGTTACCAGCGAAAAATCAACATTTAGAGTCAAAAAATCATTTAAAAATTTTATTCCAGATCAAAAAAATAAAAAATATTTTTTTTGCGGCGCGCTTTTTCCAAAAAAACTTTTTAGAAACAGTGGTCCAACGGTGCCGGTAGGCGTCATCGGGAAAATTTTTTGAAAGTTAGAGAATTAGAGTGCAATTTGTTAACAGATTTTCACCAAAAATGACCATTTTTTAAAATGCCTTGTGCGTTTTTATTAATTCTATACAAAAATAATTGTGAAATAAAAAAGCACATAAAATTATTAATGAATAATAAATATTTTTAAACAAAAATAATATAAAATTTTTTGACTATATGGCATAAGGCAAAAATTGAAAAACTCCGACCCCGACCCCGAACGATTTGGTCAACCCCGACCCCGAACCCCGACGCTTCCAACCCCGACTATAATTGGAATTAATAATAGATGGAATTAGGTACATTTTATTCACAAATTAAAAAACAATTTTTATTGATGTCAAAATCGCATTTCTACTGATTTCCTGTAAAATACAATAAAAAAATCTTCTTAATTGAAAATTAAAAATATTTTTGCTTATGTATAATTTTTCTATGCTTATGGAATAATAAAATTGTAAAATATGTGAAAATCTAAAATTATTATTAAAAGCATTATGGTTTAATATTCTTGTGGTTTTTCCACCAAAATATACTGGTTTAAAAAAAAAAAAAAAAGGATTTTTTCTGCGAAATTATTGCATTTTATGCGTGTGTTGATTCTCAAAACAGGAAATTTTGAGAATATGAAGGATTTTCTCAGTTTTTGATAGAAAAAAAAAATTATTGTTTACTTTCTTAAAATTTTTTTAAAAAAATTTTAAGAAAATAACATAGTAAACATTAGTGCTGCTGTTCGAGACTCTCGGTCTCGAGTCTCGACTCGAGAAAATTTTTGTAAATTTAAAATTAATTTACTTTTGGTGTCTCCATATGCTTTATTCCTTTTTCGATGGTATCAATCATAATTTTAACATTTAAAATCATAAAATTTTGTCATTTTTGAACAATATACTAACAAAGTGCAGTAAAATTTCAAAATTTTCCCCGGCTGCGCCTATCGGCACCGCCGGCACCCAAAGCCCTTTTTTCTTAAAAAATTGGCTAAAAACCGCAAAAATTTGAGATTTTTGGACAAAATCTTTTAAAAATTGCACTCAAATTTTTAAATAATTAGTTAATAATAGAATAAAAAAAAAATTTTAAACGATTTTTAATCGAATAGAAAAATTTTTGAAAAAAGTCTCGAGTCTCGGGTTTTTTGGGTCTCGAACAGCACTAGTAAACATGCGAAAAAAAAGAAAGAAAAATAACAAAATTTAAAATTTGATAAAATAAAACTGTTTAATGGACACTATTGTAGTAATTCGAAACATTTTTAATAAAGACAAATGAAAAAATAGCTAAAATACATAATTTGATCAAAAAATAAATAAATAAAAAGAAAACAAAAAAAAAATAAAATAATAATTATAATGAACAAAATTTAGGATATTTTATTGAGAAAAGCATTCAAAAAAGCAGATGCTAATAATGCGTTTTGTAAATCCGCCGAATGGACAGAAAATGAAAAAAAATAACATTAAAAGTTTATTGAAACTTATTAAATTAAAATCAGAGGATATATAAATAACCCGAATATTAATTATTCTGACTAATACTAACACAAAAACATTTTTACTGTTTTAAATTATTATATTATTGTATTAACTAGAGTGCCACGGGACCGGGAATTTTGGGCAAACCCGGGACCGGGACCTTTTCAGTTTGAAAAACCGGGAATTTTTGGCTAGGAAAACCGGGAAAAAACCGGGACTAGTCCCGGTCCCGGTCAAAACCGGGACCTTGGTACTCAGTTGTACTCAGTTGTCCGCTACCAGGTCCCGGTCCCGTGGCACTCTAGTATTAACCAACATAGTTGAAAAATTAAGGACCTTTTTAATCCGAAGCCCGATTTTCAATTAATGAATTTAAATGAATTAAATGGCAAATGAAAACTGATAGAGACAAAAAACAAATTTACAAAGAATTATTATTAATTTTTCTAGTCACTTTTTCAAACAACTTTAATGTGCAGCTGGAGTTGAGAGCGATCGCAACACGTCCGCGAAACGCGGCGTTTTTTCCATTTTCTTTTTTGCTTATATTCATTGGATATTTCAATAAAATTCTGTACAATTTCAAATTTTTCTTCATCATTTTTTGATTTGAAAGATCTATTTATTTTTTGATTCGGCCCTAATTCTTTAATCCATTTGTAAATTTTCTTTCGATTTGTCCCCAATTTTTTTGCTATTTTTATTTCAATTTTATTACATTCTTTTTTTGAATATTTTCTTCCTTTTTGCTTTATTTTTTCTTTTATTTTGTTGAATTTTTCAATAATTTCTCTTTTTTTGAGTTCATTTCGTTTTGCTTCTTCTTTTTCTTCCCATTTTTCTCCAAATATTTCTTCAAATGTTTTTTGTTCTTGCAAATTTTTATCTTCTGATAAAATTTGGTGAATTTCCATTATCATAAATTTAATTGGAATTATTAATATGCGGAATTTCATTTTCTTCACAAATTTTCTAAAGTAAAGTTAATATTTTTTCTTGTAAAATATAATTTTTGATTATTATTTTGGTTTTTATTGATGTAAAAATTACCTTTCAACCGATTTCCTCTAAAATAAAAAATTCTACTTATTTTAATTAAAATAATTTTGCTCATGTATATATTTTTCTAATAATAAATAAATTTTAATATATGTGAAAACTAAAATTATTAATATTTATTTTATTTTTATGGGTCTGAATGGGGTTCTTTTTTTTTAATTTTTTCATTTATTTATTTGAGAATATAAATGAATTTGTCACTTTTTGAGAGAAAATAAATGATTTTTTGATGTTTTTTTGAATCGCTAAAATTTTCGAGTAAATTTTGGAAAAAAACTTAATAAATATTTAAAATTAATAAAAAAAAATTAAAACTCAATTTTCAAGTAAATCCATGAATTTTCTTTTTTCTTTTTTTTTGTTACAGAGTTTGGTTGTCGTTTGCCTAAATTTTTTTAAAAAATGTAGATAAATAAATAAATTGAGTAAAAAAAAAGGAAGGAAAAGAATAATGATTAGAATATAATTTAGCATATTTAATAGAGAAAAGCATCCATAAATAAACTGGTATTAATGAATTTTAAATTCAGAAGTTTTATTTAAAAGTGTATGATGATTTAATATTCTTGAGATTTTTCAATCCTAAAGTGTTCTATCAATAGAATATAAAATTAAAAATATTTCATCAAATATAAAGAAACTTTTAAACTAAATTTTTTATAAGATAACTCTTAATTATTGGGGTGTTCAAAAAGTTTTGTCATAGTGACCAAAAAATTCATACAAAAATTCATAACAAATCAATTAATAAAGCAATTTTAATGATACTTTGCAAGCTTATTCTCTTATATTAGCCCCAACATTTGACCAATTCATTAATTTTTTAATTATCAAAAACAAATATTTTCCTGAAGAAGCAAAGACAGAAAACAATAATTTAGAGCAAAAAAAAAATTTCATAGGCAAACTCTTTAATTTTTTATAGTAAAATGTTTTTTGAATTGACCCCAGAGGGGTTCTTGCGAAAAGGGGCATTTTCATAATTTTCTTATCTATTGCATCGGAAATTTTCAAAATTTCGGTATAGGTGGGGCCTATATATGTATATAATAATCAGATTATTTTTTTTTGGGAATTGCTCTCCGATTCAGAAAGTTATTCTAACCTAACACTTTTTGGACCATGCTGAATAAATAATTTATGAAAACTTAGAATTTTTTTAAACTATTTTGGGTGTGCCTTGAAATAGCCAACAATATGCTCAAACAATATATTATCATTGTACTGTTGCTTAGTTTCGGAATTAAAATTTATTCAAAAAATACTAAAAAATTGCATTTTTTTCAAGAAATCGGTAAAAATTTTCATTTTTTTCATTTTTCAAAATAACCAAAAAACGTCTGCATAATAAAAACAAAGAATAGTTATTTTTTTCAAGTAATGAAAAATTTGGCGGTTTATTTAAAAAAAAATTATTTTAAATAAAGGAAAGAAAAATTAAACTTGATTGGACAATTTTCAATTTTTAGTTACAAAAAAAAACAGCTAATTAATTAATTAAAATTAATAAAATTAAACAAAAAAAATTCCCCCGAGAAAATGAAAAAAAAAACTTTCTTAAAAACATTAAACAATTAAAAAGAGCAAAAATGATCAAAAAAAGATTGAAATATTTCCAATTTATTCCTTCTTCGTCTTTGTTTTTTCCCATATTCTTCCATTCATTCTCCGTTAATTTTCTGTCCCAAATTTGATTTTCCATCTCCAAACTATCGTCTTAGGAATATTCAATAATTTTGCAATTTCTTTGTCACTGTTTTTTGGATTTTTATTTTTTATTTCCCAATACAATTTAATTTTCTCCCTTTTTTCTTCCTTAGTAATTCTTTTAATACTAATACCGAATTGTTTCTTCCATCTGCAAATTGTTCCACGGTTTACGCAAATTTTCTTGCAAATTTCGGCATAATTTTGGTTCCATTCTTTGGTTGAATATTTTCTGTTTTGTTTATATTCATTTGTCATTGCAATAAATTTTTGAATAATTTCTAATTTTTCTTCATCAGTTTTGCCTTTGTAATATTTACGTTTTTGAAGACCAAATTCTTTAATCCATTTTTGAATATAATTACTATTTGTTCCCAATTTTTTCGCTATTTTTCCATCAATTTTATTCCATTCTTTTGCTGAGTATTTTCTTCCTTTTTCCTTTATTTTCTCTTTTATTTTTAAATATTTTCCAATTATTTCTCTTTTTTTCTGCTCATTTCGTTGTTTTTCTCCTCTTTCTTCCGATTTTTCTCCAAATATTTCATCAAATGTTTTTTGTTGTAATTTTTTATTTTCCATTTTAATTTGATGAGTTTTCATCATCAAAAATATAATTGGGATAAATAAGAGGCGGAATTTCATTTTCTTCACAATTAAAAATAATAAATTAATGTTTACTTCTTTTTTTTGTAAAAATGTAATTTTTGTTTATTATTTTGCATTTTTAAGGATGAAAAAATTGCCTTTCTACTGATTTCCTGTAAAATAAAAAAATCCTACTTTATTGAAAATTAATAATCATTTTAATTATGTATATGATTTTTCTACTGGTCACTGAATAATAAGATTGTAAATATTGATATATGTGTAAATTTATTTTATTTTTAAGGAGATGAATATGTTCTCACAGTATTAAATAGAATCGAAACTTTTAAATTTTTTGTTTAATTTTTCATGGAATTTTGAAAATAACTTCATAAATGTGCAAAAAAAAAAGAGAATAATAAATGACGAAAAATTAAATTTTGTTAATATAAAACTTAAAATAATCAAAGATTATCTTTTAAGGAAAATGCCATGAATTTAGGTTTTTTGGTTCCTGACGCAGTGGGACAATTGAGGACAATTGTATAAAATTTTTGGAAAAAGTTTATGAATAATGGTTTCTCATTAGTATGGTTCTTACAAATTGAAACAAGACTAATTGAAAAAGCGATTAGGCACCCAAATAGCTGTTTCAAATTATGACATCATTCCTCCGTTAACGCCTTCAAAGTTCAAATCACCTAGATTCTACGAAATGCGCATTGCTGTGAAGCATTTACTTTTATTGAACTTCCATTTACTTTGCTTATTGTACCGCCCCTTTCACGACCAATCATTGATCGATCATTTCAATTTTTAAATGTATTTAAAATTTTCATATTCAGTGGAAAAATGCTGATACCATTTCAGTCTCTCCGGAATAAAGCCAGTTATTCAATTGAGTGTGTCCATCGGGGTGAGACTGGATCACTGGGTCTGATCACCCTATTGGGCCTAATCCTATGTGAGTATCCTCTCCCCAAATGCTCTCTCCAAATTGGAAGCCCAAAATTCAACGTCGGCACGTCCATCGCGCACGGAAGCTTTACTCGATGATTTAATGAGTTATAGAGAAAAACTATAGATTTGTAAAATGTTTGAATGCTTGCCAAACGATTCATTTAGCAGACCCAGAATGAATCTGGGATATTGAGACGAGATATAGCCGAAAACAATAAAACAAACAATTTAAAATACAGAAAACTTGAATAAGTTAATGGATCCCTAAACAATACCAAAACACGCAAATTCTTGGGTGTATCGTAGAACTTACGCAAAAACAAAATCAACCCATAAATCCAAATTGAATTTGCTTAAATCGTGAAATTGAACAGAAAAAACCCTAATTCTTTAATCCATTTATAAATTTTAAGACGATTTGTTCCAAACTTTTTCCATATTTTCGCATTAATTTTATCCCATTCTTTTCTTTGGTATTTTATTCCTTTTTCCTTTATTTTTTCTTTTATTTTATAATATTTGCCAATTATAATTCTTTTTTTCTGCTCATTTTGTTGTTTTTCATCTTTTTCTTCCCATTTTTCTCCAAATATTTCATCAAATGATTTTTGAGATAATTTTTTATTTTCCATTTTAATTTGATTGATTTCAATTATGAAAAATAAAATTGAAATGAATATTAGGCGGAATTTCATTTTCTTCACAAATTAAAAAGTAAATTTAATATTTAGATTTTATTGTAAAAATACTAATTATAATTTTTATTTATTATTTTGCATATGCAAAAAAAAAAAGATTTATAAGTGATGAAAAAGCAAATCCGTTTATTTTTAGATTTTATTTGTTCCCGAAGTTTTATGTCTTAGCTGAAAATTTTTTTGAAAACAGTTATATAAATAAATAAACAAAAGGATAAAAAATAATGATTTACGAATATAAAAATTAGCATAATAGAATATAAATTTTAAAAAATTTCACCAGATTTAACGAACTTCTTAAATTATTAGTTTGCAATTGACAACACCGGCGGAGGTTTTTCGAGCAAATTTTCCGCCACACAAAACTCTAAACTGTTCAATTTTTGAAATTTAAAATAAAAATCCTACTTAATTGAGAATAAATAATGATTTTAATTATTTAACATTTTTCTACTGAAATTTAATAATAAAATTTTAAATATTTGTGAAAATTTAAAATTACAATTTTATTTTGTTTTTTGTTTAATTTTTATGTAATTTGCAAAAAAACAACCTAATAAATAAGGCAAAAAGAAGAAGAAAAATAACAACAAATTTTAAATTTTGATATTATTAAACACAAAATAATGAGTTTATTAGACACCGTATGTTTAGTAACACCAAAAAATTCTTTAAAAAAGACAAATTGAATAAAAATGAATTTTAAAGTTATTCAAAAAGAAAATTAAATAAAATTATTATTAGAAGCAAAAAATTAAACATAATCTACAATTTTTTATGAGAATTCTTCAAAGCGGAAGTGTTTTTTGCACTTTTTGATGATGCCAAAGAAAATTTAATTTCATATAATCTTATAAGTTTAGATAATTAGTTAATTGTAGAGCTGCACGGGACCGGGACTGGTACTGAAAAAAACGGGTACAACTGTTCCCGGTTTTCCCAGCCAAAAAGTCCCGGTAACCTGAAAAATCCCGGTCCCGGTTTTTGTCAAAATTCCCGGTCCCGTGCAGCTCTAGTTAATTGCCCCAAATTGTTTTTTCCTTTTGAAATTGCTCATTCGATCTATTTCCCGAGCTTCAATGTGGCTTTTGAACTTGAACGAATGAATGATCGTAATCGAACTGCGTCGGGAACAAAAAAAAATCTAAAAAGTATGAAAATAATTAAAAATGCAAAAATTTTAAATTGACTTTAAATTTTATTATTCCATGATCAGTAGAAAAAATTATAAAATTATTATTTTTAATTGAATAGGATTTTTTATTTTACAGGAAATCAGTAGGAAAACGATTTTACATCCTTAAAAATGCAAAATAATAAACAAAAATTACATTTATACAAAAAAAGTAAATATTAATTATTATTTTTAATTGTGAAGAAAATGAAATTCCGCCTCTTATTTTTCCCAATTATATTTTGATGATGAAAATTCGTCAAATTCAAATGGAAAATAAAAAATTATCGCAAAAAACATTTGATGAAATATTTGGAGAAAAATGGGAGGAAAGAGAAGAAAAAAAACGAAATGAGCAGAAAAAAAGAGAAATAATTGGAAAATATTTAAAAATAAAAGAGAAAATAAAGGAAAAAGGAAGAAAATATTCCGCAAAAGAATGGAATAAAATTAATTCGATGCGAAAAAATTGGGGACTAACAGTAATTATATTAAAAAATGGATTAAACAATTTGGGCTTCAAAAACGCAAATCTTACAAATCAAAAACTGATGAAGAAAAAATTGAAATTGTTCAAAAATTTAGTGAAATGGCAAATGAATATAAGCAAAAAGGAAAAATATATAGAACCAAAGAATGTAAACGAAATTATGAAGAAATTTGCAAGAAAATTGGCGTTAGTCATGCAATAATTGAGAGATGGATGAAGCAGTTTGGTATAAGCATTAAAAGAATAACGGAGAAAGAAAAAATGGACAAAATGAAAATTTATTTGGAAATTAAACTGAAGAAGCCAAAAATGAGTGATCAGAAAATTGCAAAAACATTGAAAATTGATCGATCGAGCATTTTCAAATGGAAGAAACAATTTGAAGAAGAAGCAAATGAGTTCTGATACACAAAAAATTGCAGCAGTATCTTAAGAAAACGAAGAATGATTGTATTTACATATTTGTCCTTATCAATTAAAAATATTTATGAACGCTTTTTTCTCTAAGGGAATTTTAGGCAAAATGCCTAAAATTTTTGCGTGCATTTAACGTTTAGTTAAGCACAAAAAACTTTTTAGCTTGGTTTGAGACTTCTAGGACCAATTTATAATGCCTTTTTTGCCTATTTTCTTAGATTTGTTTTTTTTATTTTAATTTTAAAATTATCTCTGTTTGCTCGACTTATGATTGAATGCGGAGTGGCAATAGATTAATTGATGTATTAATATTAAATTTTCATTGTTTTTGTTGCGAATTTTTTGTTTTCTGTTCAAATTTTATTGCAAAATAAAAAGTGAAAATCCAAAAATGAGTGACAAGGAAATTGAAAAAAGACATTGAAAGTAATAAATAATTATTGATCATTAGGGCTCCAATTTTTAGGTTTTTGCCTATTTTTCCTGAGCTCCCCGTGGCCTGAAATGCACGAAAAACATATTTTTTTGGTGGTTGTAAAGCTTCTTTTCGAGTTATTAGGGCCTATTTCCTAGTTTTTTATTTTTAGAGCCTAAAAACCTTAAAAAATTTTGAAAAAAAGCTATTTGGACCTATTTTGGCGTTTTGCCAAAAGTTATTAACAAAAATGCAATAAAAACAAAAAATACACCCCTAAGAAATGAAAAATTTCTCAAAATTCATATCCAAAAATAATTAATTTGTTTTCTTGACAACAATTTTTGATTTTAAAATTATTTATCATAAAATGGATTTGGCTAATTTTGTTGCTTTCGAATAAAATTTTGTTATTTACACTCCTAATTTTGAGGCTTTTTAGTACCTATTTTCCATTTTAGTGCCTATTTTTGGGGTTTTCTAGAGCCTAAAAATTGGAGCCCTATTCATCATGTACCATTGCATTTCTGTGAGAAATTTTTTTTATTATAATGAAAATTTATAAAATAAAAAAAAATTTCCTTTATTCGAAAAGTGACACATTTTTTCATAAAATTAAAAAATCCAATATACTTAAACTTAATGTCGCTATGAATGTTAAAATAAATTGCTTCTGTGACTAATAAATATTCAAAAAATCTTAAGATTTAAAAATAAAAGTTTTTACTTCAAATTCTTTTTGAAAAATTTGGTGGATTTTGCCCAAGGCGAAGCCAATGTTTTTGCGAAGGCAAATTTCGAAGCTCGAAGTCCAAAAACGCGAAATTCTCGTGCCGAAGGCGAAGTTTTCCAAAAAAAAATTCTGTTTTAAAAAATATTCACAAATTGAATACAAAGTATATCAGAATTTTGTATTTTTTGAGTTTTTATAATTTCAAACGGTATTTCATTAGAAATGACAACGCTTTTTTATTCTTTCTATCTTTTCTTATTAAAGAGAAAGGAAAATTTTCTAAAATTTGCGAGTCGCTTATTTTATTATTCAACCAACTTTCGGTTATCGCGATAATTTTATACCTATTTTCTAAAAGTAAAAGCTTAAATTCATTCATTTTGTTCACTAAACTTCTTGAGTTAAAATAAACACAATTGAGAAAATTTTGTGACCTCAAAAATTTTTTCCCATGTTGCCTCCACGCCGCGTCGTCACCATTTCCGTCTTTTTGCTTTCTTCGTAATTCATCCGCCTTTGTTCACGTGTCTCCCGTTCAGCCGCCAATTCTTCTTTCGTCATGGAGGGCCTGACCAGCAGTCGCTGCCATCCAACACGCTGTTTCAGTTCCGTCCGGTTGCGTCCCCATTGTGCAAGTGCAAAACTTTGGAACGTCGTCGCTGGCAGGACAACTTTGACCAAACGCGGACCCTTTCGCTTCTCATCAATCCGCCGCCCCATTCTATACACCATTTGGGGGCAAACCTCCACATCCAAAGCGTCCAACACTCCCGAAACTGTTTCCGCATCCTCTTTGGCGCGTTCTGATGGCTTTCCAGCCACAGCCTCCGGCAGTCCAATCAAGACGAGGCTCCGTTTTCGTTCTTTCTCCTCCGCACTGTCATTGGCGTTGTTGTTGCTGTTGATTTTGCGCTCAATTTCGTTGAGGCGTTCAGCGATGGCGTTGAATTGTTCAGCCATTTGTGATGCCAAAGTGTTGTTGTTGTTGTTGCTTGATAATAAGGTTTCAATTGAAGACAGTCGATTTAAGATCGTTTTAATATCGGTCATTGTTTTTCTCAAACTTGGGTAATTAAACCTAAATTTTTTGCTAAATTTGAGCAGCGCGCAGCACAAGAGGTCGCCTTAAATATCTCAGAGTATTTTCAGACCCAAAAAAGAAATTTCTCGAATCGAGACCGAGAAGCGGAAAAGCCGAGAAATTCCCAGGAGTCGAGAATCGAGATCGAGACTCACACACATCCTATAAGCAGCCAGTGCTGCTTGCCACGGTCTCGTCGCTTTTGACGACAATAAGGACATCTGCCTGCAACATTTCCGAATTTACGCTCAAATCGGCAATTAAAAATATAATTAAAAAGAATAGCGGGAATATTTTCATTTTTGTCGTCTAAAAATGAATTATAATATTTTTTAAAAAAATCCCAATGTTTTTTTTTCAGACATATAAATGAATTTTTTCTGATTAAAAAACTTAGAAAACTACTCTACTAATTTAATTTCAAAGAAATAAAATAAAAATTTTCGTTATAATTTTATCCTACTGAACAAAATAATTGACAATTGTTAAAATAATGATTAATAAAATTTTCATTAATTAAAATTCCAATTCTATTGGGTCTTAATAGAATCGTCAATATATTTAAATTAATAAAATAATTCACTGTTAAAAAATAAAAAAAAACTCGACTCCACGGTCTGGTTGATGAGACTCGAATTAACGGATGAACGATTTTTAATAAAATTAACCGAACCAATTTTTAAGTGATAATTTTGTTGCAGTTCAATTAAAAAAACAAACATTGGCGATTTTAGAAGAAATTTTTTACACCCAAAAATGGTCAATTTGTTAATTTCCTGTTGAATTGTTTTTAAAAAAATTTATCGTATAGGTTTGGGTCTCTTTAGAAGAAAATTAAAAAATTTCACTGATAATTAATTATTAAAGAAAACTTCTAAATTTTCACATTTAAACCAATAAATAAATGGAATACACCCAACTCGTACTGTTTTTCGATAAAAAATCGTCATAACTTTTGTCAAAGTCGACCAAATTAAACGTTCTTGGTATCATTCGATAGCCCTTAATGTTCTCTATATATCTGCAAAATGAAATAAAATTTTATTGCTTTTCAAAAAAGTTAGGACCAAAAATCTAAAAAAATGTTCGTCCATAACTTTTTTCAAACTTGATCAATTTTTTGAAACTTGGTGGATAGATAGAGGATTTTAAAGGCTATTGGATGATGCCAAGAATATTTAATTTTATTGACTTTAACAAAAGTTATGAGGATTTTTTGTCGAAAAACAGTACGAGTTGGGGCAGTACGAGTTGGGTTTTTACCTAAATAAATAATGCTAATTTACAAAAAGACGGAGACACCAAAATTGTTCAGAATGATTATGGCTCTTGAAAATAAGAGCATTTTTTTCAGAATCTTTCGGTCGGAATTTTGTTGAGTTACATATAAATTGCCGACTCAGTACCAAAAATAACTTTGTTAAGAAAATTGCTTAGAATTTTAAAAAATTTACTGAAAATTTTAACTTTTTTGTGTTTCGGGGGGGGGGGGCTTTAGCCCCCTCAGCCCCCCCCCCCTGCCTACGCCCTTGATCGGCACAACATATTTTGTCTAACAGTCTGCCATTGTTTTCTCTCACTCAATCGATATTCGTGTAAGTATTGAGTCAGCGGAGGTTTAAAACGCTTTAAAGCGGTGTCAAAAAGTTAAGAGCATTGTGGCTTGGATGGGAAATCCGATCGCCGCACCAGCAGAGGCCGAGGGTTCGATTCCCTCCCAGGTCTACCATTTTGCCCAACATTTATTTTGGCTATTGTCCCCAGCAGACGAAAATGCTTTCTGCATTTGTTTATTCCATTCTTTGGCAGTGCATTTTCAATTTATTTAGTCATTTATTCCTTCCGCCGCCGGAAGGAAGGACCATGTGTTTGATGAGTTCCACCGGGTGAGTAATTTTTGATTGTCTACTTTAAATTAAACCCGCAACTGGGCCGAATCCTGTCAGGGTTTTCCCCGGTCCTGATCCGGTAGTTCGAGAATTCCAGCCTTTATAAAAAGTAAGGCAGTTTAATTTAGCCCATTTATTTTAACGCCTAATAAAACTCCAAGACAATAACTCACGGAAAGCTCAATGGGATTTGGTTAGTTAATCAGTAGGGATTCTTTTTTTAGGCAAATGCCTAAAATTTTAGCGCACTTAATACGCACAGATAAGCACGAAAAAAGCCCTTTCCGCTTGGTTTGGGGTGTCTACGATGACTTTTATAATGCCTAACTTTGCCTATTTCGGGGTTTTCGTGCCTACGGTGCCTATTTTAGGATTTTTGAAAAAATCCTTAACAAAAATGCAATAAAAACGGAAAATACACCCCTAAGAAATGACCCGAAAAAATTTTCAGAAAATACGCCCCCTTAAGAAATGAAAATTTTTCACAAAAATTGATCCACAAAATTTAATATTTTTCTCTTAAAAAAAAATTTGGTTTTCAAATTTGTCTTTATTCGAAAAAAGCGTTAAATAATTTCATTTACTTATGAAATTTTTAAAATTTTATATGTTTTGTTACCTAAAAGTGTTAATAAAAATTTTAATTTGCCTATTTTGTGCCTATTTGAGGATTTTTGTGCCTATTTAATGCCTATTTTGCGATTTTTTTCTGCCTTTTTAGGTGCCTGTTTCGCGATTTTTTGTGCCTAAAAAAAGAATCCCTATTAATCAGTGTTTCTTTTTTGCATATTTATGCCATTAAATAAAGCGCCAAATTAAAGGCTTAAAAGAATACTAAAATTTATCAAGAAATAAATCACGTTTTTGAACTAAAATGTGCACTTCATTATCATTCATTCATTCATCTCAAAATGTTTTTTCCAATTTTGAATGCTTTTTCTTTTAATTTTCAACATTTTTGCAATTTCTTTATCAAACATTTTTGGCTTTTCTTTTTTTATTTGCCAATACACTTTCATTTTTTCCATTTTGTCATTCTCCGTTATGCATTTGTTGCTCTTTCCAAATTTTCTCTTCCATTTTTCAATTACTGAACGGCTAACTCCAATTTTCATACAAATTTCGGCATAATTTTGTTGCCATTCTTTTTTTGAATATTTTTTTTTAAATTCATTTATCATTTCAATATAAATCCATTGATAAATTATGGCTCGATTTGTCCCCAACTTTTTCGTTATTTTTCTTTCAATTTTATTCCATTCATTTGTTGAATATTTTCTTCCTTTTTGCTTTTTTTTTAATTTATTTTATTTAATCATTATTTTACGAATTGGCAATTATTTTGTTCAATAAATAAAAATTATTAACGAAGATTTTATTATTATTTTTTCTTTGCAATTAAGTAGGATATTCTTTTTTTCCGTTAAATCAGTAGAGTTATGCTTTTATAACAGCTTTTTAATCAGAAAAAATTCATTTTTATTCATTTATATGCCCCAAAAAATATTCCGATTTAATTGCAAAAAATATTATTAAATCATTTTGAGACGACGACAAAAATGAAATTATTCCCACTATTATTTTTAATTATATTTTTAATTGCCAAAATAGGTTCAGAAAAGAAAAAAGTACATCATAAGTCATTTGGCGAAATATTTGGAGAAAAATGGGAAGAAAAAGAAGAAGAAAAAAGAGAAATAATTGCAAAATTTTATAAAATTAAAGAAAAAATAAAGCAAAAAGGAAGAAAATATTCAAGAAAAGAATGGAATAAAATTGAAAGAAAAATAGCGAAAAAATTGGGGACAAATCGAAATTACATTCAAAAATGGATTAAACAATTGGGACTTAATCAAAAGAAAAGCTACAAATCAAAAACTGATAAAGAAAAAATAGAAATTGTACAAAAATTCATTGAAATAATAAATGAATATAAGCAAAAAAGAAAACATTCGCCAAAAGAATGGCACCAAAATTATGCCGAAATTTGTAAGAAAATCGGAGTTGGCTATCAAACAATTTACAAATGGAAGAAACAATTTGGCATTAGCAATAATAAAATAACGGAGAAAGAAAAAAAGGAAAAAATGAAAATTTATTTGAAAATTAAAAAAGAAAATCCAAAAATGAGTGACAAAGAAATTGGAAAAACATTGAAAATTAGTCGGAATAGCATTTTAAAATGGAAGAAACAATTTGGAGAAGAAGAAATGATTTAGAATTCATTAAATTTTGTTTCACGCTTTTTTTTCTTGACCAAATAAATGTTAAAAGTTTTTACACTATTTTATTTACATATTTCGCGGTTTTTTACATAAAATTCCCATCCCTACTAATTAAAGTTCAAGAAAAAAACTATATGGAAAGATCGATTGAATTTGGTTAATTAATAAGTTTTTTTTATTTAAAAAGCGCAAAATTAATGGTTTAAAGAAACATTAAAATTTAAAAATCAACAATTTGATTTTGCCGAAGGGAAATTTAGCCAACGATAAGGAATAAACTATCGGCATTTGAAATAAATGACCAAAAAACTCTCGCACAAAACTAATGGCAATTAATTAATTAGGGTAGTTCAAGAAAAAAAACTCATGGAAAGCTCGATTGAATTTAATTAGTTAATTAGTTTTTTAATTGCATCTTTATGCCATTAAAAAGCGCAAAATTAATGGTTAAAAGAATACTAAAATTTTAGTTAAGAAATAAATCGCGCTTTTATTTCGGCTCCGCCAATTTTGAAATGTTAAATTTTTTCTTTGTCAGTTAAAGTTAGCAAATCTGGCATCATTAGAAAGCTCTATGTGTGATTAACATTTTCATGTCAAAAAATAGAAATAGATCATACAAGCGTAAAAAAGTTATGGCAAACGGCGCCGAAAAAGCCATGAAAAAGTCAATTTTGGAGGTTTTTTAGCAATAACTTTTTGTAAACTGAAGAAATTTTTTGTAAATTTTGCAGGCTAATAGAGAATAGTAAGAGCTATCGAAAGGATACCAAAAAACATTTAATTTGGTTGATAATGAGAAAAATTATGAGCAACGGCGCCGAAAGGGTCGGCGCCGAACTGGGCAGTTCTTTTTAAACCAAATTGTGCACTTCTAAATCATCATCTGTTCATCTCCAAATTGTTTCTTCCATTTGAAAATGCTATCTCGGCTAATTTTCAGTGTTTTTCCAATTTCTTTGTCACTCATTTTTGGATTTTGTTTTTTTATTTGCCAATAAATTTTCATTTTTACTATTTTTTCTTCTTTCGTTATTATTTTCTTGTTAATTCCAAATTGTTTCTTCCATTTCTTAATTGTTCTACAGCTGACTCCAATTTTCTTACAAATTTCGGCATAATTTTTATTCCATTCTTTGCTTGAATATTTTCTTTTTTGTTTGTATTCATTTGTCATTTCAATGAATTTTTGCACAATTTCAATTTTTTCTTCATATGTTTTTGATTTATAGCACTTATGTTTTTGTTTTTGGAGACCAAATTCTTTGATCCATTTTTTAATATAAGTTTGATTTGTCCCCAATTTTTTCGTAATTTTTCTTTCAATTTTTCCCCATTCTTTTTTTGAAAACTTTCTTCCTTTTTGCTTTATTTTCTCTTTTATTTTATAATATTTTTCAATTATTTCTCTTTTCTTCTCTTCATTTCGTTTTTCTTCTTCTTTTTCTTCCCATTTTTCTCCAAATATTTCGTCAAATGACTTTTGCTGCGACATTTTCTTTTCTGATTCAATTTTGACAATTAAAAATATAATTAAAAAGAATAGCGGGAATAATTTCATTTTGTCGTTTCAAAAAGATTTTTTTTTTTTTTAAGATATAAATGAATAAATGAATTTTTTTCTGATGTAAAAACTGACAGCAAATCATAATTCTATTGATTTAACGTAAAAATAAGAAAATCCTACTCAATTGCAAAGAATAATAATAAAATTTTCGTTAATAATTTTATTCTACTGAGAAAATAATTCCCCAATTGGTAAAATAATAATTAAATAAAATTTTTCATTAATTAAAATTCCAATTCTAATGGTTCTTAATCATAAAAATTGCAAATTTTTAGTGAAAACTTATTTAAATGGTCAAAATTTTTATTTTCCTACAACTTGGCAATTTTTAGGAAATGCCCACTTGACAGTTTTAGGAAACGACCCATCACCGAAAATAATTGCTGATTTCATAAATTTCTAGTGGCTAATATAAGTTTTTGGCTTTAGATAGTTAATTCACATTTATCCAAGTTTAAGAAAGTAAATATAATTTATCATCAGAAGCAAGAAAAAAAGACACAATAATTTCTTTATAAAGAATACATTTTGTATGAGAATTATTCAAAGGGGAAAATTTTTTTAAAAACATTTTGAAGAATATATTAATGGACTGTTGAAATTCTAATTTTACATATTAGTTGACCATCCCAAATTGCTTCTTCCATTTTCTTTTGTTTAAATAGCGATCAAGCATTCTTTTTGAGGGGTTTATTCTTCTCAAAATTGTTTCTTCCATCTTAAAATGCTATTTCTATTAATTTTCAATGTTTTTGCAATAATTTCATCACTCAATTTCGGGTTATTTGTTTTTATTTGCCAATACTTTTTCATTTTTTCTGATTTTTCTTTCTCTGTTATAAATTTGCTCATTCCGAATTGTTTCTTCCATTTGTCAATTGTTTCTCGGCTAACTCCAATTTTCTTGCAAATTTCGGCATAATTTTGGTTCCATTCTTTTGGCGAATATTTTCTTCCTTTTTGCTTAAATTCATTTGCCATTGTAATGAATTTTTGCACAATTTCTAATTTTTCTTCATCTGTTTTTGATTTGTAGCGTTTATGTATTTGTTTTTGAAGACCAAATTCTTTGATCCATTCATAAATTTTGTTTCGATTTGTCCCCAATTTTTTCGTTATTTTTGTTTCAATTTTAATCCATTCTTTTGTTGAATACTTTCTCCCGTTTTGCTTAATTTTCTCTTTTATTTTATAATATTTTTCAATTATTTCTCTTTTTTCTTCCCATTTTTCTTCTTCTTTTTCTTCCCATTTTTCTCCAAATATTTCTTCAAATGACTTTTGCTGCATTTTCTTTTCTGATTCAATTTTGGCAATTAATAATAATAATATAATTAAACAGAATAGCGGGAAAATTTTCATTTTTGTCGCCTAAAAAATTGTTTTTAATTTTTAAAATAAACTCGCTCTATATTTTTGGGGCATATAAATGAATAAAAATGAGTTTTTATTTAAATCGCAATATTTTTGGGACATATAAATGAATAAAAATGAGTTTTTATTTAAATCGCAATATTTTTGGGAAATATAAATGAATAAAAATGAGTTTTTATTTAAATCGCAATATTTTTGGGACATATAAATGAATAAAACGAAAAAATAAAAAATTAAATTCTACTTAATTGCAAGAAATAATAATAATAATAATAATAAAATTTTGTTATAATTTTATTTATATTAATTGCCAATTGGTAAAATAGTGATTTAATTAAAATTTTCTTTAATTAAATTCCAATTCTATTTGGCCTTAATAGAAAAATCATATATATATTTGAAAGGAAATAATTCACCACTATGTATTA
Organism: Heterodera schachtii; assembly: GCA_023374025.1. Taxonomy (NCBI): domain Eukaryota; kingdom Metazoa; phylum Nematoda; class Chromadorea; order Rhabditida; family Heteroderidae; genus Heterodera; species Heterodera schachtii. The sequence goes on from SIJG01000029.1 coordinate 1,469,630, forward strand.
ATAACAACTCGATCGAGCTCCACGGGTTGGTTAAGGAGACTCGAACAAACGAATAAACGAATTTTTGGAAAAAATAATAAAAATTAACCACCACCAAATTTAAAGGGATAACTGCGTTAAGGCATTTTTCAATTAAAAAAAAAACGATTATTGGCGATGGTCAATTTGTTTAATTTCCTGTTGAATTGTTTTTAAAAAATATCATATTGTTTTGGGTCCCTATAGAAGAAAAATTGAAATTTTAATGATAATTATTAAGGAAAACTGTCCAATTTTTTGCACATTTAAGCAAATTAACATAAAAAGGCTAATTTTAAAAAGTCGGGAAACCCCAAATTTGCTCAGAATTTTGAAAAATGATTGACCAACTTTTGCAGCGCCCACCCAAAGCGACACTTGCGGCGCAGAATTAAACGACCCAAACAAAAGATTTGTTGTCTAAGGCTAGGAGTGATCAAATTGCTTTTCATCATAGATCCCCACTGTCCATAGACATTGGTTAGACCAATATTTCTGACTTAACGCAAGACGAATTGGGCCAAATGAAAAAGACAATGCTTTACAGGTATTCATCCCATTGCCAAAGGCCTGGCCTTTTGCACTGACAAATAAAAAATTTTTATTATTGAAAGTTTCTTCAAAATGGATTAATAATGGTGTGCGTTGGCATAGACTTGCCCAAGAAATTTTTTAATTTAATGCCCATCCTGTTGGGACGACATTTTAAATGTTATTATTTTGGCATTTTATTTATGTCCATTTCAGTCCCTCACACAATTGTTTATCCCCATTGACCCATGCAATTCATTCTGTCCTTTGCACCCATCTTCTCCTCCGCATTTGTCTTCTCTCTTAAAATATTATTGTTCCCCAATTATTGATTTGACCCCTTCACATTTCTTTTATTTGTTTCACCAATTTCCACTGACAAATAAACTGTTCAACGGCACAACAGTGGCGACGCCCGTCCTACTTCGAACAAATTCTACAAATTTGTGCAAATTCGAACAAGTCAGCGGTGAAATAAATTCAGGCGAAATTTCGGACACCAATTGTGTCGAAATCAATTCTTCATCGCCGCCATTATTTCGTACACCATTTGTGTCGAAATAAATTGAAGGTCAAGTGTCAACAAAAGCCAACACTGTTAGCCAAGTGCTAGATAAACTTGTCAGCAACAAGTTTGGCTCATCGATTTAAGCCCGACTGATAGCCAGGCGCTACAGACGACTTTGTCAGTAACAAGTCGGGCTATTACCATTTCTGTGGACAATTCAAGACAAAATGGACAACAAAAATTTGGAAAGCATTACAAAATACCGCAAACCAACCAGTGCAGAGCAACATCACACTTCCGGACATTCTGCCATTCTCAAATGAGGACGAGTCGGTCGACTTCGAAGAATGGTTGGAACGCCTCCAATTTTCAATGGATTGCGCCGCAGCAAATCTGCAGGACGATGCCAAGGTTAAATTGCTCATGACCAAATTGAGTCTCTCGGCATTCGGCGAATACAAGCGCTCATGCTTGCCGGATGAAATTACGGCATTCAATTTCAATGAGACAAAAACCCGTCTTATGAAATTGTCTGCGCGTCCACCGTCATTGGCAATCGATCGGTATGAGTGCCTAAAGGCAACACGTGAGGAAGGCGGGGAATTCGGCGTTTTTGTCAACCGACTCAAATCGCTTTTCCGAAAGTTTCGTTACTCGGAGCTGAACGAGGACCAATTCAAGTGCTTAGTGCTTTTGACTTCACTGAAGTCATCGAGTGAAGCAAAGCTAAGGCAGCACATCCTCAGCCGACTCACTGCAGAAGAAACAAAGGCAACTCCAACGCCGAAATTTTTCGAAATCATTTCAGAGGAAATCATGACAATGCTGAAAACGGAGGCAGAAGTGAAAATTCTCGAACAGGCAAAGCCCAAAATAAATGCTTTCAGCCAAAATAAACCGATTCGCAAAAAGGAAAATTCGGGTAAGCCAAGCCAATATGTCGGAAATAAAGGCAAACCCCCTCCAAATAATTGCTTTCGGTGTGGTTAGACCGATTGGAGAAAATAAATGTCATCAAACCAGTGGAACACACCGAGTGGGCCCCCCCAATTTTGGTGGTGAAAAAGGCCAATGGATCAACGAGGTTGTGTGCCGATTTTTCAACTGGTCTAAACGACTGTCTCCAGCTGAACAAGCATCCATTGCCACTTCCGTCCGACATTTTTTCAACTTTAAATGGCGGAAAATTCTTTTCAAAAGTGGACCTTTCGGATGCCTTCAGATCGGACTGGATGAGGACACAAAGAAAATGTGTGCCATTTCAACACACCGTGGTCATTTTCAATATGAAAGACTACCATTCGGAGTAAAACCAGCTCCGGGAATCTTCCAATCAATAATGGATAATATGCTTTCTGATTATCCATTTGCAATCGCATACTTGGATGACATCATTACAGTCAGCAAATCCATGGAAGAACACTGCGAACATCTCGACAAATTATTCGCCCGTCTTCAAGACTGGGGTTTGAATGTTCGCATTGAAAAATGCTCATTCTTCCAAAAGGAAATCAAATATTTGGGAGTCATAATCGACCAAAATGGTAGAAAGCCTGATTCCAACAAAATCGCTGCAATCGCAGAAATGCCGGCTCCTTCAAATTTAAATGAGCTGCGTTCATACCTTGGGATGGTAAATTATTACCAGGAATTTGTCCAAAATTTCCGTTTCATTCGCCAACCCTTGGATGATCTGCTCAAGAAGGACAAAGTATGGGATTGGACGTCGGCTTCTCAAAAAGCATTTGACAAAATCATCAAATTGCTTCAATCGGACCTTGCTTTAATGCATTATGATCCGTTATTGCCAATAATTGTTGCAGCAGATGCTTCACAATCTGGAATCGGCGGAGTTCTGTCACATGAACTCCCCGATGACACCATCAAAGCTGTGAGCCATTTCTCAAGGTCATTGACACCCGCCGAACAAAATTACGGACAAATTGAAAAAGAGGCATTGGCACTCATCGAAGCGGTGAAACGATTTCATAAAATGATATTCGGCCGAAAATTCACTTTATTGACGGACCATCAGCCATTGAAAAAGATCTTTGGAAACAAAGACGGAGTCCCAAAACATTCACATAATCGCCTTGTGCGATGGGCATTTGCTACACAATGGCCACCCAGGAGTCAAACGAATGAAGTCTCTGGCGAGAATTCATGTTTACTGGCCTAATTGGCCGCAGAAATTGAAGAATTCGTTAGGAAATGCCATCAATGCGCAGCAGTCGCTAAAAATCCTATAAAAACGATTCTTCAATCATGGCCAAAAGTCGACGGTCCCTGGAAGCGAATCCACATGGACTACGCTGGGCCTTTCAACGGAAAGATGTTCCTAATTATTGTCGATGCCTTCTCCAAATATCCTGAGATATTTGAGATGAACTCAACAAACAGCACAGCGACAATTTCAAAATTGAAATCGCTAATAGCTCGTTACGGCATCCCCGAAACCTTGGTTTCGGACAATGGGACACAATTCCGGAGTCACGAATTTCAAAAATTCACAAAATTTAATGGGATAGAACATCTCTTTTCTGCTCCATATATGCCGCAATCAAACGGTCAAGCCGAAAGAATGGTTGACACGTTTAAGCAGGCATTTTCAAAAATAAAAGGGGAGGGGATGTCGGGAGACATTCTCGAAATATTCCTCTCAACTTATCGCACAACTCCCTCGGAAAATCTGAATGGGAAGTGCCCCGCGAAACTATTTCTTGGGAGAAGGCCAAGAATCACTCTTGATCTTCTCCGTCCGCCGATCCGACCAACTCAAAAAGACCTCAAAATGGAGTCACAATTTAATCGGCGACATGGCGCCCGATTTCGATCACATAATGTCGGAGACCAAATCTTTGCCCGACATAAGAAAGGTGAAGATTGGAGAGCGGGCAAAATCAGTGAAAGAAACGGTGTCATTTACACTGTACAATTCACCGACAACTCAACGGCACGCTTCCATGCAAATCAATTGCATGCAAGAGCGATCGAAGACGAGGACACCCCGCATCCGTTGGATGTCTTGAATGACACCTTCGGATTGCCTCTATTAGAGCCACCGCAAATCGCCATCCAAGCGGCCGAACAAGAACAAGTGCCGGTGATCAACGACGTGCCGCAACCGCCAGACGAGCATGTCAGACGATATCCCGCACGTCAACGGAAGCAAACTGTGCGTTTGGACATTGCTGACCCGCGCCGGCCAAGATACGATTACATGCCGACAAGGCCGGGAAAGTGATCATTTTAAAAGGGGAGGTGTTGAGACGACATTTTAAATGTTATTATTTTGGCATTTTATTTATGTCCATTTCAGTCCCTCACACAATTGTTTATCCCCATTGACCCATGCAATTCATTCTGTCCTTTGCACCCATCTTCTCCTCCGCATTTGTCTTCTCTCTTAAAATATTATTGTTCCCCAATTATTGATTTGACCCCTTCACATTTCTTTTTTTTGTTTCACCAATTTCCACTGACAAATAAACTGTTCAACGGCACAACACATCCATTAGTGCCTGAACGACGATTAGCCGTTAAATAACTTACAATTGATTCATTAATTGTAAAGTTATTTATGGCCCGGATTTATATTTCTAAAATAAAATTGAGAATTAATGAGCCATAAAATGAAGCAAATACTTTTAAAAACCTATTTAAGTAAATTTGGGCAATTAGTAGACCATCAGCAGACCATTGTATTAATGGTTAAATTAGATATTCTTAAATTAAAATAATTGTTAAAATAGTAAATTTCTATTAATCAAATAAAGTGTTCCAATAATTTTGGGTCTTTAATTCTCGCCGCAAGTGTCGCTTTTTACTTTCGGCAGCAAATGTGGCTTAATTGAAGAATTAGACCTTCCATTTATATGGAAATCACGTTCTAGCGACGCGGCGAAGCCGCGTCCCATAGCGCGATAGCGCTTATTTAATGACACCAATTCAGGTCACCCACAACGACGGACTCGTCTCATCAAAACGATAATTAGTTTTTGTTTACGCGAAAAAAGCGTAAAATTATAAAAAATTTAGCAATATTACCAAATTTCACACACTTCTAAACCTTCGGTTTATCTCCCAATTTTCAATGCTTTTTATATTAAATTTTCAACATTTTTGTGATTTCTTTATCACTCCTTTTTGGTTTTTCTTTTTTATTTGCCAATATTTTTTCATTTTGTCCATTTTTTCTTTAATTATGAGCCTTTTTTGACCTTTGGTGCCTTTTTCATGGCTTTTTCAGTATCTTTTTTCAAAAAATTGGAAATTTTTGACAAATTTCATTACAATTTCAAAAAAAATTCCCGGCGGCGCCTATCGGCACAACCGGACTCCAGTTTACCTTGATTTTTGAAATTTTAACGCAAAACGGCTAGAATTTGTCATTTTTTGGCGCAAAACCACTAAAAATTCCTACTTTATGCTGAAGTTTTTGATATATGCATTGGATAAAAAAATTTTTGGCCCGACTACTGAAAAAACAAAAAAAGCGCTTCAGATTCCCCCATTCGAAATTTTTCTGGCTAAGGGCCTGCCCCTAAATTATCTTTAACTTTTTTTAATCCCGTAGAATTGGAAAATTTTCACTAAGATTCGATCTCATAATTTATTTTTTCTTAATGCTTTTTACCGTGCTGGCGCGTGTCTTAAAAACTGCCAAAGAGCGCTTCGCGCAAAGGACTTCTTTGCTAGTGCGTGCGCGGCTTCGTTACATTTATTTGTTTTTATTTTTAAAAGAACATCCTGAATTTTATTTATTGAAAAAACAAATAATCATTTGTTTATTTGCTTTTTATTCATAAGAGAACAACATTCTTTATTTTTTGCTCAAAAAATTAATTCAATTTAAAATTTTTAAATAAACTCAATCTTTTCTAAATTGTATAATGTTTAAGTTTTAATAAAAGCA
>SIJG01000029.1:1487415-1521072 GCA_023374025.1 Heterodera schachtii
TGGGGCTTTTGCTGCTGAGGAGCAGGTTCTGATGGTGTCTTTGCGGGCGACTGGCGGCCGGTGTTGTTGTTGTTGCTGGTTTCACGGCTGTAGAAGCCGGTGTTGTTGTTATTATTGACGGTTTAACCGGGACTGGGGTTGCTGCTACAGGAGGCGGGGTTTTGGGGGCAGTTAGGGTCCCTTCTTGTGTTCCTTCGTTACGAGGAGACGGCGAGTCATCAGCATCACTCATGTGTTGCTCTTCACCAGTATTTGGATCGTACAATGGAGGGGAGCCGAGTGGCTTTCCGTGCTCATCAAAAAGCACTGGTGATTGGGGAGGAGTGGTGTTGACATCTCTTCTGCTTCTCTTCCGTGGTGGTGGAGAGTGAATTGACGGAAAACGGGAATTTGGGGGGTTCATCGTTCTTTGGAGTCGATTCGCCAAATTGGGGACGGGGGGCGAAAAGTTGCGGTTTGACAAATTGGTCATTAATTTGTGCACGGGGCGGGGGAGGAACACACAAAAACAATCGACAATTTGAACAAAAGGGGGACAGAGGGATGGAACGGCGAAAACATGTCGCGCGGCGGGCGGGGGATTGGTGAAGGGCCTCCTCCCTCTTAATTCCGCCGATCATTGATCGGCGATAGGAATGAAAATTCCGACATTCCGGCGCGAAAAAGGATGGGGCCCGTCAGAATTCTTTTCGTCTCGGTCTTCCGTTGATGGTCCTCCGTCTGATCAACGTTTGTTCGACGTAGGAGTCTCCAGTCTTTTCGTCTCTGTGTTGAGTTGACGTATTGCTTGTTTTGGCCCATTGTGTGCGTAGTGGCTCTCCTGTTGGTGTGGTCCGTTCTCTCATCTCGGTTGTTTTTGGCTCGTCTTTTGTTTGGGCGGTTGGCTCGTCTTTGCTTGCGCGGTTGGCTCGTCTTCTGCTTGGCGCGGTTAGCTCGTCTTTGCTTGGCGCGGTTAGTTTATCTCGTGACTCCGCTTGAATCATTTTTGTTTTGCTTGATTGCTTCTTGGTGTTGATGGGTATTTTCTGAGTGGTGCTTTCTGCTCTGGGTGGATGGTGGATTCTGATTCAGATTTTGTTGTCTGGATGTAGTAATCTGCGTTCCCGTTGTGCTTGAAGTTTCAATCCACTGTTGGCGGCGAGCATGTTGACGGTTGGTTCAATTTTCATGGTCGCGTCTTTGTACGTCCATGTCTGCTGCTGATGCTATTGTGCTGCGCCATGACGAAGTTACTGTTGGATTTCGGGGGCTCAATTCCTCCATGACGATGATCTCCGGTCCAGTTCGCTCTCAATGACCGGTGGGCCGTGAAGACTATTTCTTCCTGCATCAGTTGTCTTTGATTTGTCGGCCTTTTTCCTTCCTTTCGTTGATTCGCCCTTCCTTGCTCTCCAGAATGACCATGCTTCTTCTGGTTTTTGCGTAATGGTTTTGCGATTGATTCTTCCGCTTGCTTTCGTTTTTCAGCTCTCTGCTGATCGTGGCTTTCTCTCTCCTTCGATTGCTCCTCTTTTTCCACTTCTTTTTGTGCAGCTACCCTTGGCGGGTCGGTGAGCTTTTGCTTCAATCTGTCCGATGACATGATCCGTGCTTTTCCGTTGTTTTTGGTTGTTTGGCGGTTGAATTCCTTTGGATCGGTTGCGGCGCCTTTTCCATGGCGTGGCTTTTGTTGACGGCCTCCGTTGTCGTCTTGCTTCCGCGTTTGCTGCTTTTCGTCCTCGTCCAAGTTGCTCATGGATATGCGGTGAAGCCGTGGTTTTCTGCTTCTTCTTCGACAAGCAGAATTTCTCCCTCTTTGGAGTTTGCTGTCCGTTGTTTCACCGTTGATTTGCACGACACGCAGTGAAAGGAGATATTCGGATCTCCAAATATCTCAAAAGCTGCTCAGCTTTGAATTTGCCCTTTGAAGCATTGTTTTCTCTTTGTTGGAGTTCGGCGTGCCGTCTGGGTCTTCCGGATTTGCTTCCATTGACGGAAAGTTGGTGTGCGCGATTCTTGTTCCATCAGGATTGGAACGGCAGAGCGTCTGTGTTGGCCTCAGTCCCCTCGGTTGGGACTTCTGCCGTTGTTGTGGTTCACGCGCTTGTGAGCCTCCTCAATCGTTGAGGAAATGAAGGTGCGTTCCCGATCTCGTGTGGTTCGGAAGTTTGTCCTTTCGGACTGGTGACGCTTGGTTGGCTCTGTTGCCTAACTTCGTTTCCCAGAAGTGTTGTTGGATGAGTGCTTTGCTAGTTTAACGTCATTTCGGACCTTTGACTGCCGGATGGTTCGCTAGTTTAACGTCATTCCGGACAGTTCTTGTTTGGTTCGTTGAGTTAGTTTTACGTCTTTTCGGACGCTTGTTCGTTTGGTGGTTCGTTAGTTTAACGTCGTTTCGGACGCTTGTTCGTTGGGTGGTTCGCTAGTTTAATGTCATTCCGGACAGTTGACAGTCGGGTGGTTCGCGTTTCAGACAGTTGTTGATGGCTTTTGCTAGTTTAACGTCATTGCGGACGAGTGATGGTGATTAGCCTAGTTTAGCGTCTTCTCGGACGAGTGCTGGTGGTAAGCCTAGTTTAACGTCTTCTCGGACGAGTGCTGGTGGTAAGCCTAGTTTAACGTCTTCTCGGACGAGTGTTGTTGGTTAGCCTAGTTTAACGTCTTCTCGGACGAGTGTTGTTGGCATGGTGTCTTACTGATTGTTGCCGAGCTCATGTTTAGGCAATTCGGTTGACTGCCCTTATCAATTGCTGTCGTTGAGTCCGTGCTTCTGGCCAATGTAGCGACGCAATGGTGGTTTGGCGACTGATCCACTTGTGGTTGGTGATCGGGCTTTCATTTTTCTGCTGAGTTCATTTGTTCGGCCTATTTGTGCGGGATGCGCTGCTTTTTCTTTTGTTTGCTTGCGGGATGAAAATGCTGGTCGCATGGCAACTGCTGAATTCTTCCTTGTCGGTGTTGGCCGTTGCACTGCCGTAGGCATTGGTGCCTTTGAATGCTGATTTGGTGATTTGGATTGTCTAGCCCTGACTGGATTTTTGTATGATCTCAATGTCGGATGCCTTCCTTCGCTGTCGGATGAAAGATCAATCACGGATTGATTTTGAGCTGCTGGGAGCCGACTCTCGCTTTCGCCTTGATCGCAATGTTGCAATGCTGGACAAGAGTTTGTTGCGTTGATGCCGTCTCAGTTCATCCTTTTCTTTTTGCTGAATGTTTTTCTGCCTCTGAGCCGCTTTACTGCTTTTTGGCGATTCATCGTTGTTGACCATTAGCACGAAAGAGACGTTGGACGGTTGCTTGAGCTCGATTCGCCCTGTTCCACTGATGATATTGCCGATTTTTGATTGGCAAATTGTAAATCCACTTGGCAGTTGTTCAATTGGTTGAACATTCAGCTGATGCCAAATGTCCATTCCGAGTAAGATGTCCGGTTGCCGTGACTCGTTCGGCAGGGAAAGCTTCTTTTGTTGAAGTTCATCATTGCCCAATGCGTTCAGTTGTAGTACCGGCAATTCGTTGAGCAGGAACTTCAAGGCGTTCAGGTTGAAAATAAACCTGTCCCTGTCGGGGCATAAAATGCCGATTGCGACGCGGTCGCTTATGTATCGCTTCGGTTCTCGTTCGCCAAAGCTTGACAGATAGCATTCTTCTGTGCTGAGGATGTTCAGTTCCAATTGTTTGGCTGCACTGCTTGAGATGAATGATCGGTGGCTTCCCGGATCGATGAAGATGGTTCCCATCATGCTGAGGGATGGCCGTGACGGATTGAAGATCGTTGCTTTTGTCGTCATTAGCAACGCTCTGGTTTCCTTGCTTTGGATGGCATTACACATTTGTTGTTCGATCACTGTTGATCGCTTGCCATTGTCGGTGTTTCTCTTCTCATCACTGCAAGAGGTGTTAGGCATGATGATGCCATTCTCGGCTTTGCACTGATCTCGGCAGAGTGCTGTGGGATGCCGACGTTTGCAGTGATAGCACTTGGATGGTCGAGCGCAATTCGATGCGCGGTGGTTTGGCTTCATGCACTTGAAGCACAATTTCTTTTCTCTGACGATGCTGATCCGTTGGTTGAGTGTGCTGACGTTTTGGCATTCGTCATGCCAATGATTGCCGTCGCAGAAAATGCAAGGGTATGGTGGACCCTTTTTGGCGCTTTTTGCTTGGTTTCCCATTTGTTGACACTCTTTGTTTGCTTGTTGTGTGTGCTGATGCTTTACATAGCTTTGCTGCCTGTGACCCTCATCCAGTGATGAGGCGATGAATGTCATATCCCGCAGTGCCGTTGGTTGGTTAGGCCTTCGTGACCTTTGGTTTGATGTGCGCGTCGCTTGTACATGTACTGTTGAGACGACTTGTGCTTTTGGCTGAGCATATTGATGGCCATATTCTCCCATCACTTCTTGGATTTGGACTTCTTTCCGGACTGCTTCACTTAGCACGTCCCGGAATTTGGTTGTTGTCCAGTTTGCCGGATCCTCTCCTTTCTTGTTGAGGATGGTTCGTAGGAATGCTGGCATCAGCTTCTTTTCCAGCATGAGGAACACTTGAGGACCTTCAATGTCCTCTCCGGCATTGTTCAGCTCTCTTGTGAGCCGCTCGAGTTGAAGCAGAAAGTCTTTGGTCTCACGGAGGCTTCGGCATGGCTTGAGATTGGCCAATTCGAAGTGAAGACTTCTGATGTGTTCCTCCGGAGCTCCGTACGTGTCCTTTAGCAGCTGAAGGACCGTCTCGTAGTTTGCGTCTTCCAGCCGGAAGCCCGCTATGAGTTCTCGTGCTTCTCCGCCCAGCAGATTGCGGAGCAAGTTCAGCTTCTGTGCTTTGCTGATTGATTGGCTGCCGATTGCTGATTTGAATGACTCGTAGAATTCGGGCCATTTTCGCTTTTGGCCGAAGAATTTGTCCAGCTGAATTGGCTGGAATTGATAAAGCGGTGCCGTGAATGTCGGTGCCGCCATTGGCGCTGCCATCGCTGGTGGCATGGGCGCTTGTTGCTGCTGATTGGCCAATTGATCCGCCTTTGCTTCTCTGTCGGCTCTGCCTTTGTGCAGTTTGGCTGCGGCACTGAGCATTGCTTCGAGATCTCGCAAATCCCGAAGTTTGGTTGTTGCTGCGTCGTATCGCTCGGCGATTTTCTCATTCTTGTCGAATTTGAGGTATTCTTTTTCGCCGTTGTCTTTGTCGTCTCCGATCAGGCGGGCGAGAAGTTCGATCCAGGCGTTGGATGAATCTCGTAGACTGTCCATCTGCATTTCCATCGAGCGAATTTCCTTGACGACGCGGTCAAATTGAGCCTCCAAGTTGACGGCATTTTCCCAGTTTGATAGGTCCGGATCGGGGTGTAGAAGGAGTGAGGTGGCGCTTTTGGCATTGTCGAGGGCTTTGAGTGCATTGATGATCCCTTTTTGTATTGGTCCAGACATTGTGCTGTTTGATTGTGCGTGTGTGTGTGTGTGCGTGCTGTTTTGTGTCTTTTGCCGGATCAGTCTGGCCTTGGCCCTGGGGCCTTCTGTGACTAAACACCTGCCTCGGAGGACGAGGTGTTTGCCTTTTGCCTTATGGCTAAACTAAAGCCTCGGAGGACTGTTAGTTTGCCTTTTTTCCTTAGTGGCCTAGTGCGCGCTTGAACACCCTTTTTTGAACGAAGTACTTCCTCGGAGGGCAAGTACTAAGTTCGCTATGTCCCTCGTGAAGTTAGGCCTCGGAGGACCGTAACTACACGAAACTATGAACACTAGACAAGCCTCGGAGGGTCCTTGTCTAGGCTCGCTAATTTGCTTTTCCTTTCCCCCTTTGTCACCGGAATTCGTTGAATCCGGTCCGTGGTTCACAGATCCAGCTGCAGGAGCGCCAATTTGTCCCGACGTGCTCTGGGGTCGGGCCAAATGAATTCCGCGGTGCGGGGGTCAGGGGGGCAGGCAGGGACAAGAGCAACCAATTCAAACGCCGAAGAAAAATTAATAAAAAATTTATTCCGGGGGAGAGCCTCAAACTTGGGTAATTAAACGAAATATTTGAAATGGTGAAAAATATCACAAATTGATCACAGAAAATGCCATCACCGGGGGATTAATCACAAATGAATTGGGGACCGGGATGGGACAGGACAATTTCAGAAAGGGAAATTTGTGCACTGGGGCAAATGAAAATCACAGAAATAAATGATGGGACCGGGAGGAGAAGAATTGAAGGGCACCGGGGCCATAGAACAAAGACCAAAATGGGGGTCTTGAGAGTGATCACAAATGGGGGCCATCACAATTAAATGGGACAGAAGTGAGGGGCTGATCACTGATGATTGAATGGGGGGACCGGGTGAATGACAGAAATGGGACGGACAAATAGGCCGGGGAAAGGGCAGAATGAAATGAGGGGCACAGAGTGAGGGAAGGAAGAGGCATTGCTTGCCTTTGCTGGTGCTTCTGAGTGTGGGAATGGTGTGGATTTTGCCGCATTAAATACGAACAAAATTCAACAAAAAATGGCAAAGTTGGGCAGAACGGGGACAGGCCAAAAATTGGGGAAATGATGAAAAACGGGGCCACAAAATGAGCGAAGGGACAAAATTGACGGAAAACGGGAATTTGGGGGGTTCATCGTTCTTTGGAGTCGATTCGCCAAATTGGGGACGGGGGGCGAAAAGTTGCGGTTTGACAAATTGGTCATTAATTTGTGCGCGGGGCGGGGGAGGAACACACAAAAACAATCGACAATTTGAACAAAAGGGGGACAGAGGGATGGAACGGCGAAAACATGTCGCGCGGCGGGCGGGGGATTGGTGAAGGGCCTCCTCCCTCTTAATTCCGCCGATCATTGATCGGCGATAGGAATGAAAATTCCGACAAAAACCACAACTCTCTTCTGATCTCCGGTAAAAAATTGATTTGAAAAAAGAAAAAAAGATAATATATTCTTCCCAACTGACCATTTATTTAAAAGAATTTTTTTTTATTAAGTAATTTATTTTTTTCTATTTTATTGATTAAAAAAGAAAAATAATTAATTTTTTTTGGGAAATATGTAAAATGTAATCCGAAAATGAGTGATTAAAAAATTGCAAATGATGAAATTAATGCCTTAAGCATTCTCACCATCCCCCTATACAAATTTAGTTTCAAAAAAAGCAAAGGGTATATAAGCAAACGGCTTAGCTACTTTAATCTCATAATTAGAAGTTTAAGAGCCGCTAATTTTGAATTTTTCTCGATCAGAGCAACCGAATGATCATTTTTGATGAGAAAGAACACAATTTTTATTCAAAAATTGATAAAATTTAACTCCTATTTTTAAATCGGTAATTCTGCAGAATTGCGGTCCCGACGAAAAATAAAATTAAAAATTTTATTTTTATCTTTTCTGAGTTAAAAAGGGTCGCTGATTACGAATCTGAGCTGAGATTTAGCAAAATCATTGATTTTTTCTATGACTTTTTATCAAGTACTTGATTTTTTCCTAAAATATTGAGAAAGTTAATCGAGCGTAAAATATTCATAAAAATAGAAATATAGAATCATAAAGAGCTTTCAAAAGAGCTATGAATCTTCGGAGAATTTTATGATTTTTTATTTAATTAATGGCCCTAGGGGTCATATGAGACGGGGGTCGGGGTTCGAATCCGCTTGGCTGTGGATTATTTTTTACGATACTTTATGAAAAAACATGGACAAAATCAAAGATTTTGCCAAATCTGGGCTCGGATTCGTAATCAGCACTCTTTTTTATCCCAGGAAAGATAAGAATAAAAATTTTTAATTTATTTTTCGTCGGGACCGCAATTCTGCAGGTTACCATTAAATCGACTAAAAACTTAGAAGAACCAAAATCTTTTAAGCAATATTTTCAATAAAACCCAAAATTGTCTTCTAAAATTGAAAATTTTCTTCTCCAAATTTGGCTTCCATCTGCAAATGTTCTGTGCTGAAGTATTTATCATTTTGGCAATTTCTTTGTCACTCATTTTTGGATTTTCTTTTTTAATTTTCAAATAAATTTTCATTTTTCCCAATTTTTTATTTCTTTGTTAATTTACTGCGAATGCCAAATTGTTTCTTCCATTTCTTAATTACTGTTTGACAAACTCCGATTTTCTTACCAATTTCGGCATAATTTTGGTGCCATTCTTTTTTCGAATATTTTCTTCCTTTTTGTTTATTTCAATGAATTTTTGAACAATTTCAATTTTTTGTTCATCAGTTTTTGATTTGTGACAGTTCTTTTTTTGAGACCAAATTCTTTAATCCATTTATAAATATTTTTTCGATTTGTCCACAAACTTTTCGCTATTTTCGTATTAATTTTATTCCATTCTTTTGCTGAATATTTTCTTCCTTTTTGCTTAATTTGGCGGAATTTAAGAAACGCACAAGCAACAAGTTGACCATTAATTATTCTGTCAAATTTTCATTCATTTTTAAGGATTATAAATTTTTAGTGAAAATTTAATCCCAAATAACTAATTACCAAAAAGCGACCAGAAATTACACAATCCAAATTTGGCTTTCCATCTGCGAATGCTCTGTGCCGAAATATTTATCATTTCAGCAATTTCTTTGTCACTTATTTTGGGTTTTCTTTTTTTATTTTCCAATAAATTTTCATTTTTCCCAATTTTTCTTTATTCGTTATTCTTTTTTGGCTAATGCCAAGTTGTTTCTTCCATTTATCAATTATGAATTGGCTAACTCCGATTTCCTTGCAAATTTCGGCATAATTTTGTTGCCATTCTTTTTTCGTATATTTTCTTTTTTGTTTGTATTCATTTGTCATTTCAATGAATTTTCGTACAATTTCATATTTTCTTCATCACTTTTTGCTTTGTAGCTTTTATGTATTTATTTTTGAAGACCAAATTCTTTGATCCATTCATAAATATATTGGCGATTTGTCCCCAATTTTTTCGTTATTTTTCTTTCAATTTTATTCCATTCTTTTCCTGAATATTTTCTTCCTTTTTGTTTAATTTTTTCTTTTATTTTATAATATTTTCTTATTATTTCACGCTTCTTCTGTTCATTTTGCGCCTTTTCTTCCCATTTTTCTCCAAATATTTCATCAAATGACTTTTCTTGCAAGTTTTTCTTCGTTGATTCAATTTGTTTTATGTCGGCAATTATAAATATAAATATAAATAAAATTAATAATAGGCATAATTTCATTTTTCCGGGATTATTTTCCCAAAAGAAATTTTTTAATTTTTTTTCTTAAAGAAAATACTAAATTATCATTTATTTTTAATTCATTTAAATTGCTTTTTTATTCATTAAAAATTACATTATTCTACTGATTTCCGGAAAAAATCACTAACACCCCATTTATTTTAAAAATTGATTAAAAATTATAATACTTCCCTACTGATCACTTTTCTTTAAAATAAAAAAAATATTTTTTTAAATGTTTTTTCTAATCAATAAATGAAGAAAAAACGTAAATTTATTGGAAAAAATGATGGAAATTATTGGGGGCGAGCATATTAAAATGGAAGAAATCATTTTAAAGAAAATTTTAACAAAAAAAAAAAAATGTTACGCCGTTCAGCAAATCGGCATTTGCGCTGAGAAATTGCGGTTGTTTTCACTTGCGCCGCGTCATTTGCGCCGCGTCATTTGCGCCGCCTTTTCCGATTTTCTTTTTGTTTTTTTTTTAATTTGCCAATATTCATTGGCTTTTACATCAATGTCCTGGTTTTGAAATAGCCAATCAGGAAAATTGAAACATTTGCAAATTTGTAGCAAAAAAAATGGCACAATTCGCCAAATTTTTCAGCAAATGTCAAAGGACGAAAAAAAGGAATGAAGAATTGTTTTGTTTTTTGTTTGTACTTTTTTGACATTTGTTCCCGTTTCTTCTGTTCAATTTGCGCTTTTTCTTCCCATTTTTCTCCAAATATTTCATCAAATGATTTTTGTTGCAGTTTTTTATTTTCTGATTCAATTTGAGTAATTAAGGCAATTAAAATTAAACAGAATAATAACAGTAATAATTTCATTTTCCCGGGATTATATTCCCAAATATAAATTTATTTAAATAACAAAATTATTAATTTCAGTCGATTAAGAATCTTTTTATTCACATGAAAAATCACAACTCTCTTCTGATCTCCGGTAAAAAATTGATTTGAAAAAAGAAAAAAAAATAATATATTCTTTCCTATTAATAATTTATTAATGCTGTTTAAGCAACTAAGACTTGAAAAAATTTTAGTTTCAGTCCGATTTTGGACATTGGCGCAAATGTCCGGGGCGCAAATGTCCGAGACGTAATGTCCGTGGCGCAACTGTCGGGACACGCGTGAAAAAAGCTTTCGAGCTGTAAAATGATGAAAAAAATGAAAAGCAAATGTCAAAAAAGTTCATACAAAAAGTCAAGAATTTAGTAAAAACAAAAAATTTTTTTTTACACAAATTTAAAAAATAAGGAGCAACAAATTAATTCAAATTAAATTTATCAATAAATGAAATTTTCTTGAGAATTTTCTATCTTCATAAAAATTCAATTGCCTCCATAATTTCTGCTCAAAAGTTAGGTTTCCATCTGCGAATGTTCTTCGCCGAAGTATTTATCATTTTAGCAATTTTGTTGTCTCTCATTTTTGGATTTTCCTTTTTTATTTTCCAATAAATTTTCATTTTTTCCATTTTTTCTTTCTCCGTTATTATTTTCTTGCTAATTCCAAATTGTCTCTTCCATTTATTAATTATGTCGTAATTTGCACCAATTTTCTTGCAAATGTTGGCATAATTTTGTTGCCATTCTTTTTTGAATGTTTTCTTTTTGTTTAAATTCATTTGTCATTTCATTGAATTTTTGCACAATTTCTAATTTTTCTTCATCAGTTTTTGATTTGTGACATTTTTGTTGCTTAAGCCCTAATTCTTTAATCCATTTATAAATATATTGACGATTTGTCCCCAATTTTTTTGCAATTTTTAATTCAATTTTAATCCGTTCGTTCGCCGAATATTTTCGCCCTTTTTGCTTAATTTTCTCTTTTATTTTATAAAATTTTTCAATTATTTCTCTTTTTACTTCCAAATTTTCTTCTTCTTTTTCTTGCCAATTTTCTCCAAATATTTCTTCAAATGACTTTTGCTGCAATTTTTTCTTTTCTGTTACAATTTTGACAATTAAAAATATAATTAAAAAGAATAGAGGGAATAATTTCATTTTTGTCGTCGTCTCAAAATGACTTAGGTAATAATATTTTTTGCAATTAATTCGGAATATTTTTTGTGGCATATAAATGAATAAAAATGATTTTTTTTTTCAGATTAAAAAGCTGTCATAAAATCATAATTCTACTAATTTAACGGAAAAAAAGAACATCCACTTAATTGCAAAGAAATAATATTCAAATCTTCGTTAATAATTTTATTATTGAATAAAATAATTGCCAATTCGTAAAATAATGATTAAATAAAATAAATATACCATTAATTAAAATTCCAATTCTATTGGGTCGTAATTGGAAAATCGTAAATGGCTGTAAAATGGCCAGCAGAAATGCCATTTTAGCGTCGAAAATGTCAGCGAAATGAATAAAAAAGTTAAATTTTTTGCTGAATAGAGCCCTGGAAACTTTTTTTTTGAAATCGAATTTTTCGTCTAAAATTGAAAGAAAAACATTTTTTTCGGTGTTTAGTCATTTTAATGCTACCAAAACGGCACCGCTCAGTTGGGCGCCGGCACGGTTGGGCCCCAGCATGTTTTGTCTATAACTTTTTTCTTTATTTGTCAACCAAAACCAACATTGTTGGTATCATTCGAAAGCCCTAAGTGTCCTCTATTAGCCTGCAAAATTCTGAAAAATTTCGTTGAGGTTCAAAAAAGTTATGGCCTGAAGAATTCAAAAAACCAAATTTTCCAACTTTTTTGGCTCAAACTTTTTTTAAACATAACGAAATTTTTTGGAATTTTGCAGGCTAATAGAGCATGTGAAGGGCTCTCGAATAATACCAAGATTGTTGCATTTGGTTGACAACGAAAAAAGTTATAGTCCAAAAACCTGCTGGCGCCCAACTGAGATACTCACTCTTTTTCTTTGCAATGTATACAATATTTACTATTTCTCTGTTTTCCCTCTCACTGTCCACGTCAAGAAAAGAAAATTTTGCAGAGAAATGTCTGTACTATCTCGTCGTTTCTCTTTTTCTTTATTATTTCTCTCACTTTGGCTCACTATCTCTTCATTTTTTCAAATATTTTTGGAGATTTTTTCATTTTTTTAAAAACAAAATTTTTATGTAAGAATCTAGTGGTTTTTGTCTTGCTATTTTTTTTTGATAATTAAGCAGCACATTTACATGTGCACGTAGCCAAACATTTGCTATTAAAAGTCGCAACTTCTTAAGCAAAATGCGAGAAAAAATTATTCACTAATATCCTTCTGAATTCCGAACCCCGGACCCGAATTCGGACAAAAAGTCGAAAAGTCAAAATTTTCGAAATTATGCTTTTCTTAAAAATCGGTTTAAATACACGGAAACAAACTGAAAGCCATCAATCCTTCAATAAGAAATAATTTATGCCGTTTTTGAACCAAAAAAGCCCAATTTAAAAATTTGGATTTTCGACTTTGTTCGAGTTCGGGCCAGTGATTCGGAATTGGCCGAAATGGATACCCGATTCGTAGTCAGTGCCCTCGAAAACCCAAGGAACTGTTTTTATGAAAATAAAATTTCTACTGACGCTTTTTCCACTGACGCATTTTCCACTGACGCATTTTCCGGGCGCCCCCTAAATATATGTGATAAAAAAGGGTTAAAAATTGCCTAGGCGTCGGGAAATTTTTCATTTTGTTAGGCAAGAATTTTCGGACAAAAAATAAGATGAACAAATAGTTTTCTTGTCTAATTTAGGGTCTTTTTTTAGAATGAATATGAATCTAGTTTTATTTTTCAGAAGTTTTTGAGTCGAGAAAAAGTTGCGAAAAACTTTCATTTTGGGCCTCGGAAAATTATTCGATTTTTTGGAAATTAACTTGACTTAACCCAAGTTGTGTCAATTTAATAGACAATTTCGAATCCAGTTACCATAATGATTGTTAGGGATGTCAATTATATGTACATAAAATCGCAAAATATGCACATAAAGTGAAAAAAATGCACATAAATTTTTCCAAGTTAGGGTAAAATTTTCAAAATTCTTCAAATTCGTTAAATGTAAGCTAAAAAAGTTAAAAAAAGCTAACTATGGTATAAAAAATCATTTTAGAATGTACAAAATAAAATAATAAGTACATTTTTTATTAATATTTTCGATAAAAACCAAAAAAAAATGAAATTTTTTAAAAATTTTCGTTCCTTAGAGGTCAAAAGGGCCGCTTTACAGAGGGGGCCGTTTTAATAGAAGATTTTTGAAAAAATTCCCAAATATGCACATAAAACATGCATATAAATCACGAAATATGCACAAATATGCATATGGAAATACGTCCTAGAAGCTTCAAATCAAGCTAAAAACATGTTTTTCGTGCGTTTCAGGCCTTCCACATTTCGGGAAAAAAATTTGTATGTGCTTATAATTGGCATACAAAAGTGAGAGTGGAAATGATGCGATGATTGAAGGCCAAAACCAACTATTTATTAGCACAATTTGTAATTTTTTTACATTTTTTTTAATAAAAATGTGATTTATTTGTAAGAAAAAGGCAATTAATTTTTCAATACGTCAAAGTTGGAGAAAATAGCATCCTCACTTTTCCGTTAAATAACGAAATTCCAGAACACGACATAAAACAAAATTGATGATTTCTATTTCTGTGAAGGAAAGAAAATCCATTCGCTTTTAAGTACAAATGATGATCATGATCATTTCAGTGCGTCAATGGAAAATCCGAAGGCATTTCAATCCGCGAATGTACGGCAAAATTTAGTGTTAAAAAGGAGCAGTGACAAAGGACCCACAGACAAAAGACAACAAAGACAAAGGACCTACGGACAAAGGACCCACAACAATAGTTTAATAATAAAAAAATTAAAATATAATGAGAAAAATAGTATTGTGAACAAAAAAAAATTCAAATCAAGCTGTGAGAAAAGTGCTTGATGACTAAGCACAACCCTTTAAAGTGATGCTTTTAATTTGTCTCTGTGGATCCTCTGTCAGTGGGCCCTTTGTCTCTGTGGGTCCTCTGTCCGTGGGCCCTTTGTCCGTGGGTCTTTTGAGAGCAAGACTTCGATCGAAAATTTTTCAAAATAAGAACATCAAGGCCAAAAAATAAGATTTTTAGGTCAGAAAGAAATAACAACATTTTGCAAAAATCAATTTAATCAATTAATATACTACCAGCAGAATATCATATTTTACATTATTCATGAGCGATTAAGGGGTCAAAGGGATTGGGGTCAGGGACGGGCGAAGCTCGGCTTAGCACTCGAAGCCGAAGCCGAAAGCGAAGCCCAATTTTTTTCGAAGCACGAAGTTCGAAGTTCGAAGCCCAAAAAACCCGAAGTTTTCGAAGCTCGAAGTTTGGGGTTTGGCCATGTAAATCGACGAGCTTTTTTTTTTGCATTTAAACCAACTTTTTTTGCGGCTCGCTTTTTCTAAAAACTTTTCGCGGAACAGGTGGTCCGGCGGTGCCGATAGGCGCCGCCGGGCAAAATTTTAAGAAATTTGTTAACAAACAAATTTTTGTTAAAAATGACCAAATTTTTCGTCAAATTTAAAAACTTATAGACAAGATTTTAAGAAATCAGAACAAAATTTTGTCACTACCCCAAATCAGAACATTTCTTAGAAATAAGAACAAATCGAAGCCCTACTAGGGACAGAGTTCTCATTTTTCCCTGCCGTTTTTGGATAAAAACCGCCGAGTAAAAATAAAAATATTATTCCAAAAAACATCAAATAGGAACGGTCGCAATTGGCTAAATTGACTTTTATATGACACCCAAAGACCGGAATTTCCAAAAAATTTCAAAAAATGATTGATTTTTAATACCACATTTAGACTTTTTTTGAAAGTTTTACTTTATTTATATTTTACGAATTTGAAGAATTTTGGAAAATCAATTTTTGGAAAATTTATGTCCATATCAGGGTTGTTCGGGGACGAGAAAAAAGTCGGGGTTCGCGACTCGGGTTTCGGGTGACCCGGAACAACCCTGGTCCATATTTTTTCCATTTTAGGTCCACATTTCGCGATTTTTGTATCTGTATTTTATGGCATATTTCGCGATTTAATATCCGTATTTTTGCTTCCCTTTTTATTATAGTGATCATCAGAAGAAAAAATAATTAGAATTAAAATTTTTGTTTCAAGAAAAGGTTTTTTATAGCTCAGAAGAGTAAAAAATTTTAAAATTTTCCCTTCCTTTCCGTGGCTATTTGCATTTAAAAAAAAATTTTTAATATAAAAAAATTAAAATTGCTATTTTATTACATTAGTATAAATGATTAATTTCAATCAATTAGTGGAGAAATTTCACAATATAATATTATATTAAGAAAATATAAGAAGCTTGTCAATAATTCAATTCAAAAAATGGAAATTTTGTTAAATTCAATTGAAAAATTATTAATTATACATATTTCAGTCAGAACTCATTTAATTGCAATTTTTAACCCTAAGAAATTGAAGAAAATTTGGAGTAAAAAGAGAAATAATTGAAAAATATTATAAAATAAAAGAGAAAATTAAGCAAAAAGGGCGAAAATATTCGGCGAACGAACGGATTAAAATTGAATTAAAAATTGCAAAAAAATTGGGGACAAATCGAAATTATATTTATTAATGGATTAAAGAATTGGGGCTTAATCAACGAATACATAAAAGTCACAAATCAATAAATGATTAAATTTACGCGTCCTTGGATTTCACGAAAGTTTCCCCTTATGTTCATGGAAATCAGTATACCCGTCCTTGGATAGCGAGCTTTCCAATACGAACCCTGGCATACCGTACTTCCTCGAGCCCAACCCCCTCGAATAGAACCCCACCCTCGAATATAGCCCCCTTTTTGAAGGGAGTTGAACAATAGATTTCCAGGGCTCTATTCGAGGATATATGGTATGTACCATAAATGTTTAAAAATGGATTTAAATTGTAAAACACCAAAAAGATTAAAAATCCAAAATCGTGATACTCAGGCGCGTAAATTGGCTTTTAGAGAGAAGGCGATCTCTTCTGCTGCATGCTGAATCAAATTCAGCAAAAATTTAACTTTTTTATTCATTTCGCTGACATTTTCGGCGCTCAAATGGCATTTCTGCTGGCCATTTTACAGCCATTTACGATTTTCCAATTAAGACTAATAAAATATAATTAAAAAGAATAGAGGGAATAATTTCATTTTTGTCGTCGTCTCAAAATGACCTAGGTAATAATATTTTTTGCAATTAATTCGGAATATTTTTTGTGGCATATAAATGAATAAAAATGATTTTTTTCAGATTAAAAAGCTGTCATAAAATCATAATTCTACTAATTTAACGGAAAAAAAGAATATCCACTTAATTGCAAAGAAATAATAATCAAATCTTCGTTAATAATTATATTTATTGAACAAAATAATTGCCAATTCGTAAAATAGTGATTAATAAAATAAATATACCATTAATTAAAATTCCAATTCTATTGGGTCGTAATTGGAAAATCGTAAATGGCTGTAAAATGGCCAGCAGAAATGCCATTTGAGCGCCGAAAATGTCAGCGAAATGAATAAAAAAGTTAAATTTTTTGCTGAATAGAGCCCTGCAAATCTATTGTTCAACTCCCTTCAAAAAGGGGGCTATATTCGAGGGTGGGGTTCTATTCGAGGGGGGTTGGGCTATATTCAAGGAAGTACGGTATGCCCGGGTTCGTATTGGAAACCTCGCTTTCCAAGGACGGGAATAAGCCCTCGGAAAAATAAATAATTTTTTGTCAAAAATGTGAGTTTTCGAAAGCTATGCTACCAAAACGGCACCGCTCAGTTGGGCGCCGGCACGGTTGGGCCCCAGCATGTTTTTGTCTATAACTTTTTTCTTTATTTGTCAACCAAACCCAACATTGTTGGTATCATTCGAAAGCCCTAAGTGTCCTCTATTAGCCTGCAAAATTCTGAAAAATTTCGTTGAGGTTCAAAAAAGTCATGGCCTGAAGAATTCAAAAAACCAAATTTTCCAACTTTTTTGGCTTAAACTTTTTTTAAACATAACGAAATTTTTTGGAATTTTGCAGGCTAATAGAGCATGTGAAGGGCTCTCGAATATTACCAAGATTGTTGCATTTGGTTGACAACGAAAAAAGTTATAGACCAAAAACCTGCTGGCGCCCAACTGAGATACTCACTCTTTTTCTTTGCAATGTATACAATATTTACTATTTCTCTGTTTTCCCTCTCACTGTCCACATTAAAGAAAAAGAAATTTGTGTGTTTACTCTTGTGCAGACAAAAAGCCTGTGCTATCTCGTCGTTTCTCTTTTTCTTTGTTATTTCTCTCACTTTGGCTCACTATCTCTTCATTTTTTTCAACTTATTTTTGGAGATTTTTTCATGTTTATTAAAACAAAATTTTTATGTAAGGACCTAGTGGTTTTTGTCTTGCTATTTTTTTTTGATAATTAATCAGCACATTTACATGCGCACGTAGCCAAACATTTGCTATTAAAAGTCGCAAATTCTTAAGCAAAATGCGAGAAAAAGTTATTCACTAATATTTATTCATGTTAATTTATAAGTATATTAAATTTAAAATAATTCTTTTATCCATTTATAAATTTTATTTCAATTTTCAGGAAAAAAATATTTGGATTTCCATATAATTCCTATCACTGCTTATCTCTTTTCTAATGAATCTTTTATTTGAAGCCAATTTAAGAGAAATAAAATAATTGAAAAAATAAATTTAAATGCAATTTGTCAACAAAATGGAATTTTCTTGAAAATTTGCTAACAATGTTTTCCCAAAACTTCTAAAATTGAAAATTCTCTTCTCCTAATTTGGCTTTCCATACGGAAATGTTCTTCGCCGAAGTATTTATCGTTTTAGCAATTTTCTGATCACTAATTTTTGGATTTTCCTTTTTTATTTTCCAATAAATTTTCATTTTTTCCAATTTTTCTTTCTCCGTTATTATTTTCTTGTTAATTCCACATTGTTTCTTCCATTTGTAAATTATGTCTCGGCTCACTCCAATTTTCTTACAAATTTCTTTATAATTTTGTAACCATTCTTTTGGCGAATATTTTCTTATTTGCTTATATTCATTTGTCATTTCTTTAAATTTTTTCACAATTTCAATTTTTTGTTCATCACTTTTTGATCTGTGACTTTTATGTATTTGTTGGTTAAGCCCCAATTCTTTAATCCATTTATAAATATATAAACGATTTGTCCCCAATTTTTTTGCAATTTTTAATTCAATTTTATTCCATTCTTTTGCTGAGAATTTCTTCCTTTTTGCTTAATTTTCTCTCAAATGCCCCGACTTCCCGTCAACGAAGTCGAACCAGAACAAAAGAAGGCCAGCGAAGACACTTCAAAATCATCGCAATTTGACAAAGCAATGCAAAACGAAATTGACAGAGCTCTCCTCCAAATTCAATCCTTTCAAAAAGAACTCACCCATCTTGTCAAAAAAAAATAGTTCTGCAGACCTCCAGCTATTTCTTTAAAATTCCTCAAAAAACCAAATTTTCTCCAGTTTCACTTTGCTGGAGGTCTGACTTTTCTACTTTTCTCTTCTCCAATCCAAATTCAATTGTCGTCTATCACTTTTACCCATTTGACTCATTTCATCTTTTCAAATGTATTCATCTTCTATTACTTTTATCAATTATTTGATCTAACGTGTAAGTGGTCACCCCTTCGTTAGATATTTTTATTTCTTAATAAAGTTATTTTTCTTCTTTTTCTTGCCAATTTTCTCCAAATATTTCTTCAAATGACTTTTGCTGCAATTTTTTCTTTTCTGTTCCAATTTTGACAATTAAAAATATAATTAAAAAGAATAGAGGGAATAATTTCAGTTTTGTCGTCGTCTCAAAATGACTTAGGTAATAATATTTTTGCAATTAATTCGGAATATTTTTTGGGGCATATAAATGAATAAAAATGAATTTTTTCTGATTAAAAAGCTGTCATAAAACCATAATTTCACTGATTTAACGTAAAAAAAGAACATCCACTTAATTGCAAAGAAATAATAATCAAATCTTCGTTAATAATTTTATTTATTGAACAAAATAATTGCGAATTCGTAAAATAATGATTAAATAAATAAATATACCATTAATTAAAATTCCAATTCTATTAGTCGTAATTGGAAAATCGTAAATGGCTGTAAAATGGCCAGCAGAAATGCCATTTGAGCGCCGAAAATGTCAGCGAAATGAATAAAAAAGTTAAATTTTTTGCTGAATTTGATTCAGCATGCAGCAGAAGAGATCGCCTTCTCTCTAAAATGGAAATTTTTTTACAAAAAGTTGCCCCTGAATATTAATTCTTTCTTTAAAAATTTTTTATAATTTATTCTTTTTCATGAGAATTTTTTTTGAAATCGAATTTTTCGTCTAAAATTGAAAGAAAAACATTTTTTTCGGTGTTTAGTCATTTTAATAAAAATAATTTATTTACCAATTTTTATACATATTATTTGCTGCGTAATAGCTTATATACCTATTTTTTAAATTTTAATCAATGAAAATTAATTCTCACGAATTTTTTTGAATAAAAATTTATTTTTTACATTTATTTATTTAATAAATTTAGTGCTTAACCGTGGTTTATTTAACCGTCGTTAGCTTAACTACGGTTAAAGACGAGAATACGTTTTTTGGTTAAAAATAAACCGCGGTTAAATAAACCACGGTTAAGGCGTTAACCGCGGTTAAGAATTTAACCGCAAGACGGGAATAAGGCCCCAGAAAATAAAAAAACTTATGCAAAAGTAATTTAATATGGTATTCAAAAATTAAATTTTATACAAAAACAAAAATTGATGATGAAAAATTTAAAATTAAGTGTAATAAATTTTTGCACAATTTTAATTTATTCTAAATTAATTATTTTATCTTTTTTGCATTTGTTTATTAAGTCATTAACAAAAAGATAAATAGCCCTCGAAAAATAAATAAATTTTTGTCAAAAATGTGAGTTTTCGAAAGCTATGCTACCAAAACGGCACCGCTCAGTTGGGCGCCGGCACGGTTGGGCCCCAGCATGTTTTTGTCTATAACTTTTTTCTTTATTTGTCAACCAAAACCAACATTGTTGGTATCATTCGAAAGCCCTAAGTGTCCTCTATTAGCCTGCAAAATTCTGAAAAATTTCGTTGAGGTTCAAAAAAGTATGGCCTGAAGAATTCAAAAAAACAAATTTTCCAACTTTTTTGGCTTAAACTTTTTTTAAACATAACGAAATTTTTTGGAATTTTGCAGGCTAATAGAGCATGTGAAGGGCTCTCGAATATTACCAAGATTGTTGCATTTGGTTGACAACGAAAAAAGTTATAGACCAAAAACCTGCTGGCGCCCAACTGAGATACTCACTCTTTTTCTTTGCAATGTATACAATATTTACTATTTCTCTGTTTTCCCTCTCACTGTCCACGTCAAGAAAAGGAAATTTGTGTGTTTACTCTTGTGCAGACAAAAAGCCTGTGCTATCTCGTCGTTTCTCTTTTTCTTTATTATTTCTCTCACTTTAGCTCACTATCTCTTAATTTTCCCTCTCACTGTCCACGTCAAGAAAAGGAAATTTGTGTGTTTACTCTTGTGCAGACAAAAAGCCTGTGCTATCTCGCGTTTCTCTTTTTCTTTGTTATTTCTCTCACTTTGGCTCACTATCTCTTCATTTTTTCAACTTATTTTGGAGATTTTTTCATGTTTATTAAAACAAAATTTTTATGTAAGGACCTAGTGGTTTTTGTCTTGCTATTTTTTTTTGATAATTAATCAGCACATTTACATGCGCACGTAGCCAAACATTTGCTATTAAAAGTCGCAAATTCTTAAGCAAAATGCGAGAAAAAGTTATTCACTAATATTTATTCATGTTAATTTATAAGTATATTAAATTTAAAATAATTCTTTTATCCATTTATAAATTTTATTTCAATTTTCAGGAAAAAAATATATGGATTTCCATATAATTCCTTTCACTGCTTATCTCTTTTCTAATGAATCTTTTATTTGAAGCCAATTTAAGAGAAATAAAATAATTGAAAAAATAAATTCAAATGCAATTTGTCAACAAAATGGAATTTTCTTGAAAATTTGCTAACAATGTTTTCCCAAAACTTCTAAAATTGAAAATTCTCTTCTCCTAATTTGGCTTTCCATACGGAAATGTTCTTCGCCGAAGTATTTATCATTTTAGCAATTTTCTGATCACTAATTTTTGGATTTTCCTTTTTTATTTTCCAATAAATTTTCATTTTTTCCAATTTTCTTTCTCCGTTATTCTTTTCTTGTTAATTCCAAATTGTTTCTTCCATTGTAAATTATGTCTCGGCTCACTCCAATTTTCTTACAAATTTCTTTATAATTTTGTAACCATTCTTTTGGCGAATATTTTCTTATTTGCTTATATTCATTTGTCATTTCTTTAAATTTTTGCACAATTTCATTTTTTTCTTCATCAGTTTTTGATTTTTGACATTTATTTTTTTGTAGACCAAATTCTTTAATCCATTTTTTAATATAAGTATTTTTGTTTCCAAACTTTTCGCTATTTTCGTATTAATTTTATCCCATTCTTTTTTTGTATATTTTCTTCCTTTTTGCTTAATTTTCTCTTTTATTTTATAATATTTTCTTATTATTTCACGCTTCTTCTGTTCATTTTGCACTTTTTCTTCTTTTTCTTCCCATTTTTCTCCAAATATTTCATCAAATGACTTTTGTTGTTGCAATTTTTTATTTTCTAATTTATTTGAAGTAATTAGAGCAATTAAAATTAAAATCAAACAGAATAATAACAGTAATAATTTCATTTTACGATTTTTTTTTCTCAAATATAAATTATTAATATTTATTTAAATGAAAAAATCATTCATTTAATCCAATAAGAATCTTTTTATTCACATCAAAAAACCACAACTCTTCTGATCTCCGTCAAAAAATTGATTTGAAAAAAGAAAAAAAAGATAATAAATTCTTTCCTACTGACCATTTATTTAAAAGAATTTCTTTTTTATTAAATAATTTCTTTTTTTCTATTCTATTGGTATAGTCTTCATAGACTAAAAAATCCAGATGTTCATTCGTTATTAAATTAATTAATTATAAGTAGTGAATTAATTTATTTTAATTTAAATATATTTACGATTTTTTAATTGTTTGAATATATGTAAAAATTGCATTATTTTACTTATTGACAAATTTATTATTAAGAAATTGGTTTAAAATGAAATTATTATTATTTTTTTGTTTAATTCAAATTTTAATTGCATTAATTAATCCAAATGTGTGCACAGCGATTGCCATTTTTTACGGCAATGCATTTGCATTGAGCACAAAAATGTAGGAATAAAAATAATTAAACTAATTAATGAATAATTGTATTCAATTTGCTTAATTAGTCTGTTTGGCAGGGTATTTAGGCATGGGAGTGTGGCTAAGTTCGGCGCTAGTTCAAAACTGAGAATCAAAAGGTGCACCATAATTTTAATATTTTCCCCGCCCCTCGAATATTAAAAAAAAAATATTTCCAAACAACTCTTAGAAAATTTTTTTATAAAAAATTTCGGGAAATTTTTTAATTTTTTTCAGATTTCTTGGAAAATTTTTTCAAACAACTTCGTAATTCGTTATAAAATTTGAAAGTAAACGTAAATTTTATGACCCTTTTTGGCACACCATTATTTTATTTGTATGATCTAACAAATTCCATCTAACTTTCCAAGTGTTTATTTTCAGAATGGTCCCTGTGCCTAAAAAAGAAATGGCAGAAGTAAATTTTTTTCATCTTCTTACATAGGCATTTTTCATGTACAATTTATTTCAATCAATGTTTACGCGTCCAATGAGTGATCACCCTCACTTTTTAAGATCATAACTTTTTTCTTTCTTGGTTAATCCAGCTTAAAGTTTAGAGAAGTTTTCATTTAGCAAAATTCCCGGATAAAGACAATAGACAAAAAATTATTCTTGAATATAGGCGAAAAATTATGAATTTCAGGTTTTTCATTGCATTTTTTTCTTAATATAAATATTTGTTTTTTTCTTGTATTTATAAATTCCCTAAACTTTAAGCTTTCGAATGATACCAAGAATGTTTGGGTTATCCAATAAAGAAAAAACTTATGATCTAAAAAAGTGAGGGTGGTCACTCATTGGACGCGTAGACATTGATTGGACGCGTAAACTGGAATAGAGCCCAAATGGCTTTTGCCATTTGCAATTTCATCACAATTTAACACATAATTAAATAAAATCTCTCCACAGAGATGCATTTAAACTAATGCTATTAGCATGCCATCCAATACTTCTGTTACAGTCCGTCAATCTTTAATGCAGTCTTCGCATCCATGCTGGCAACTAAGGATAACCCCCAATAAAAAAGTGGTGCCACACACGGCGCAGTTGCACCTCGTCTTCAAGCTGCAATTTTGTCCATAGATAAATTGGCACACCGCACATTCACCATCAAAACAGTATGGGTCTAAAAATACGCAATTGCCGCAAATTTATTCTTTATATGGTAGATTCTACTGGAAACTATACCAGGAACTATTGTTTTGTTGGAGTCCGTGCAGCCCAATTCGTCGATCACATAATTTTTGCAGGCCAACAACTGGCAATTTAATTGTTGTGATTTATTAATTGGAATAAATTTAACAATAAAATTGTGTATTGTTAATAATTAATAAATTATAATATAACATACTTTATCAAAACTTATTTGTTGAAGAATAATAATGGCCAATAGCAAATTTAAGAACATTAAAATGTACAATCTAAAAACAAAAGTTTCAGTTTATTGGCATTATTACCAAAAACTAAAAATCATAAGTAATTTGGTTTATTTGGCTCAACACGACTCAGTCATAGATTGCTTATTGTTAGCTTATGGACATTAAAATAATTTACACGTATAACTTAAAAATTACTCCTAAAAATTTAAAGACTAAGATTTTCGGTCTAAAAATTGTCAAAATTTTGAGATTTTTGTCTCGTCAATTTTCCATTTTTGAAGCTTTCAAACAACCGAGTTAATCAGCAGGCTGAGTACCGGAAAAACCGTCAGTGAATTACGTCAGTGAGAAAATACGTCATTAATAAAATTTCAAAAAGCAACTGATTTTTTAAATTTTTTCAATGAAAGTCAAAAAATCTGAGAATTTCAAAAATGAAAATCCGATTTTCTTAAAATTAGAGAAGATTTTTGTTTCTGGGTCCGAAAATATATTTCTTTTTCTTTTGACGCATTTTCTGGAGCCAAACAAATAAATTTTTATTTTTTATTAAAATATTTATTTTTTGAATTTAATTAATTCCTATCCCTTTTATATCGGTGCGAAGTTTGACAAAAAGTGACAACAACAAAAAACTAGCTAACATTTGAGAGGAAAAATTAATTCTATGAATGTCATAAATGTTAATATCAAAAATAATTCACAAAACTTTTTGGAAATTTTTTTCCTCTGTCATGCCAAATCTTTTGTTGAATTAATTATCGCTTTTACAAAAAAATTCTTTCATTTCTTAATGCTCTGCTCTGTTGCTGAATTAATTTAACATTTCATAGTCTATCTGTCCCATTTTTAAGCATCACTTTTGCGAGACTCTTGCCTATAAAAGCCATTAAAATATTGTAAAATAGGACAAAAGTGTAATTAAAATTTCATAAAATTTTTGAGCAATATTATTCTCAAGAATTTTTATTTGTTATGGGTTTTTCAGCAAACAAAATTTAACCCTTTTATTTTGGCAGAGAAAAAGAAACTCATTTTGCGTAAAAATATAATAATTCTTTAGGAATGGCTCAAACCAATAATAAACTTTTTTTCATCATTTGCTTTTTGGCTGCCCTCGTCACTGTCACCCAAGCGGTATGGCATTCCGAGGCCAAAAAAATGTTGTAAATCGGAATTCCGTGTTATCCCTTGTAAACAAACGATAAAATGTTCAAATTTGCAGAAATGTTCGGATTTGAAGGGCCAAAAATCTGATTTTTGGACTCGGTCCGACTCCCGGATTAAACCAATATCATTAGAAATAAATAAACAAAATTCATTTTAGCTTACGTTGGAGATGAGAAAAATGGCCGACGCAGGAGGTTATGTGGACGCAATAAACTTAGCACAAGATTACTGGACCGTTCGTTGACAAAAAAAAAAAAAAAATTTAAAATAGCATTTTTGATCATTTTTAAAATTTAAATTAGCATTTATGATCATTTTTAAAATTTAAATTAGCATTTTTGATCATTTTTAAAATTTAAAATCGCATTTTTTATCATTTTTAAAATTTAATTTGCATTTTTGATCATTTTTAAAATTTAAAATCGCATTTTTAAAATTTAAATTAGCATTTTTCATCATTTTTAAAATTTAAATCGCATTTTTGTATCATTTTTAAAATTTGATTTGCATTTTTGATCATTTTTAAAATTTAAAATCGCATTTTTTATCATTTTTAAAATTTAAAATCGCATTTTTTATTATTTTTAAAATTTAAAATCGCATTTTTAAAATTTAATTTAGCATTTTTCATCATTTTTAAAATTTAAAATCGCATTTTTGTATCATTTTTAAAATTTAATTTGCATTTTTGATCATTTTTAAAATTTAAAATCGCCTTTTTATCATTTTTAAAATTTAAAATCGCATTTTTAATCATTTTTAAGGCATCTCTCAACAAGCATTTTGCGCTTCTGGATGAAGAACATATACGACGTCTGTTGGGAGGAGTCAAAAGCTACAACGAAACAAATCAACAACAACAAAATGTATGTTGGAAAAAATAATGAAAAATGGTGCCCCAAAACGTCACCGGAAGATTTTTTGGACCATAACTTTGTTCGGTGGTCAATCAAATTAAGCATTCCTGGTGTTCTTCGATAGTAATTTGGTTGAGAATGAAAAAGTTATGCTACAAAAATTCGTTCGGTAAGTTTTCGGCTGTCGACGTTTTGTCCTGCTCCGAATTCAGGGTCCCAAACCGGGTATGGTCCTCTGTAAAAATTTTTACGGGAATAAATTCGAAAATTATTTCAATCAAAATCCCTTCTAAATTAAAAACGTAAAAGATTTAATCAAATATAAATATCCAAATGCACAAATTTTTTATTAATAAATTTTAGAAAACCAATCACGGACCAAAGGTTTGATGACTTTATTTTATTTAAATGAACAATTAAGTAATTAATTAATATTTGGCATATGAAAAATTGTGTGACAAAATCAGAAAGGGGATTTGGAACTTGGGACAGTCCATGTTTGATAAGTACCAAGATGAATGCCCAAGGAAAAATAGGCAATTTAGTAGTGACATTTCGAGAATCTCGGCTCGAGAAAAGTCTTGATTGATTATTTTTTTTAATTATTAAAAGGATTTTTAAGTGCACAATAACATTTTTTGACAAAAGATCTCGAGTTTTTTTGGTCACAGGGTTTCGGTCTAGAGTCTCGTGAAATTTTTTGTCCCGAACATCATTATAATTAAGTGAAGAAAATTAAATTAAAAAATAACCAATTTATTTAAATTTACTTTTTTCAACTTTATAAAATTTTGTGAAATTTTCCGAATTTCCGGCATGCTTATATCCGGGCAACTCAAGAGATGGTCCATAATGAGTACAAAAAATTTGGATTTTAGCGCCCCATTCCTAATGGGGTCAAATTGCCAAAAGAATTTGACGCGCGCAAAAAGTGGCCGGAATGTGCGGATTTCATCGGAATGGTAACTGACCAAGGTGAGGGAAAAAACCTGTGGACTATAAACTGGCAAAACCTTTTGGCCATAATATTCAAAGCCGGTTAAAAAAATTTTAAGTTAGCAAGCTTATAGAGAAGACTTAGAGTTATTGAATGTTCTAGAAATGATGAATTTGTTCGATAATTAAAGGTAATTGTCGATCATGCGCGTCGGTTTTCGCTGCATCGGTACTCACCGATCGTTTTTGCATTGAACGCCTCAAAAAAGGCATATGCACCTCTACAGATTGTTGTGTCCAAAGGACAAACAAAAATAATATTTATTTGACAGAGAAAAGAAAATATAATTTTAAAGTCCAAAATCAGAAAAATTGGGAAATGCTACAGTATGAAATTGATGATGTTCAATCGTGCCAATACATAATAAAATATTTAAATCACATCCAACATCTCCCCTTTTAAATCATTTGTCCTCATTTCCGTTTACGTCTTCCCACGGGGTCGGGTGAGTAACGAACAACCGGACGCCGTTCACGGACTGGACGTGGAGTAGGAGGACAACGGACGGTTTTAGGCGTTTGTGGAATCAGTTCGGCGGGTTCGGCTGGCAAATTTTGTTCGTGGATCGGTTCAGGCTGATGGATCTGGTCATTTTGAACTTTTCCTGCTTGGTAGGGAACAAAAGACCGTAATTGATTTACGTGCCGAGTGACCGTAATTCCCAATGTTGGAATGTTTACCTTCCAAATCAAACCTTTCCCACTTAAAATTTTGCCTTCCAACCAACTTGGCTTACTGTGTTTACCATAGTTCAAAGCAAGAACCGAGTTACCAGGTACAAATTGTCGATCTTTTGTACCGTGATGGCTGTCGTACTGCTTTTTCATTCCGTCTTGGTACTGACAATTTTGTTCCAGCTTTGTTTTGTTGTTGTGAAGGTGCCAAAATCGACAAAGGAGTTCTTGGAGAACGACCAAGAAAAAGCTCAGCTGGGGAAAAACCATTTAAAATATTATTCGGTGTTGTCCTATAGGCAAAGAGGAATTCCGAAATCCAATTTTGGTTTTTGGATGTGGAATTTTTCTTAGCCTGTCTTTTGAATGTGTCGACCATGCGTTCGGCCTGCCCATTACAATGAGGCTGATAAGGGGGAGAAAATGTGTGTTTAATCCCCTTAGACTTGCAAAATTGACGAAATTCGTAAGACGAGAATGGCGGTCCATTGTCTGACACGAGTTCTTTCGGCGCTCCGTAGCGATGAAAGATTTTGTTCAACACGTCGATCGTGGCCGCCTGCAGTTTGTTCGTTCTCATTTGCGTTATTTCGGGCCACTTCGAAAGAGCGTCCACCAGGATTAGATAAGTGTTACCATCATTACAAGGGCCTGCAAAGTCAATGTGAATTCGGCCAAACACTTCTTCCGGTATCGGCCAAGGTCTCAATGGAGCTTTTTGAGGAAGTTTTGCGGCTAGCTGGACAGTCCAAGCAGCTTTTTACCATGACTTCGATTTCATGATCCAACCCGGCCAATAAACGTATTTTCGAGCCAGTGCCTTCATTCGAACAACTCCCGGATGTGCAAAATGGAGAGTAGTCAAAATGCTCCGGCGAAGGAGTGGTGGAATTATGACTCTGTTTCCTGTCAAAAGGGATCCGCCCACAAAAGAGAGTGAATTACGCCTAACGTAATAAGGCATTAATTCATTGGTCGGGCATTTTTGTGGCCAACCATTTCGAACATACGAAAACACTTGCTGTAGTTGTTCATCTGCAGCAGTTTGATCACGAATTTCTTCGGCTTCAACAAGCAATTGTTCCAAGGTCGTCAGATGAACATAATTGGTTGCTGCTTCGTCGACATCAAACACGTCATTGCATGAAGCAAATGCGATCACGACATCTTCTTCGGAACGTTTGGAAGCGATCAAACGTGAGAGGACATCCGCCTGCCCAAAGTTTTCCGATTTGACGTACTTAATTGTAAAATCATAATTCGCCAAAATTAATGCCCATCGCTGTAAACGCGATGCGGTATAAATTGGAATGCCTTTCTTACTTCCGAAAATCGCTAAGAGAGGCTTGTGATCAGTCAAAAGGGTAAAATTTCGACCATAAATCATTCGGTGAAACTTTTGAACCGCGAAGATGAGCGACAGGGCTTCGCGTTCGATTTGAGCGTAGTTTTTCTCGGCAGGAGTCAAAGTTCGGCATGCATGTTCCACAACTCGTTCAGAACCATCCGGAAAAAGGTGACTCAGAGTGGCGCCAATTCCATACTGACTTGCGTCAGCTGCCACGATTAACGGCTTTTCCGGGTCATACTGAGTAAGATCCAAATCCGACTGTAAAACCTGTTTCGCTTTTTCAAAAGCGGATTGCTGCTCTTCACCCCAAAACCAAGGAGTGTCCTTTTTAAGCAACAAATCGAGAGGTGAGCGCAACTTACGCATCTCTTTGACAAATCGGCCATAATAATTGAGAGCACCGAGAAATGATCGGAGAGTTGAGAGACCATGGGGCGGAGGCATGTCGCGGATTGCTGCTGATCGTTCCGGATCAGGATGAATGCCTTCCGTTGAAACAACATGTCCCAGAAATTTGATCTCCTTTTTGAAAAAATGACATTTTTCAATTTGAATTCGGAAACCATACGACTGAATCCGAGAAAATAATTTAAAAAGTGTCGAAACATGCTCATTTGCGTCCTTTGAAGCGATGATGACATCGTCGAGATACGGTGAACACACCAGGAATTCCGGCTGTCAACTGGTCCATGGTCTTTTGGAAAATCGATGGAGCAGATTTAACTCCAAACGGAAGACGCTGAAATTGGAAAAGACCCCTATGAGTGTTTATTCCCACAAGAGTTTTCGATTTGTCGTCCAATTCCAACTGCAAATATGCATCACGGAAATCCAGTTGTGAGAAAATTTTCGAGCCGCGCAATGCATGGAAAATGTCATCTGTTCGGGGCAGGGGGTGCCTATTCAGCTCTAGAGCATCATTAAGACCCGTCGAAAAATCAATGCAGATTCTTACTGCTCCATTTTTCTTACGAACGGCGAGCACGGGTGCAGCCCAACGAGAGAAGTCGACTGGTCTGATGGCATCCATTTCGAGCAACCGATCCAATTCCTTGTCCACTGCGTCTTGAACACCATGTGGCACTGGACGTGCTCGACAGAAAATGGGAGATGCATCAGGCTTCAGATGCAGAACGGCTTTCATCTTTGAACATCTGCCAATTCCGGGGGCAAAAACTTGGGGAAAAGCATTTTTAAGCTGTTCCGCCAGCCCTTGAGGTTCATCGGGAATTGCAATTGCCAAAGTTTTCGGGTTGAAAATGTTCGGCACTCAACGTCGTTGCGATTGGTTGTTCAGTTGCCTGTTCAAAGGGGGCAATCCAATCCAAACCCATTACATTTGGTGCGTTGGTGTCGGCCACAAAACAATCGAGGCATTTGTGAACACCTTTAAATTCAACCGAACATTTGAATTGGCCTAGCAAACAAAGCTTATGGCCTGAAAAAGACCCCACAATTTTCCCACTTTTAACCAATTTTGGCCCTCCGAGACTTAACCACATCGGCTTTTGAATGATTGTGAGATGTGAGCATGAGTCGGCTGCCAATTCGATTTTGTGTCCATTGATTTGGATCGGAACCATGATCCAATCTCGCGCCTGAACAACACTGAAGGTTGACGCCACACAATGCGACTGAGACACGGCGGATGGGCACATTGGTCTTATGTGGCCGAGATTGCCACAAGCCGTAACATTTGACATCCTTTCGATAAGTGCAGTCCTTGAGCATGTGCGCGTTTCCACAACGTTGGCATTTCTGTCTTTGCTCCTGTCGTTTATCATTAAAATTTGATTTGGACCCATTTTTCGGAAAATCCCTTTGATTTTTCTTTGGAAAAAATCTTTTTGAATTGCCATCATTCAGCTTTTGGGGCCGATTTTGAATGGCATGAACCTGACCAGGATTTCCGAGTGCTGCCACCGAATTTTGTAGCGATTGGATTCCGCGGCACTCTTCGAGCAGGTTCTCCAATTTGATGGCTCTTGGCGGCGTTGCTGTTCGCGCTTTCTCCATTTGTCTCAAGCACTCTTGTCTCAAATCCTTGTGCGCGTCACCAAGGCCTGAAATGAAAATCAAACACTTTATCTCCTCTTTGGTGATGTTCATGTCGGCTCTTTCGCATTTGGAGTTGACAACCAAAATCGAGCACATTCTGAGAGGGAGCACAGGAAAGCTGAAAGCACTCAAATCGACGAACGAAAATTGATTTCGTTTCACCGAACAAATTTTTGAGGCCTGTAATTGTCTCCTGAAAATTTAATTCAGTGGGTTTTTTTGGTAAAACCTGCTGTTCATAACGAACATAGTCTGTGGAGGACAATTTGCCCAGAACTAACCGTACTCGCATATCCTCGCCCAACGCCATGCCATCCTTTTCAATGAATGGGCCGAACCTGTCGAACCACAGCGCAAAAGTTGAGTCCTGCTCAGGATCATAGCGGAACTCCGGAATCTGTCCATTAATTTGGGAAAAGAGATCGGAATTATTGGCAACGGGTGCCGTCCGATTAGTAAAAGCATTCAACAAATCCAAAAATTGCTTTTGCTGCGAGTCCATTTGCTTTTGTTGCATTTCCAAAAGAAGCTTTAAGCTCGTCTTTTGTTGCCATATTTTCAAATGAATGAAATGAGAAAAGAGAAAGACGAGGAAAGAAACAACGAAGCTCTACTCTGGTAAACAGAGAAACACTTTCAAAGCCAATCAATAAGCACTGAATAAATTTTCGCTTTACTCAGTCAAATACTGAGAAACTCCTTTAGCGAACGACAGATGGGGAATTACTGATTTGTTAGTGTTAGATAAGGGGGCCGCAGGAGTCGCTTTATTTATTCACAGCACAAATCGATGACCTATCGGGCGTCGCCAGTTGTTGTGTCCAAAGGACAAACAAAAATAATATTTATTTGACAGAGAAAAGAAAATATAATTTTAAAGTCCAAAATCAGAAAAATTGGGAAATGCCACGAATCAATGAAAAATGAGGGAGGCATTGGGAAATGGGATACAGTATGAAATTGATGATGTTCAATCGTGCCAATACATAATAAAATATTTAAATCCCATCCAACACAGATGACCCATCTTCGTACGTCTCTGCGCAAGACACGTTGGAATCGCAACATTGCACGTAATGTATGCAATAATAAGTATATGTATATAAAGTTATATATATATATGTATATAAAGTTATATATATATATGTATATAAAGTTATATATATATGTATATAAAGTTATATATATATATATATATGTAATAATATTTATAGTAATAATATGCTTTTAAATTTATTTAATCATTTTTATAACTCAAAAAATACATTAATTCCTAAAATAATATAATATTTGGTTAAGTAAAACCAGGTTGTTTAGCCTGATGACTGGCCTGGAATTTTTCAATTTTACCTGGACTTGGATTTCCTGAACGCAAACCCAGGAAAATAGGTCGTCAAAATGGCGTTGACATGGCCATGAAAAATACAGCCCTGGGTCCGGGTCCAGGTCGATCTCCAATATATACTTAGACCAAAATGAACAAATTCTTTTAAAAATAAAGAGCATACATAGCGAATTATACAACTTTCTTGAAACTTAGCCCATCTTTTTGAAATTTTGTATGATATTACTTATAGCTATTGAACAATATCAAAGATTTTAAAATTTGATTGTTGAGCAAAGCTCACAAAAAGCTCATTTGATGATTTTTGACTAACGCCTTAGCACCTTTGATTCTAAGATGTGGCGTCGGTGCACATCCAAAAGATATATGGCATTGGTACCATATAAATGGTGCAGTCAGCGGTACGAATTTCACAACGGCATTGGGTTGCAAGCAAAAGCATAAAGCGGATCAATGTTTACGTGGTAAGGAAACGATAGAATAAATCGTCAAAATACAATTACATTGATAAATTTTATTTAGCAAACCTCGGTCGATGGATCTTTATATGACGTAAATCATTCTCTTTTTTAATTTGTAAAAGGAAGAAAATACCAAAGAAAAGAATGGAATAAAATTAATTTTATATTTCTTGCAAATTCCACAAAAAAAAATTCCATTTTATTCATAAATTACATTTTCGAATTTATTCATTTATTCTATTTTATTTTATTTTAAAAATGGTTTAAAAATAAAAATAAAAATTCATGAAAAAAGAGTTTATTAGGCAATAATGAAGAAAAGAAATAAACTTCGCTTGCACCCCGAAATGTCGTCGGAAAATTTTTTGGATAATAATTTTTTGTTGTTAAGCAAATTCGTAACGATGAAAGAAAAAATTGAAAAAAATGAAAATTTATTGGCAAATTAAAAAAGAAAATCCAAAAATAGTGATCGGAAATTGCCAAAATGATCAACACTTCGGCGAAGAATATTTGCATATGGAAAGCCAAATTTGGAAAAGAAAATTTGCAATTTTAGAAGACAATTTGATTTTGATGAAAACATTGCCAGCAAATTTTCAAGAAAAATCAAAAAAAATTTCCCAAAGAATCGCTGAAAATTTTTAAATAATATACAAATTTGATTAACGACAAAAAAAATTATAGTAGTAATAATAATAAATTCGGTCATAATGTCGGTGGTCGGCCGGCGCCCTTTTCAAATTAAATTCATTTTTTTTTCGTTGAGGCTGTTTTAAGAGGTTTTTGGATTTGACTCTGACGCCCATTTCAACATGTCTTAAACCCCGAATCTGAACTCGAAAATGTCGAAAATTCATCTTTAAATATTTTCTTCCCTTTTGTTTAATTTTTTTGTTTATTTTATAAAAAATGTTCTTGTT
>SIJG01000030.1:10338-34956 GCA_023374025.1 Heterodera schachtii
TACTTTAAGAATTTAAAAATTTTGGAGATTTCAAGAATAAATATTCCGTTTGTCTTAATGCGTTTAAAATTTGTTATAAATATGTATATATAAATTTTAATTAATTCTTACATTTCTTTTGTGTGTGTGTAATCAGTATAAAAAATTATAAAATCGTAGAACAGAAAGCAACAAATGCATGCTAAAATGGCCAGCAAATATTTCTTGCTTCTCTGTTTGTACCTAAAAAATAATAATAATCAAATTGAAAATTAATTAAATATTTTTACCAAAATGGAAATGCCACGGCACAAACGCGATCAATTCCGGTAAACACCATGACAATTTGTGCCAAATCCCCGCACAGACATGGCACAATCAAATACATAAAGCAGTGTTCGTAGCGGACAAATTTTGTGCCGGAAAGCACGACAAAAAAGCTGATTGAATAGCCGAGGTCCAAAATCATGCCAAAAGCGCTTTCCATGGCCAATAAAATGTTGCAAATGCCGTGTAAATTCATAAAAATAAAATAATTTAATTAATTTAAAATTTTAATTTTTACTTGCTCATCCAAGTCAAATAAACAATGCTCAAATTGAACAAAAACCCAATAGTGATCGGAAGTAATCTGAGCCCATAAATGGCAAGTAGAATGACCAATTGAGGCCCATCGTCTTCTTTGAAATATTGGTACCACTTAAATTTTTTAATTTTCAAAAATAAATAATAATTTTTTAATTACCAAGTCCAGCGATGCGTTATACTCTCCCATGTAATATAAATGTTAAATTATTTTTTCTAATATTATAAATTGGTAGAATCGAAATAAGTTAAAAGTTAATCGGCATAACAGCATTATTTAGTTTTCGTCTTAAATTGAATTTTCCGAATAAATTTTCATTTTTTTGTTCCGAAATTTCAAAAACTCTTTCAATAAAAAGCAATAATTTATAATTTTAAAAAATCAGCTTTTAAAATACTAAACGCAGCCTCAAAAATTGTTATTTTTCTATTGGTATTTACGAGAAAGTCTCGCCCAGAAAATCGAATTAAAAAATTCACCTGTCAAGATATTATTATTAAGGCATTCATAAGGACGGAATGACATTTTCAAATAAGCACTCATTAAGAAGGCATTTGGAGCGAAGCGACTGAGCTTCCCGCAAATTAATTAGTTTATTTATTACGGCCATACAAAAACTGAGAAAAAAGTGTAATAAGCAAAAGGCGACAATGCCCTCATAATTTAATTTATGGTTGTATTTTATTCCATTCTCAGATGATTTATTGTTTACTTACACATGTAGATGATGATTACAAGCTGTCTTCATAAATTTAAATTTGAGAAAAAGTTTAAAAAATTTAATAGATTTAACCAATATTATTTATGTGTTCAGATTTAGAATTTTAAGGAAATTTGGGCCTGGCAGGTGCCCGTCCATAGGCGCCGGGATTTTTTTCAATTTATCAAATTTCAAGAAATGTTTTTGTGCTCATCCAAATGTAATTTGTATAGATGAGTTATACATAATGAATAGAGATCGGCCTGGACCTGGATCCAGGCCTGGATTTTTCCTGGATCCAGGTCCAGGTCCAGGCCATTTTTCGGAAACCTGGATTTTTCCTGGACCTGGATTTTCCTGGATTTTTGTCCAGCAAATCCAGGTCCAGGTCAAATGTGAAAAAAAATCCAGGTCCAGGTCCAGGCAAAACAGGAAAAAACCTGGATTTTCCTGGACAAAATTTTAGAATTTATTATTTCAAGTGACCAATATTTTTTCAAGTTTTCAAAAATGATTAAATAATTTAAAAACAAATTATTATTTGTAAATTAGATAATTTTAGATCTTTCCAAGCAATTTATTGATTTTTTCAAACATTTTTTTGATTTTTAAAATGAGTTTCAAAAAATCCAGGTCCAGGCCTGGATCCAGGTCTCGAGGAGCCTGGATTTTTCCTGGACCTGGATTTTTGTCCAGGAAATCCAGGTCCAGGTCCAACATGGAATCCAGGTCCAGGTCCAGGTCCAGGCTTTTTTCAAAATACCGATCTCTAATAATGAATATATAAGATAAATTTTTATTGTAATAATGATGTATGTATCTTGCTAATGCATATCAATTTTGTCACAACTGATTGAGAATTTATATTGTTCCTAATTATATCATTTATAAAAATTGAAAGATTTTATGATTTAATGAAAATTATTATTTTACTATTCTATAAAATGCGAAATTAAATGCACTGTTAAAATAGCATCTATTTTTTAAATATAAAAATGAAGAAAAATAAAAAATATATAATTTTATCCAAATTCAACCAAATAAAACACCGAAATAAGTAAAAAAAAAAATCTGTTTAAGCTATAATTTAATTTTCTCAAATCTCGCTCCTGCGGTACCCGCTAATAAACATTAGCATTATCAAAAATAAATTGCAATGCTTATTAATATTTTAAATAAGTATCGGACTGTTGCGAATTGAAAATAAAAAACAAAATACAAAAAGAAAACGAAACACGTAAATCTGTTTCAATAATAGCCTAAATTATAATTTGAATGTAAATGTTTTTCCTTTTCTGCCAATGCCTAAGTTAGATAATATTATAAAAAATTCTATCTTTTCTCGATTTCATATGGACAATTCTTTTTTCATTTTCAAAAATGTAGTTCGTAAATATTGCTTTATCTGCTATCCATTTATCGTAATATGTGCTGTTACTTACGTAATGCATATCAATTTTACAATAAGTGAATATGCATTTGATATGATCAGAGCATAATATTGAAGAATTATTATTTTATTATTGTACAAAATGCTAAATTAGAATTATATTAAAAAAATACTCATTTTATTTAATTATCTATTTTAATATTATTATTATTATTATTTTAGATATGACACTAAATATTATCACTAATTTATTGTGTATTTGCCTCTTTTTTGGCTTGTCTCAACAAATTTATGGGATAAATCCAAAGGATTTTGATGAGGAAGGAAATAGCGAATTTTTTGACTCAATTGAACATTTTGAAGAAGATAATGAAAATGGTAAAAGCAATAATCATTTTAAAACAATTATATAACTTAGGGATGCAAATTTAATGTAAAAACATTTAAAAACTGGAAAATCTACCGCCCCAAAAATCATAAATTGAAAATCTACCCACAAAAATCTTTTTATTTTAAGTTTTATTCTCGGCATAATAGTTTTTGTGGCATTTTATGACTGTTTTAAGTTTCATTAACCCAAAATTTTTTTAGATAGAATTAAACAAAATGTTGCTTCATCTTCAAACAGCGTAGAAAAAAGTCAGGAAGAAAGCGATAAAAAGAAGAACAAAGTAAATGAGGAGACAAAAAATAATATTTAAATAGTTTTTAAATTTAGGCAATTTATAAGCCTAAATTTTTCAATGTTTTTGAACCGAAAAGAAAACCAAACGATTCAATTCAGAAGCAGCAAGACAAAAACCAGAAGAATGGTAATTTCAAATAATAAGTTATTAATTTGAAAAAAGATATATAATTTATATTAAATTAATTAAAAGATGTTATAATTTTAATATTAAATTAATTATAACAACTAAAATATTTAGAAGGAATTGTTGAACAAAATAATGCTGATGAAACTTTGAATAGTCCACAAAATCAAAGTGAATTTTTGAATGAACCTGCTGAACACCAAAATCATTCTCATGAGAATGGTAAAAAAATGATAAAAATATTTCAATTAATATTTATCAATTATTAATTTGAAATTTTAAGAATATTAATTTAATTTATTAGATAAAGAAAAAGTGCCCGATGACTGCATGGAATGTCGAATTTGTTTTGATTATGCAACATATGATCAACTCTGTTTCTGTGATGATTTAATTGGGAGCAATTCAAAAGAAAAGGGAAAAGGTATAAATCTCTAATTGATTGTTCTAATATAAATCTCTAATTGATGACAATTGTTCAAATACATAAATTTATTTACCGGTATCCGTAATTATGGAGATTATTAATTACAAAAATCCGTAAATCCTATTTATGGAGGGTCAAAAACCCATAATTTCCTAGTAGCAAACTTTAATTAAATTAAAAAAGATCATCAATTTCCTAAAAAAGCAGATTAGGAATTGACTATATTTAAAAAAAATTTTCATCGAAAAAATTTGAAATTTAAATCTACTCAAAAAAGATTTTTCTTAATATTTTTTTCGTTTTTGAAAGTGAGATTTTGATTCAAATATTTTTTCTAGAGTAGAGCGGTACTGGTACTGAAAAAACGTAAAAATGAGTCAAAAAGTACTGGTTTTTGAACCCGAAAATTACCGGTACCGGTTTTTTTTACAATTACCGATTACCGCTCTACCCTAATTTTTTCTTACTTAAATTTTTTTTGTCGAAAGTGCTAATTTTTTTTTGTTTTTTTTTTTCATTTTTTGTGCCATTTTCTTTGGTTGCAGCCCTAATTTGAGGACCTCTTCAAAATAATGACAAAACTCTAAGCATTGGCCAATATTTTTTTTGACCTAAAAATTTGTAATGAATTTAACCACCTATGTCAAAGTGTTATGCTGCAAAATTATACTTCTTTTGAAAATATTGAGACTAACATTCATACCAAAAAAGACAAATTTTATTACTATAAATAAATAATAATTTGCATAAAAAAAATTCAAAAGACTTGCATGCCTTCTGCCGAGAATGCCTTAAAGGCTACACAAAAGCGGCACTCGAAATGAAACCATTCGCGCGCGGTTGGCTGGGACTGAAATGCATGGCGGAGAAATGTGAAAATCCAATTCCATGGCGTAAATTATAACAAATTATATATTTTTTATTAAATTTTGTTGTTTAAGAAAAAATTAAAAAAGATGCATCTCCGGATCAGCTTAAGGCAATTGAAACTCTGGAGAATCAATGTGCTGAATTGTGTGTGGCATCGGCTGGTCTTTACTTGGAACGGTCACTGCAAATAATCATTAATTAATAGATTATTACTGAACTACTAGTTTAGATGCCCAAAATGCAATTATGCCGTTGAAATGGATGGTCCACTTCGCGTCGCTACTAATCACCCCAAGAATTCTTTATTAAAATTGTTTAAATTTAAACAAAAACTTATTAACCCATATTCTAAGCTGAAATTTCATTGCCCCGAATGCCATTACGAAATGTGTCGCAAATGCAATGAAAAATGG
The DNA here is from genome assembly GCA_023374025.1 of Heterodera schachtii. NCBI lineage: Eukaryota > Metazoa > Nematoda > Chromadorea > Rhabditida > Heteroderidae > Heterodera > Heterodera schachtii. Next base: position 15,516 of record SIJG01000030.1, read on the forward strand.
GTGGAAGAGCACAGCAATTTGACATGCGAACAGTTCGCCAATCAACAAAGACGTGAACAAAATCACAAGTAGTTAAAAAGCAAAATTAATTAATTTACAGTAGTTAGTCCCCCGAGTTATCATCGCGCGCGAATTTTTCGCGCACGATCCTAAAGGTATTGGGCCCTTTAGATTAAAAAATTGTATCTTGTAATCCTTAATTTTTTCAAAATTGTATCTTCCAGTCTAATTATGCATTTTTCTACCTAAAAGTGACAACTTCCAACGCTTAATTATTTTAAAATTTTATCTTCAATGCGTTAATTAAGCACTTCAAACACTAAAAAGGGCCCAATACCTTTAGGATTGTGCGGGAAAAATTCGCGCGTGACCATAACTCGGGGGGACTAACTACTACTTCTTAAAATAATTAAGTAAGAAAACAAACAAAAAAAAAAGAATAAAAAATAAACTGGATTATGTGAAAAAGTTACTCGATTAAAAGCAATTTTCAATTGCTCTTGTGCTATTAAGAAAAATTTTTAAGAAACAATCAATTGTCAGAAAATTTCCTCAACGGATTTATCAAATGCCCAAATTGCACAATTCCAGTGGAGAAAATTCGTGGATGCAATCATGTGAATATTTTTAAATATTTATATCAATATAAATAATTATTTCTTAATATAAAAAATGTTTCCAAGATGACTTGTCACTGCAAATTCCAATTTTGGTATTGCTGTGGAGCGAACTACACAATTGGACACGCCCCATATTGTAAAACACGTCAGTGATTTTGCGATGCCTATGTTTGTTCCCACCGATTTGGAATTGGAAATTTTGAAATTTATTTCAATTATTTTTTTTTTGTTGTTCTCATAAAAAAGATATTTCTTTTAATGATTTTTACAAAAAAAAAAAAAAAAAAATTTTTTTTAATTAAAAAATTAGCCACGTAAAAAATGCTTCTTCTAAATAAGTTTTATTTGAAGAAAATGAAAGGCTCTTAATCTTTTCTTTACAAAAGTATTTGGTTTTTGTTTTCTGAGCCATAAAATTACATGTAAGAGATTTTATATACTGTTCACGGTCTACCTCAGTTGGGCTCCGGTAGTGCTGTCCGAGAGTCTCGGTCTCGAGTCTCGACTCGAGAAAAGTCTCGGGTTTTTTTGGTCTCGGTCTCGAGTCTCGGTATCGGGTTTTTAAGTCTCGGTCTCGATTTTCGAGACTCGAGACCGAGACTTTTTTACACCAATAATGATTGGCTTTTTGTAAATTTAAAATTAATGTCTTTTTGGTAACTTTTTGCTTCATTTACTTATTCATACCCGTGATCTAGTGGGTTGTGCTCTTGGTTATGTTCTTTATTTTAGCGTTGGATCAGTTCCCCTTCAAGCAGTGTTTTTTCCTCTAATTTTCAAAATTATTCCCTTTTCGGTGGGAATTAAATCACAATTTTAACAATTAAAATGATAAAATATTGTTATTTTTGGACTAAATTTGTTCATAAAGTGCACTAAAAATTCAAAAAATTTTCCCGGCGCCGCCTATCGGCACCGCCGGTACCCAAAACCTTATTTTTATAAAAAGTTGGCTCAAAATCTCAAAAATTTGGATATTTTTTGGACAAAATCTGTTAACAAATTACAGTCATTTTCAAAAAATATTTTCCCGGCGGCGCCTATCGGCACCGCCGGAGCTCCAAGATTCCCTTTATTTTTTAAATTGACTCAAAAACCGCGAAAAAAATTGCGTTTTTGGATTGATTATGGTACATAATTTAATCAAAATTCAAAAAAAACAAAAATTTGTTAATAAATACGCAAAAAAAATTTTGAACTATTTTTAAACGAAAAAGAAAATTTTTTGAAAAAAAGTCTCGGGTCTCGGGATTTTTTGGTTTCGGTCTCGGGGTTTTGGGTTTCGGGGTCGAGTATCGGTCTCGGGGTCGAGTATCGGTCTCGGTCTCGAGTCTCGGGAAATTTTTGGTCTCGGGCAGCACTAGGCCCCGGCACGTTTGGGCCCCAGCATGTTTTTGGACTATAACTTTTTTATTTGTCAACCAAAGCTAACAACCTTGGTATCATTTGAGAGCTCTTCAGATGCTCTAATAGCCTGCAAAATTCCAAAAATTTCGTCAATTGAGCACAAATTTATGGCCAGAAAAGTTGGAAAATTTGGTTTTTTGAATTCTTCTGGCCATAACTTTTTTAATCTTAACGAAATTTTTCAAAATTTTGCAGGCTAATAGAGGACACCAAAGAATGTTGGATTTGGTTGACAAAGAAAAAAAGTTATAGCCAAAAACCCGCTGGGGCCCAAACGTGCCTGGGCCCAACTGAGCCGGTCCGACAGTTCATTATATTTTTTATGTTTAGGTACCTTTTGTGTTTTGAGTGCTCAGATTTGAATTTTTTAATAAACCACCAAATTATTAGATATTACTGTCAATATTATACAATAACACAGAGTAATGGTAATGCATGGATAATAATGTAAAGCCATTTATGGCTCTAGAACAAACCCTAAATTTTTGGTATCATTCGAAAGCACAAAGTCTAAAGAAGCTAAAAACATAAAAATCTCAGCGTTTGGCCAATTGCCAAAAAAGGTTTGATTAATTGAGTGATTGTTGATAATTTTCGTTTGTAACTTTCTTTAAATGTTAACATCCACATGAAAAAATTGAGTATTGTCAATTAAATAAAAAATGATGCATCACCGGATGAACTTGAGGCAATTAAGATTCTGGAAAAATCCGAAATAGTTAATTAAAATAGTGAGGAAAAATGCCAAAATAGTGATGACAAAACAATGATAAAAAGTCCAAAATAGTGATGAATTGTCACATATTTTCAGCTTTTAGGGGGGTGTAAAATCAGAAAATTTATTCAAAAAAGTAACAAAATTAAGAATCTCGACCCTAGTAATCTTAAAAAATGACAAAAATTGAATCGTGCCTGAGCCCTTCCCAAGTATTTTTTCGAGCCGTGGACAGTCAGAAAGTCCTTGGGTACGATCAATTTCAAAGTTTTCTTATTATGAACCTCGTTAAAATTTTTAGTTGATTAAGGCAACTAATAAATAACTAAAGAACACATTATTTCTTTGGATAAAATACTTCAAAAGGCTATATGATGAGAGCAGTAATCTTTTCTAAAGCTTCGACGCCATCTGAGATTTTTAAACAATTAAAAGTAATTAATTTAACATTTTTTTATTTGCCTCTCGGTTGTATGAGTAATTCACTTATTGCTTTGCCAGATACAGTCAGGGCAAAAAAGCAGAGAAGAGATTAAGTTATTCTACCCACCTGATTATCAACTATGTAAGACCGGAACAGTTTTCATCGTTCTGACCATCCATTGTATTTTGTATTAAGCCGGTTGTGTCCTATGTGAAAAAGTGCATCATCCGCCCTTTTTTTATGGATCTTATTAACTCCCGCTTTCCGTGTTTTAAGCGTCCAGTAAGCTTCTTTCTTACAATTTTTCCACATTGGAATTTTAATGCGCAGGAGTCTGTCTTTTGGAGTGGAATGGATGTAAAAATGACAAGGACATGCACATTTTTTCTCGAATCTTATTTTAGGAAAATATGGATTTGAAACCATCGAATCAAAATCAAACAATTTATTTATCAAACAACTCATCCTCTGTTTGTAATGAAAGAATCCGAAAAAATGTTGGCGTCAATAATTCGCCTAAAATGTTACAAATACGGGACTGAAATGGTCCAATCCAAAAGGGACTTGCTTGTGTCATGGGCCGAAAGTTTAGGGTCGGGGTCGTTTTCGCGTGGGCCGTTTTCGCGTGGGGCGAGTTTTTGAACTATAACTTTTTTCTTTGTCAACCAAATCCAATAATCTTGGTATCATTCGATAGCCCTAAGTGTTCTCTATTAGCCTACAAAATTTGGAAAAATTTCGTTAAGGTTCAAAAAAGTTATGGTCAGAAGAGTTCAACAAACCAAAATTTCCAACTTTTTTTGGCTCGAACTTTTTTTATACTGAACGAAATTTTTTTGAATTTTGCAGGCTAATAGTGCATCTGAAGGGCTTTCGAATGATACCAAGAATATTGGATTTGGTTGGCAAAGAAAAAAGTTATAGTCCAAAAACTCCGCTCCACGCGAAAACGGCCACGCGAAAACGGCCTGGCCCGGAAAGTTTATCGTGCAAATAGAATGCCAAAAAATGTTTTGAATAGAGGGCTCATAGGAAAATTTTTAGTTTTTGTCGGAACGCATATTTGGCATTTTTAGTGCATATACTTTTATAGCCCAAATTATAATTTACGCCATGGAATTGGATTTTCACATTTCTCCGCCATGCATTTCAGTCCCAGCCAACCGCGCGCGAATGGTTTCGTTTCGAGTGCCGCTTTTGTGTAGCCTTTAAGGCATTCTCGGCAGAAGGCATGCGATTCTTAAAATTAATTTATTAATATATTAATATTATTTTTGTCTCCTCATTTACTTTGTTCTTCTTTTTATCGCTTTCTTCGTGCTTTATTTCTACAGTGTTTGAAGATGAAGAAGCCTTTTGCGTGTTTCTTTCTAAAACTATTTTCAAAAATTGTTCGATTATTTAACAGATTGGCAAAAATTAATTTTCCATTTTGAAGAGCCAAATTTTTTTTTTAATAAATTAGTGATATGCAAATTTTATTGTAAATTAAAGAAATCGCAATATTACCATCGTCGCTATAAAAAATTGTTTAATTAAAAAAAAAATTTATTTTAAGAAAATTATGGCCAGCAAAAATCAAAAAAATTTAGAATTATTACAAAATATTTTTTTCTAAGATAGAGATGGCATCTAAAAATAATATTTTCCCAAATAATAAATTTCAGCAACACTTTTTATAAAAAGATGACATGACGTAAATATAAACATCAAAAACATAGTAAAATTAATAATTTACTGAAGAAAATCATATTAATATAAAAATATTGTATATATTATTAATCGTTATTCACTTTTAATTGTGTATACAAATTATGTTTGGTAAAGAAAGCAAGGAAAGATTTATTTGAAAGAATGGTTGAAAGTCAAAAAATAAAGTAATATTTTTTTCTAAAATTTGTATATTTTTTGAAGTTTTATATAAAAAAACTTATTTTCTTATATTTTAAATATAACATTTAATTTTATTTTTGCTGTTAATTTTTTCTATTTTCTTGAATTAAATTTTTATTCAAAGATAAAAAAAAAATAGAATAATTTCAAGAAACATTGAAAATTAGCTAGAAAGTTTGTCAAACAAATATATTTTCCTTTTCTAAATAAACTGCCAAAAATAGGTAAGATTTAGGGACTAAAAATCCTTCAAAAAAGCTATTTTTGTATTAAATAATAAAAGGAATAATTCAAAGGAAAAGTTTTTTTTCTTGTTGTCATAAAAAATAAAAAATAACGTGAGAAATTGTTTATAAAAAGTATATATAACGCATTTTCTTAAAACGAGAAGCCCGTGATCGTCGGATTGAAGCCATGCTTATGGGGTAAATCCAGACATTATTGGATAAATCTTGGCATAATTGCATTAAATTATAACTTTTGTTTAATTCGAAATTTTATTTGTTTTCATTGCACTGTATGCAATTACGAAATTTGTCGAAAATTCAATGCAAAAAGGGAAGAAAAACACAACGATTTGAAGGTGTTATTTTTTGGTCAATTAGCATAAAAACAAAAAATATTAGGCAAATTTAGTCTGGGCAAAATTATTACCGTTAGAAAATTTAAAAAATAATCATAATATAAATTTTAGATTATATTATTATTTGTAATTATTAGGGCTCGAAATTATATGGACTAAAAAACCCCAAATATGGACATAAAATATGGACTAAAATGCCCGAAATATGGACTAAAAAGCTCAAAAATGGCCAAATATGGGCCAAAATATGGACTAAAAAATGTCAAAATAAATGTTTTAAACCCTAAAAAATACCAAAAAAGGTGTAAGTTTTTAATATTTTCTTAAATAAACTTAAAAAGCACAAAAAACAACCAAAAAATGGATTTAAAAATTAAAATGCAAATTTTTATTATTGTCCATTGTATAAAAATATACTTCCAAGTTTGCCAAAATTTCAAAAAAAATCACATTAAAAAAAGAAAAGTTCGCAAAAAAAAATTGCGAAAAAATTTCTTAAAAATGCCAAAATGACCGACGAAAACTCATAATTTTCGGATTTTTTGGGATGTAATTTTTAAAAATTTCCAAAAAGTCCATCCTTATGGGTGTATTTTTTGCTTTTCTTGCATTTTTCTTATGAAATTTTGCCAAAAATGCCCGAAATATGGACTAAAAAGGCAAAATGGCGAAATATGGATTTATTCCCAAAAACCCCCAAAATATGGATTTATATGGACTAAAAACCTTCACCAAATCAAAAAATTTTAACGTAGAAATGCTATTTTTGAGCCCCTTTCTTCATAGCATATGCGCAGAAAAAATATGTTAATCCATATAATTTCGAGCCCTAGTAATTATTAATTAATAGCAATTTATAAACAGCTATTAACTGATAATTTTTTTAATTTAAAACTTAAACTATAATTTTCAGATATTAATTAATCTTGCTAATTTATGGCTAAATGATATTTGTTTGGTACATTGATATTTAATATATTAGTACGAATTTAAAAAATTTGTTCCAGATAGCATCTTTATTCGCATGCATTAAAAATATAAAACATTTGAAATTGCCGGAATTAAAAAAAATGATTGGAAAATTATCTTTCAATTAACTTGACTACCGTATGCAGTAAATTCTAACCGATTATGCTACCTCCCATCCCGCCGTACGGTATTTGGCATACGGCACCGCCCATCAAATTGTTGAGTTTTCGACTTCTTGTTCGAATTCGGGTTTTGAGTTCGGAATTACTAGAAAGGCGTGTCAGGTTCGTGATCAGCGACCTAGAAAGGCCTAGGAGGCTTTTTATGCAACTTAGTTAAACTTTTTATTTTTTTCGAAAAATAGGGGGACCCAAACCAAAGCATTGCCGAATTTTCTTTTAAAAAAACTTTCTAAGATTTTTTCTTAAAAAATCTCTAAGTTAGCAAATTTTTTTTTAAATTTCTCGGGGAGGGGGGAAACGGCTGGGGGAAATGAAGTGCACCCTGTATTTCGAGGATTGGAATTTTAAAAAGTTCTGTTTTTTTTCTGTCTGATGCTCGAATGTTTTTGTTTCCAATTTCAGCAGCCCCCAGGGCGGCTCTGTACGATTTGATGGGCAATTCGGACCGCGTGCTGTGCGTTGATTGGACAGTGCCGAGCCGTATTTGCAGTGGTTCGGTGGACTCGACAGTTTAAAGTGTTCTCACATGGGACCGAAGAAAATATTGTTTATCGTGATATCATTATTGTTTTGTTATTGTTAAAATTTCGGTAATACTGTAGTTTGTCCCTCCCGCCCCTTTTTGGAAACAAAATTTTCAAATTTTTTTTTGCCCTTTAAACAAGTTCCCAGGGGTTTTTGGGGTCGTTGAACACGAATTCGGCATCAATTTCCGCCAATTTCGAATCCCGGATCCGAATTCGAACAAAAAGTCGAAAATTAAAATTTCGCAATTTTGGTTAAATATCGGTTTAAATACACGAAAACATTCTAAAAGTTCCCAATTTTGCAATAAAAGATCATTTAAGTCATGTTTTGACCAAAATTGCGAAATTCAAAAATTTGAATTTTCGACTTTTTGTTCGAATTCGTGTCCGGGATTCGAAATTGGCGGAAATGGATGCTGGATTCGTGTTCAGCGACTCCAAAAACCCTTGTAAACTTGTTTTTAAAGCAAAAAAAAAAATTTTTTTTTTAAATGGGGGGGGGGGGGGGGACAAACTACAGTATTACCAAATTTCTGTACAAACTGAGAACAAAGAATTATACACAAGGCCAAAAAGCACTAAATTAATTGATTGTGAGCCCTATTCAATGTAAGTTTAAAAGTGAAATTGACAATTTTTGGTAGAAAGCTTTTTTCCCTTTGTTTAGAAGGGATATATTGAATTTGAAGCAGACAACAAAACTATTAAATGATGTGGAGTCATTAAGCATTTATAGCCTTTAAAAAATTTGTCAGTAGAAATGACTAATACAAATTTCAAGTGCACAAAAGGGATGAGGATGATTGATCATCGATCATATTCCGCCATATTTTGTGGCGCGCCTCTACAACATTTTCCGTTTGCGCCTGTTGCTGCTGCTGCAGGTCGGAGGTTTCCATGTCGACGAAAGTGCTAAGGAGCAAACTGCCGAAGAGCAAATCGGGCCAATGGGCGACCAACAGATCACGTAGAGAAGTGATCAGAGTCCAAACGGTGCGCACAACGCCAACCGTCAGAAAGAGGAGAACAACTGAGCCGAAAAGAAGCGTAGAAAGTGGCCAATTTGGGGAGGGAGGGGGAGGGGGTAGCTCTTTTTATACGTCAGGTTTTGGAGGTTTTAAGGGTCGTTGACCCTTCATTTTTTTTTTGTTGATTCCGGCCCGGATTTGAATAAAAAGTAAAAAATTCAAATTTTTAAAGCGATTTTGAGCCCAAATTAAGTTCGAAAAGTTTTAAATTTTCATTAGACCGTAGAAAAATTTTTTTTTCTAACGGTTTGTAGAATAATTTCATCCCGCACGAATGTGGCACTTTTTGTTTAAATTGGCACCATTAATCCCTTCACTCACTCACCGGCCAACAACAAAGTGAACAGAAAAGCCAAAACAGTGCAAAAATTGCTGCCGTTCCGCACACCCTCAAAAATTGCTTCAGCCGTTCCCATTTCGCCTCTCTCTCTCTTCTCTCTCTCCGCGTCAGCGCTCTCCAAAGTGCTGACCAATGACTGAAAATGGACAAAAAAATAAATTTGAATAAAAAAAGACGAGGAAAAAAAGGGTGCACCCCAAAATTTCGCCGACCAAAATTTTGCCGAGACATAATTTCGTCGCCGAAATTTCGCCGGCCAAAATTTTGCCGGGAAAAATTTCCTCAGGACATAATTTCGCCGCTCCAAATTTCGCCGGGACATAATTTCGCCGCCCCAAATTTCGTCAGGACATAATTTCGCCGCCCCAATTTCGCCAGGACATAATTTCGCCGCCCCAAATTTCGCCAAGACATAATTTCGCCGCCCCAAATTTCGCCAGGACATAATTTAACCGCCCCAAATTTCGCCAGGACATAATTTAACCGCCCCAAATTTCGCCAGGATATAATTTCGCCGCCCCAAATTTCGCCAGGACATAATTTCGCCGCCCCAAATTTCGCCAGGACATAATTTCGCCGCCCCAAATTTCGCCAGGACATAATTTAACCGCCCCAAATTTCGCCAGGACATAATTTCGCCGCCCCAAATTTCGCCAGGACATAATTTCGCCGCCCCAAATTTCGCCAAGACATAATTTCGCCGCCCCAAATTTCGCCAGGACATAATTTAACCGCCCCAAATTTCGCCAGGACATAATTTCGCCGCCCAAAATTTCGCCAGGACATAATTTCGCCGCCCCAAATTTCGCCAGGACATAATTTCGCCGCCCCAAATTTCGCCAGGACATAATTTAACCGCCCCAAATTTCGTCAGGACATAATTTCGCCGGGACATAAGTTCGCGCCGAAGAAATCTTGAGAAATTAACACAAAAACAATACATTGAGACAAAGTTTCAACTCCTCGCGCTGTGCGGCACCCACTGACGAAACATCGGCGGAGCGTTAGCGAACGGTGCGGTCGTAAAAAGCCAACGCGGCACGCAAAACCTGAGGAAAGCAAATGTTGTTTAATTGTTATTCCTAATTAAGAGGGGGGGGGGGGGGGGGGGAATATCAGAAATTGTCGACTACGAGTCAGAAACGAATGCTAAGTAACTAAAAACTCATACAAAGTGAACAGAATTCAAAATCATGGTAATACTGACATTTATTGGTCTCATAAAAAAAGAAGAAAAAAAAGGCTGTTTTTACTATTCTTCGTTCTACTCGGGGTTTATCAGGGCCGCTGATCAAGAATATGACATCCATTTCAACAGTTCCTAAACCGGACCCGAACAGAAAGTCGAAAATTCAAATTCTCGAATTTCACAAAGACGAAAAATTCGAAATTCGTCAAAATATGAATCTGCGTTTATTCTTCGATTCGGGTCCGGATTTTAGATTTGAAAGTGACAATTCCGATGTCATATTCGAGATCAGCGGCCCCGATAACCCCCCAGTAAAACGAATAATCGTAAAAAACCGCCTTTTATTCCTTTTTTTTACGGGACCAGTAATAGTCAGTATTACCAAAATCATTGGGCGTGTAGAGACTTTGTTTGGCATATGATTTTTACCATAAAATGAAATAGCTATTGTGAATTGTGAGTGTTTGTAATTCATTGACATCCAGTCGCCCCCAACTAACCCACGAAAACCTTTTTCGGCAAATCGCCCTCCTCGCGGCAGCCGCTCCTTTCGCTTTTCGGCCGCACAATTTGCGCGCCGACGGCCCAGCGGACACTGCGCATTTTGGCCCAGCGCGCGCTCAATGCACGAGTGGTGGAATGTGTGCAGGCACGGCAACACGCCCATCTCAGCGCAACGCCAAACCCACCCAGACAAATGCAACAGTTGCCAATGTCCATCCTGCAAGAAATTTTAAATTTTAATGCGTTTCCACGAAATGATCAAAACAATAACAGGCATTTGCCTGTTATGAGGCCACACCTAAAAATTCAATTCTTATTTAATCCTGGGACCGTCCCTGCCCACTAATGTTACGCGCGCCTTGTTTATTTTTGCGCGTCCTTTTGTTGGTTTTTTGTTTTTTTAGGTGTGCTCTCGAAACAGTCAAGCACTCAAAAATTTTGTCTCTTAACTTGATTGATTGAAAAGTACTTTTTTTAAATCAAATCAAACAAATCATGGCGCACTGATATGTGGGCCTTTTTATTGTGGTAAATTAAACAAAGGGGGGGGGGGGGGCGTGGACTCATTCAGCGGCTCTGTATTGTATTGTACAATGGAAATTAACTAACTTCAAAATTTTCTCGCCAAAACAAAGACAATCAAAAAAATCAAATTTAGATAGGTATGTAAATAAATAACACTTCTGTTGAAATAGGCAATAAAAATTCAATTCATTGGTCAATCAAATAACAAATACATATAAACAAAACAATACTTTATTTATTCAAACAAAAAAAAAATAGTGACAAAGGCCGCTTACACCGATGTGATCGCCCGGGAAACAATGAATGTGATCTCCAACGTTCAATTTAAATTGCAGAACCGTAACGGAGTGTCGCCACAACTGAGTCGGAAACCATCGTCTGAAAAAAGTTGATTTATAAATTTCTAAAACACATTAAACGTACATGCATAAGCTTGCCCCCATTAACATGCCACTCAAAATGCGCCGTTTTCTCAACCAACTGGAAATACAATTTTAAGGGCTTTTAACAAAATAAAAAAATTGCTAAAAGATGGGACAAACTTCCTGTAGAAACTCTTCTCGGGTGCTCCAATTCTGTTCCTCGCACAACCGCTGACCATCAAAAGTGAAGATGGTCTAAAAAAAGCTAATATTTTGAGTTTGCTGTGAATGTATCAAAGTGGTCTTACCTTTACCAAGCGTCCATAACTTTTGCGCTCAAATGTCGTGTCCAAATCGAATTCGAATTTCAATTGTTTTTTTGTCGACGTGGACGTCATCCCCCAATGTGCATTTTCAACAGAAAATCCCAACACAGCAGTTTGATTTTCAGTTGTATACAATTTGCGTTTTTCTGGTCCAACCGAAATCTGTAATTTTTATGGGAAATTAGTGAAGTTTTCAAAATTTGGCCGAGCCTTTACCACGGAAAGGAACTCGTCAAAATTCGCCGACGATTCCAAAAACCATGTGCCAACAAATTGTGAGGCCATTTAATTTTAGAGGAAGATAACAGACGATGAAATACTTAAAAAATGCAGGAATTACAATGGAAAACTTTAAAATAAAAAACAGGGACGAGAAGGGTCAGGAACGGGACGCGGATTATGACGGGGCGGCGAATAGCAATCAAAAATTTTTTTTAAAAAGGATATAGAAATAAAAGATGGACATAATGCCAAAATTTGAACAAATATGGGATAACAAATGGTGGAATTTGGAAAAATATGATAGAAACCCATACTAGAAGGTTCAAACCAATCTAAAACATGTTTTGTTGTGTTTTAGGCCTCCCACAGTCCCGGAAAAAAATGGTTTTCCATATGATTACCAGCCTTACTCATAATCAACAAAAAAAAAACCAAATTTATAAATTTTAAGACTCTAAAAAATGGGGGCAATGGTGAGGAATTGTGGTCCCTATGGAAAAATAGTAAAACTTTAATAAGCAATTTTTCTGGGGTTAAAAAATAAACCTGAACTCAGATTTTGTAAATTCTTGATTTTGTTTTTTTCATCATGATTTTTTTCAAACTTTAATTTTCTAAAAATTTTCTTTCCAATGAATTTAGGGTAGAAAAATGCGCTGATCGTGAATATGAACTCAAATTTTACAAATGCCATCATTTTTTGTCTGTGATTTTTTTATTAATTCTCACAAAAAAATAAAATGCAGCCAATCGGACTCGAACCCCAGACCTCCATCTCATATGACCCCAAGAGATTAATAATTAAATTTCAAAGATCATAAAAAATCAAAAACCGACTTCTCCATAAATTCATAGCTCATTCAAATGCTCTTTTTAAGCTCTACAACATCTATGTATCAGTTTTTTTACGCCTGACTAATTTTCTTAAAATTTTGAAAAAATTAGATACTCAAAATCAAAGTTTTTTCAAAATCTGAGTTCAGATTCATGATCAGCGCACTTTCTAACCACAGAAAAATTGCTTTTCAAAATTTTACTATCTTTTCCAACGGGACCACAATTCCACGCCATTGCTAAGATGGGTAAATATAATCAAGGTCCCATAATCAAAATTTTTAAACTTTCTTAGGTGCTTAAAACGTTTAAATCTCAAAGTGCCGATAGAGTAAGACTGCTTCTCGTCCCATCTTTTCCCACCTTCTGCTGCTGCTGCTTCATCTGTTCCGCGGTTCCGTTCGTCATTGGGTGCCCTCCTCCGCCGCTTTTCCCTCCGCTCGTCGGCGCCTGTCCCACCATCGACGGTCTGTCCTCCCCGCGGCCCATCGTCGGCAGCGCTTTCACTGGCGACTTCATCCCTCCCCCTCCTCCGCCGCTTTTGCTACTTTTTGTGCCGTTGTTTCCGCTGTTTGCCTTTGTCGTTGTGCTGCCGCCGTTTGCCATGGAAAGCATCTGAAAGCGAAGCTAAATGAAATGGCATCGCTTTTCTATAAATATAATTCTCCGGATTGTCGCCCCCCCCCCGTTTCCCCTCCGTCCCCTCCCCCACTGACCCCTCTGCCGCCAGTGCCATTCGTTGCCGTTACTTTCGCCGTTGCTGGTGCTTTTTGCGGCTGGGTCGTCGTCGGCACTTTCCCTCCGCCTGCCTGGCATTTGCGGCAGCGGCCGATGCCATTCCCATCATTCTGCCGACAAACATTTGGCCAATTTGCTGCTGCTGCTGCGGCGTTGGAGCAGTGCAAAAATTGTACCGTATGCGTCCGCATAAGCGGAAGTTGTTGCCGCACCACCGTTCTGCATAAAATTCTGCAAAAATGACGCATACGCAGCAGCCATTGCGGAAGCGAAGGCAATTTGGATGGGCCAAATGGCGACGGCACTCCGCCGCCCATTGCCGGAGGCACAACGATGGAGGACAAATGCTGCTGGTGTTGGCCAAGTTGAAATTGCTGTTGTTGTTGTTCGGCTGATATTGGTGCTGTGCATGTGCCGATGCCGTGGATGAATATGCCGTCGGTGTCGTCTTTTTATGTTGCGTTTTCGGTTTCGAATGTCCGCTTTTCCCATTGCTTTTTCCGTTCGCTTTTTCTGTCGTTGTTTCCGTTTTGGCTTTTGAATTGGTCGTAGTCTTCTGCTCTTTCTTTTCCGTCGATGGCATTTGTTCTTCTTTCTGTTGTCCTTCGGTTGTTGTAGCAATTTTAATTTGTGGCCAAAATGTGGGCCAATGGGACGTAGTCAATTTGGACGGAAATCATTTCGTCGGGCGAACAAAGCGAAGCGGACAATTGGAGCAGCCGTTGCCTTTTGAGGAGGCGCCGTTCAACGGAAAGTGCCGACGCATTGGAAGAGGACGGCGGAGGACGGCGACTGGAACGCGCAATTCGGAAGATACGGCGCCAGAAAAGGTCCGGCACAAATTTATAGACCGTAAAAATTGAAAAAGCATTCATTTGTCGGCATAATGATGGGGCAAATCCTTCGGGCTAAATTTTCTTGTCTGATCGGAGGACTGAATCAAATTGGAATTATTAAAAATCAGAGTGTAATAATTAAGGTGAGGAATTTTATTGATTTAAATATTTTTTCCGCAGCTTTATTTTGATGAGAAATGCATGAAAAACATCACTTTTAGCCGAAAATGTCTCGTTTTAACGTTAACATAAACAAATATAAAAAAATATTTTACTTTTATAAAAAAATATTTTACGAAAATATTTTGCATATATTTTTGGGTTTTTGAGAAAATTTCTTAACAATAACGCAGCAAAAACGAAAAATACAACCGTAAGAATTGAACTTTCGGAAAAATTTTAAAAAATCGATATACATATAATTAAAAATTAAAAAACAAAAATTGATTTGAAATATGTCACGTCCCATCTAAAAATTTTTTGGTCGTAAATGGTATGAAATTACCAAGGAAACGCTTGAAATGTAATAATTTGCAAATGCAAAAATGAAAACCTATTTATTTTTTTCTTCACTTTTTTTGTTTTTTTTTTTTTAAATTTCAATTAGAAGAGAAATTTCATTTTCGTTGCTCTAAAAATTCTCATTTTTGGTCAACAGTTGCTTAAATATTTTGCATTTTAAAAAAAATATTTATTTAAATATTTTGGGATTTTTTGAAATATAAATCCTCACCTAGTAATAATCAAATGACTTCGCTTTCCAAATTGTTTAAGCCCATCACATCACTCACCGTCAATGCTTTTTTCCGCGTTTCCTTCTGTTTTTCGTCTGCTTTTCTGTCTCGCTGTCTCTGCCGTTTTTGTCCTCCCCTTTCCCCACACTCTTTTCTTCGTTTTGTTGCTGTTTCGTCGTCAGTTTTTAGAGAGAGAGTGAAGCGGAGGCGGTGAAACTGCTGCTGCTGCTGCTGCTGATGGCGCATTTGGTTGGTGCACTGAGAAAGTACAAAGTACGATTAAAAAAAAATGGATGTATAAAAAAATAAATGCCATTGATACCAGCAGAGAAGGATTAGCCAATGGTGACCGATTTTGTCAAAAAAATGACAAAAATTTGATTTTGAGCAAATTTTACAAGAAAATTATTACTAATTTTTTGGAAAAAAAAATTATTCCAGATATAAAGAAAAATATTTGGGGGAGGAAATTTCCGACAAAATTTGTAGGGTGGCTGGGAAGATTTAAAAAAATGCCGGGGAACAAACCCTTGTCGGGAAGTAAATTTTCATAAAAATCGAATAAAAAGATTAACAACTTACTAAATAATAAAAAATAATGTGCCAAAAAAAAAGTTTTTTAATTTATTTTTTTCAAAATTGCCTGCAAATGTCCTTCTGCGGAAAAAGCAGTGAATTTGTATTCGGCAAATTTTGTGGACCGTGAATGGAAAAACTCGATGAAATTTAATTAATTAATTAATTAGTGACTCACGAGTTCCTGAAGCGCGGAATCAGGGCGAAAGAACGGTTTTTCGGGGCCCAATTGGACGTAACATTTGGGACAACAATTTGAATAGTTTTGTGATGAAGGGTGGCGAAGCAAACACGGACGACAAACTGACCAATGAGGGAACGAATAAATAACCATTTTGGGTTTAGGAATTCGAACAAATTTGATCATTGTCAAGGAAAGCATTTTTCCCAAAATTCGATAAATATTTTTACGGCGTTGGCACATTTACACTATTTTTTGCCGACTTTTCGCTTTTTAATCAAAAAAAATTCTTTCTAAGACCAAATCCAATTACAATTCCAATCCAATCAGTCTCAACCATAAATAAGCTCACAGAAGTGGAGACAGCCGAAGCATCGTCGAGCTCATTGTCAATGATCAGCTGCTGATCCGCAGAAAAGCGAAGTGACAACGAAGCCATAATCAGCCAAATTGATAAGCCAAAATAATCCATATGCCATAATTAAAAATGTCATATTTAGACAAATTAATATGGCATAGCAATATTTAATTACCTTAATAGCCAAATTATTGTACAAAAATCGATACATCAGATTTATTTAAAATCATGTGAAAACGAATTTAAATCGGTAAAAAAGTGAATTAATAATATAGGATATTTTATAAAAAGTATGAAATAATCATTTTAAAAGAATTGTCCGTTTTGATAGGAATGAGTGGAGAGAGCTACGGAAGGACGTCCTTGGATTATTGATAAAGAAAGGGGGGAGAGTGAGAGGGACAAAAGGATGAAAGGGGAAAAAGCGGACGAAAAATGACGGAAATGGGCGGGGGGGGGGGGGGAGACCGCACAAAATGGACAAATTAGTGAACAAACAAAGCAAAAGTGTGCCGAAAAAAACGGTGCCAAAGTGATGGGACTACAATTGGTGCTTTTCGGTTATGCCCCCCCCCCCCCCCATAAAAATGGCATGACTCCAATAAAGGAAGGCACTTTTCTATGTGCTTTTCGAAAAAAATAAACCTTTTTTGACTTTTTACGAAAAGTTTCGGCAAAATCTTATGCTGGAAATCATAGATAAGATTACAGAATTTTTGGCAATTTTGAGGACAGGTATGAAAAATCAAAAAAAAAAAAGCTAAAAATTACTATTTTAAAGAAAATTAAAGAAAAAAAATCGAAATTTTCCATTTTTGAATTATTCGATGAATTTTTAGAAATTATATATTTTTTATTATTATTATCGAGAAAATAGCCAAAAAAGGTTAATTGTAAGTTTTGAAAATTTTTCGCGTCCTTAGTGGTCAAAAGGGCCTCTTAATACATAAAGAGGGCCGTTTAAAAGAGGATTTTTTGGAAAATTGTCCAAATAATCACAAGGTAAAATAAGAATATAAATAAAAATAATATTAAATCATACTAATAATTTTATTTTTATTTGGATGCTTCTGGAAAAGTTATTGGCACATTAAAGATTAAAGTTGTCAAATATTTTATGATGTATTTGTTTATGGTCGTGTAAACTGCAATACATAGAGCCCAAATCCCCCTCCGCCCAATGCACTTAACAATTATCGATTGGAAGCCATCTTCGACTGTGGCGGGGAAAGGAGGGGGGGGGGGGAGCAAAACGGGCGGACGAAAGAATGGAAAAGGGGGAAAAAGTTCAGAATAAAGCCAACTTTGATCTGCACATGACTTATGTACAAGGCTCCCAACTAAAAATTTTTAAAATCAGCAGTTGGAGTCAAAAATTAACATTTTGGTAAATTTTATTCCAAATTTAAAAAACTTAATAACACGTTTTTTGCGGCGCGCTTTTTCTAAAAAAATTTCCGGTACAGAAGGCCGACGAAATTGAGTCCAATTTGTTAACAGATTTTTACTGAAAATTCGCAATTGATTGCTAAATTTTGAAGAATTTTAGGGGTCGGTGGGCCGATAGGCTAAAAATCGCCAATTTTGAGGATTTTTTCTAAAAATAAGCATAAATCAGCAAATTTTGAAAATTTAAAAATGGAGAAACTAACTAGTTATAAACAATAAAATTAATAAAATTTATAGGGAATAAAAAGTTACCAGAAAAATCAACACATCGACATAAATTTGAAAATTTGGTACTTTTTGTAGCAATTTTACACAAAATTGGCTACCGTATTTGCTCTTTTTATATGCCAGTCTCCATTAATCTGCCGGTCCCCAATTATATACCCCTTTCGAACTAGGTTGAAAAATAATCTCCCAGTCTCCATTTATGTGCCGGGGGGGGATAAATAGAATTTTTTAATAATTTATTTGGCCGGCTTCTTCGTCATCGTTTCGTCCATCTCAAAAAGCAGCAAAAATCAGCATCTCACAAAAAAATCAGCTTTGACCCCTAGAAATCAGCAAAAATTTTTGTCAGCTCTGACGTAGAAAATTGGAATTTTGAAATGAATTTTTCAAGAAAAATAATTCAACTTTTCGAAAAAAAAAATTTAAATTTGAATTTAAAAAAGACAATCGCAATAATTGTTCATCTAAGTTGATTTACCAGTGAATCAATTATATACCGTGAATTTTGACATTCTGCCTTCCAAGACATTTATGATTTTTTTGGCATTCTGAGTTGCTCTTCTCTTGCTATTGTGGAATTTTCCTTGCTTTGCATATTATAGTTTAAATTTAAAAAATAAAATCATCTCAGAAGATTTACCAGTGAATCAATTATATACCGTGAATTTTGACATTCTGCCTTCCAAGACATTTATGATTTTTTTGGCATTCTGAGTTGCTCTTCTCTTGCTATTGTGGAATTTTCCTTGCTTTGCATATTATAGTTTAAATTTAAAAAATAAAATCATCTCAGATGATTTACCAGTGAATCAATTTTATACCGTGAATTTTGACATTCTGCCTCCCAGTATTTGAAAATCGCATTTAATGTCATTAATTGTTCATATTATTCACGAGAGAAGTTTTATATTTGTTTCGAATGAGTGTGTTTTTCAAATAAAATTTTAAAACCTTTAAATTTTCAGCACTTCCCAAGAAAGATAGGAGAAAATTTCGATTCAAGTATCGGGCACAAAAATCATCGGAATAATAAAAATATATTTTGGGCATTCTCCCACAGAGGTTTGGTTTAGACATTTATGATTTTTTTGGCATTCTGAGTTGCTCTTCTCTTGCTATTGTGGAATTTTCCTTGCTTTGCATATTATAGTTTAAATTTAAAAAATAAAATCATCTCAGATGATTTACCAGTGAATCAATTTTATACCGTGAATTTTGACATTCTGCCTCCCAGTATTTGAAAATCGCATTTAATGTCATTAATTGTTCATATTATTCACGAGAGAAGTTTTATATTTGTTTCGAATGAGTGTGTTTTTCAAATAAAATTTTAAAACCTTTAAATTTTCAGCACTTCCCAAGAAAGATAGGAGAAAATTTCGATTCAAGTATCGGGCACAAAAATCATCGGAATAATAAAAATATATTTTGGGCATTCTCCCACAGAGGTTTGGTTTAGACATTTATGATTTTTTTGGCATTCTGAGTTGCTCTTCTCTTGCTATTGTGGAATTTTCCTTGCTTTGCATATTATAGTTTAAATTTAAAAAATAAAATCATCTCAGATGATTTACCAGTGAATCAATTTTATACCGTGAATTTTGACATTCTGCCTCCCAGTATTTGAAAATCGCATTTAATGTCATTAATTGTTCATATTATTCACGAGAGAAGTTTTATATTTGTTTCGA
>SIJG01000030.1:36816-121421 GCA_023374025.1 Heterodera schachtii
TCGACTGGCGGAGGAAAGAGAGAGGGGGGGGGGGGGGGGGGCCCAAAACGGGCGGACGAAAGAATGGAATGAGAAGATTGGGGGAAGAGGAGGGGGGAAGGGATGGAATGGAGGGAAGAGAAAGGATGAGAAGGGGAAGGGAACGGGGAAGGGATGGTGTTGGGTTTGGCAAATGGCAACGCAATGGCGGGGGAAGGGAATGATACGATAATTTGTGTCTGTTTTGCGCCGTTTGCTTCGGCCGTCTCTTCCGGCGCCGCATTCTCTCCCCCATTTCCCCCTGGGGTTTGTCCGCCCGCAGCAGCACAGAATGAGTGAATGAATAAATGAAAATGGGGGGGGGGGAAGCGCACGACGACGGACGAGCGGCGGACGCGACAGAAAATATCCAACGGGGGGAGAAAATGGGGAGCACTGCTGGGGATGGGGGGGACAGGCTTTGGCAGCAGAGTGAGTACCAACAGAAGTGGCGAGTACCCTTTCTTCCTCTGCTGCTTCTGCTGCTGTAACATTGGATTGTGCGGGTGATTACAGTAATTAGCTTAGTGGTCATTTTTGGGATGCTTTGGTAATTAACGGCATGTGGGCAATGGCAATGGGAAATGACATTTCGAATTGGAAAAACATCAGCAGCAAAATCAGAAAAGGGTCAATTAGGAATGAAACGAGGAGGGATTGGAATGGGACAAAAGCATTCGATGTAATGGCCTCGGGGGATATGAAAGAACGGATAGGAGGAAAGAGATGAGATGGGGAAGGGGGGGGGGGGGTTTCAAAGTCCGGGAGAGGGCGGGGGGGGGGAGCAGCAGCACACAGAGCGAGCAGCAGAAATGGGGAAGGAGAGGAGAAAGACGGACGGGGGACGGGGTGGGACTGACTGATGGGGCGGAGGGAGGCAATGTTTGCTGCTGCTGGACGGACAGCAAAAGGGGGAAGGGGGAGAAATGGGAATGGGAAATGACGGATGGGGGGAGAGAAGCGAAGAGGGAAAGGGAAGGAGGGGAAGGGAAGGGATGGAAGAGAGGGGGGGGGGGGGAAGGGACTGCTGACTCGTCGATGAGTGGGGCGGTGGTTGTGCTCGAGGCACACTGTAGAGAAAGAAGAAAAGGATGAAGGAAGAGGGGCACAGATGAGAAAGGTCGCCACACTCTCTCGCCATCTCTTTGTCTTCCTCTCTCACTATTTCTTTCCACTCTCTCTCTCTCTCTGTCTCTTAAGTCTCTCTTCCCATCGTCTCTCTCGCACCCTCTTCAATTAGCAGCATTAGTGCTCTCTCTCTCTTTCTCCCTTCCTTTTGATGGTGGTGCTGTGTAAAAGGTGCGCAGGTGGCGTGTTAGTAATTTATTTATTTATGGGCAAATGGCGGCGGGCACGACACGCGTACGCTACCGTAAGCGCGTTCATTACGGTATCCCATTTCTCGAGTCTATTTGTCCCCTCGTCACAATTCCCCCCCCCCCCCCCCTATCCCCCGCATCCTTCGCTCGCCCCCCCCGGCCCTCTCCGCCCCAATTTCGTTCCCTCTCAGCAGGTTCTTCCCCCCTCCTCCCCTCCCTTCCCTCTTCCTCTTCTCCCTTTCCTCCCTTTTTCCCCCCTTTTTCTTCAAAATTCCCTTTGCATTTGTTTATCGCCGTCACCGCCACAAAAGAAAAATTCTTTCGAATGAGAAGCAGCAGAAAAAAGATGATGAATTATAAGGAAGGGTTTTTAGTCGAGAAAAAATGTGCAAATTAATTGCCAAACATTTGAAAAATTACTAATTAAAATGACTAATTGGGAAATCAATTAAAATATATTATGCGAAATTGCATTCCAATTAATCCTAATTTTTTTGAAAACTCAGAAGAATTGAATATTTTTAATTCTCTACTTAGGGATATGTTTTTTAATTAAAAAAACCATCCCATTTGTTACGGTTTTAGATTTATTGAAACTCTTTGTTAAAATAACGAAAAAAAAATAAATACATATTATCAGATATTTGTGGAAGTACAACCGCAGTGGGACGGACATTTGAGGACAATTTCGAGAAAAAATAAAATTTGTTTTTTAAAATTGAAAAAATATATCTGAAAATATGGAATGGAAATTGCAAAGCTAATTCAAAAGTTATTTTTGTTTTTGGGCTTTTGAAAGCCTCAATATCTTAATGTTTACTCTACAAAGAATTAATTTCACTAGTCAAAGTGAGATGCTGGTCTCTCAAATGATTAAAGTTTAGTCGGTCCCTTTTCACAATTCGGGGGATTGCGAATTTCTCGGGTGAGTGCTTTTTTTTTTTTTATTTTTAGAAAAAAATATATAAATTCCTTTTAATTTTATGCACCCGACATTTTTTAAATTCTCCTGCCATACCGACAATTCTTGTCGGGGAATTTTCTACCCGCTCCCCGACTTTTCTTTCCCAGAGGGTCGGGGAAAAACTCTGATTAAATCTTACTCTATTGTTCAGCAGGGGAAAGCTTTCCGAGGCCGCAAAATTTCGTAAAAGGAAAATCGAAATTCCGAGGCCCAAAAATGTTTTTAAAATTTCTTTCAAAAAATTATTTTTATTTTTCCCGAAATTGTCCCAGTAAGGCCGTACAACGGTTAAAAAGCAACAATCTTGAAATAGCTAAATTTGGTATGAAAAATCATTTTAGAAGAAAAAAAATACAAATTTATTCTCTTGAAGGAAATTGGGAGAAATCAAAAATTTTGGACTTATTTTGGCATAAATTTTCATTTTTTTTTAAATTAAATTTTTTTATTAATATTTTCAAGAAGTTAACAAAAAATTAAGCTTTTTGAAAATTTTTCGGTCCTTGGAGGCCAAAAGGACCGCTTTAACTGCTGCTTCTGTTCAATTTTGAGCAGTTTATTTCAATTCATTTCTGGTTTAGAAAAATAAATAATTTGAGTGTTTTATCTGTTGGTGGAGGAATGGCACCACTTTCTTTTGTGAAGATTTCTTATAAAAAAAGAAATGCTAAATATAAACATATAAAGTTAAACAAAAAGAAAACGAAATAATTGCGACTTACTTTTTTTTAATTCTATTTTTTACATAAAAATTTTTATGACACAAAATCAAATGCTTAAGAAAGGGCCGTGAAGAAGCTCTCTTTCCATTTTAATTTATATGTTCTCCCAATCCGTCTCTCTGATCATAAAATTCCATCCCTTCAAAATCCGTCCTCCGTTCGTTCCGTTAATTTAATTAATCGTCCCCCCCCCCCCAAATTTTGGCAAATGGTAATTTTTTGAGGGATTAACTCGCATTTTCTTTTTTATACTGTAAACAATGACCCATAAAAGGAAGAGGAGGAGGAAAAGGAACGAACCAACAGCAGAAGATTAAAGAGAAAGGGAAAAAGGGAACGGCGCAATGGCCGAGGGAAATTAAGGGGGGGGGGGGGGGGGTAATTAAGGAAATGTAAGCGTCGTTCTTTATCCATTATACCATTTAAAGACTACAAACGACCAAATGCCAACGTGACTAACTCAGAACAGCAAACATCGGCACACTTTGTCCTCCCCTCGCACCCTTTCCCATGCCAAAAACGGGGGACAAGCAAAGTGCCAAATTGTGATGCCGAATCTGAGACCAAACTTTAGGATCTCATTTTTTGCTAAGCTGAACAGGTGAACACATCACTGGGCATTAACGGATTAAACGGGCGATTAGTCAGTCGGCCATTTTCGCCCTGCGGGAGTGAAATGGCCAATTTCATTAATGGCCGCGCACAAATGAATTCGCTAGTCTTTCTAAATAAAATAATTAAAAAGCCACTCGCATAAAAACACCATAGCTTAATGAGAAAGGTTCGGATTTATGGGCAAAATAAACAAAATTCTGATTAAAACATAATGGCAAATCCTTTTATTAATTACCTAATTATATTTTTTAATGCTATTTATTAAGTAATCCTTTCCAAATGCCAATTTTCTGAGACTATTTTTTTTTTTTTGCCTTTTCGTCGCTTTTCTTTTCCCTCTCCCCCTTCACCTCACTCTTTTCTTTCGTTTCTCCTGCTGCTGCCCTCCTCTTTTTCCATCTTCCCTCTCTTCGTCTGCCTGTTTCTCTCACTTCCCATTTGTTTTGGTCCAATTCCTTCTCCCCCAAACTCAATGACCAATTAACATAAAATTTTATAAAAATCTAAAAATTGCTGAAATTTATCGAATCTGTTCATCGACGAATTTTCGCCGATTAATGTTCAAAAAATGCCCCCATATGAAAATGTAAATGCCAAAAAAGCCACACAAAATTTTATGCACTTTTGAAACATTAAGAAAATTTATTTGTTATTAATTTACCCAATAATTATCCAATTTTCCAGCTTTTTCTTCTTCCATTGCTGCTTTTGAGCAGGAGGAAGTAACCATAAGCAGAAAAAGGAGGAAATTAATTTCTCTTTTCATTTCCCTCCCATCGTTTTCAAAATGTCTCGACATAATCTCACTTCTCAGTCTCATTTATAATAATTAGAGCTCGCATTTTGAGGCATATGCCTTTTTTTTCTGCGCACTAGTTTCGATATATTAAGCATAAAAAACGCATTTTCCACTTGGTTTGAGTCTTCTACGTTGAATTTTATTATGCCTTTTTTGCCGTTTTTTCCGAAAATTCCATTAAAAATGCAACAAAATTGGGAAAACACACCCTATTTCATTTTTTTCTTGATAAAAATTTTTAGATTTAAAAATTTTCCTTATTCGAAAAAATAATAAAATGTTTATTTAATAATCATTTAAATAACCAAAACTAAGTTTTTGATTAAGTTTTACGTGTTTTGCTCTTTAAAAATCCTTAATAAAAAATTTTTTAAATGCCTTTTTTCATGTCTTTTTCGGGATTTTTGTGCCTTTTCATGCCTTTTTTTCAATTTTTTCGTGCCTATTTTAGTGCCTTTTTCACGATTTTTGGTGCCTTTTTTTGCGAGCTCTAATGATAATTAAAAGAACAAATTAATTAATGTGCTTTTACTGCTTGATGACAAAATCGCGATGTAACAAAATAAAATCTTTCTAATTTTTATATGAATTAGGAAAATCCTTTAATTAAATTTATTTTTTTCGCCGAGCCAGGAATTTTCCCCTCCTACTTTCCATTTTTTTCACGCGCCAAAAACGGGGGATCGAAAAAAATTGAAAATGCCATTGGTGCGTCAAGCGATCTTCTGCTGCCCAATCGTTAGACCAAATTATACGGCACAAAAAATTTTGCTAAGATAAACAGATGAACAAATCAGCTAACATATGAATTACCTATTCACTTCAAATTAATTAACAGTCTTCAGAATAATAAAAAATTAAAAATATATAAATTTTATTTCTTACGGAATGTTTTTGTAAAAAAATATATATATTTTTTCAAAAGTTAATTAAGGAATTATTTAATTTTTAAGTTCCAATTTTCTAACAATAAGCTTTTCTTTTTTGCCTTTCCTCTCCTCACTCTTTCATTTCCTTCTGCTGCTGCTACCATCCACAATTGTCATTTTCCCTCTCATTGTAAATATTGCGGGCACCGCTGGATCCAATCCGGTGGATTTAAGTAAATTTAGCCACAAAAATGGCCGTTTTGATAAAAAAAAAGAATTGTAATACATTTTGAAAATACTTATTTTTAGGGACAAAATCTTCGTGTTGGAGGTTATTCGACCCCAGTGAAAATCATGGTCCCGGTCCCTACTATTTTTGGTCCTGGCCAATCCCTTCCGATTTGCCAAAATCCCGATCCTAATGCAAATTGAAGATACAAAGTCAAACCTTATTGGATGCAAAATTGATGATTTCATATTCCACTGAATGATCTCTCAAATAACAAACTCAAAATGCTCATCCCCTGGATTTTATGGCTACTGTTTGCTGTGTCCTTTAGTTCTTTTAAAGAATTAAAAAGGCTTAATGAAATTAATTTATTTATTGTAATTGAATTTCATTATTCTTTGTATAAATATTTGTGGCCATTTGTCCCAAATGTGAGAATTCGTTATGGCACAATTCACACGGACGACTCATCATTCGAGTGCCAACGGACTGCGGAAAGTGATTAATGCACGAAGACAGAAGAGGGGGGGGGGGGCATGGCAATAAAAAAGGATTGTTAATGGGTGCCAATTACGAACTGAGTCCCAGGGTAAAAACATAATGACACATATCAATTTCACATGTTTTCTCAAAGAATAAAACTGCTGCTTTTAAATTGAAAACTATTTCAAATACTAATTTTATTTTCACATTTCACTATCAAATGAGTGATTTGCTTCTCATTTCGGTCCCTCATCAATCACTTTATCTCCCCTTTTGATCTTTCCAAGTTCCGCCATCGTTTCCCCCAATCCGATCGTTTCAATTTTTTCCAGCTGATTTTTGAACATTTGCTCATAAATTTGCACAAATTGCTTCGCTCTTTCCCACGACTTCAAATGTTTTTCGGACGGAAAATCAGCGATTGTTTTTTTATTCCCTTTGAAAAATGCGCTTAAAAATTCGTAGAAAAGTGAATAAAATTGCAAATTTCGCAGCTTTTCGTCCATTTCGCCAATTTCTCCTTCATTTTTCAGAATTATTTTAAAAATTTCTTCCACAAATTTTACAGCAGTTAAATATTTTCCCGGCTTTTTTTGTGCCTTTAAAACTGGGCCAAATTTGGTGTAAAACGGCGGAATTGTGAGAAGAGACAGTGCAAAGTGTGCCATCACTGTGGGACTCATTAAGCAGTTTGACAATGTTTTTTGTTCGCCGATGGCACGACCTAAAAATTAAATTAATTGATTTTTCATGTTATTAATTTAATAATTACCTATAATTGGAATTTGGGAAACGGTCAATTCGATGGACAAATAAATTATTACCAGCAAATTTTGCACATTTTTAAGTGAATTTGTACTGTCGAGCCAATTTTTGGTCAAATGCGCAACCCATCGAATTGTTTCTAAACTTTTTCAAAAGTTTAAATTATTTTTATGCGAATGTTGATCATTTTTACCTTTTTTCTTTCCATTTTTTCTTATTTTTTCGCCTGAATTTATTTAAATTAATTATTTTATCAATTTATTATTGCAAAAAGAGACTTCCGAATATCCCATTATTATTTTTCTCAATTTGATCATTTTCTTGTGACTCCGAATGTTTTTCAAAATCATTTTGGGAGGAATGTTCATTAGTTTCATTTGTCGATGAGCTCCATAATGGAGAGGAACTGTTGTCATTTGGTGGATCAATGATCATCTGCAAATCGGACAAAATGATAAATTACCGTTTGATTTATTTATTTGATTAATTAAGGGACATTCCACGTCGGCCGACAAATGACAGAAAAGACAAACGACAAATTGTCAACAGCTGATATGTCGTTTGTTGTTTGTCACCCAACATTCACGAAATGAAAAAACAAATGATTGGTTGGCACCTGATCAGCGAATTCTTCCCACTGATTAATCTCCCGCAACATTCGCTCGCACATTCTCTCCGCCGAAGAATGCTGCTGATCGCTTTTGTTGTGATCGGCGGAGTGTTCGCCTCCTCCGCCCATTCCCTTCGATGGCTTCCGATCACTGTCAAATATAAAATCCAACGACGGAATGATCGGGTTGAAAATCCATTCATAGTCCAAATGGTCGTCGTCTTCGGCATTTCCATTGGCATTACCACCATTAGCCTGATCCATTGAATTGGCCAATTCCCGTGAATTTCGTCCGATGTGAAATTTGCTCGAAAAGCCTAGTTCATGCCGATTCATTGGTGCTGAATTGGCATTCATTGCCAAAACAATGCGAAAAGCAAAGAAAAAAGTAACGAAAGTGGCAATGACAAATGATAGTGCCATTTTCTGATAAAAATTTCTAAAATTAACGTGAATATAAAAGGGAAATCCCAAGAAAAAATCCAAATAAATTATAAAATTTCCCTTTTATCGCGCTTTTTCCACGAATATTTTACAAATGGGCAAAATATGTTTTGGTGTCTCGTTTAATGTGGAAGTGCAAACCCATGAAAATCATGTGAATCAAGGGCGTAGCCAGACCCTTGGCTTCGGGGGGGGGGGGGGGGGCTTAAGTCAAAAATTCGATTTTTAGGGGTGTATTTTTCGTTTTTCAGTCGATTTTGGGGGGTGTATTTTTATTTTTTTAAAATCCCGAATTATGGGGTGTCTTTTACAAAATTTTTCGCCGTTTTTCGCTAAAAAATTAATATTTTTTGCCATTTTGGCCCCAAATTTTAAAAAATATGCTAAATTGGGGGTCCGGCGGTGCCGATAGGCGCCGCCGGGAAAATTTTTGAGTATTTCTATGCAATTTTGTTAAGAAAATTGCTTAAAATTTCAAAAAAATTCACTGAAAATTTTTACTTTTTTGGGTTTCGGGGAGGGGGGCTTTAGCCCCCTCAGCCCCCCCCCCTGCCTACGCCCTTGATGTGAATTATTTGAATGAATTTAATAAGGATAATTTTCAAAATAATGAAAGAAAGGCAATTTTTAGTCATAAAAATAAGAAATGACGCAAATGCATTCAAATGGAAAAAGCGTTAAATTAATAAATTAATGGGTTTTAGTTTATATTTACCGGTAAGCCTCCCATCTTCGAGCGTGGGATCAGAAGAGCAGCATAAATCAATTGGATTTCATGGCACCAATTTTCTAGGGATGTGCGAGAAATGATTTTTACCGAGAATCGAGACCGAGTCCGAGAAATGACCCCGGGAAACGATACGAGAACCAAGACCCAAAAAACCCGAGAAATTTCTCGACTTGGGAATCGAGAACCGAGAAATTTTAATTAAATTAATTTAAATATATTTTTTAAGATCATAAACACATAAAAAGGGTAGGTAGTTCAATCGGATTGCGTAGCAATCTCAACATTAAAGTGACGGCATTTTTTTGCTTTTAAAAACGGTTTTTTTTGCGCACTTTTTCCAAAAAATCGGCACCGACGGAAAATTTTTTTTATAATTTCTTTTTCTGATTTGTTAACAGATTTTCACCAAAAAATGATCAATTTTTGCGGTTTTGAGACAATTGTCGACCATTTTTACATTCAAAAGGCTTTTTTTGCGGCATTTTTTCAAAAAACTTTCTCTTTTAGGCGGGGGGACGGCGGTGCCGGTAGGCGCCGCCGGAAAAAATTTTGTAATTTTTAGTGCGACTTGATAACAGATTTTCACCAAAAAAGGCCAATTTTTGCATGGCAAATTTTAGGTCAACTTTTGAAATCTTATGGGGAATTTTGTGGCACGGCGGCGCCGACTGAAAATTTTTTTTGGGATTTTTCATGAATTTTGTTAAGAAAATATGTTTAAAATTCAATATTTTTTCCTCTTTGCCGTCATTCCCCGAAATGGTCATCCTTAACAGTGTAAAGATTTCTCGGTTTCCGAGACTAAAAACCCGAGACCGAGAACCGACACTCTCGCACATCCCTACAATTTTCCAAAAAAATAATAAAATATTTATGGAATTATATAAAAACAATGTACAAAAAAGCAAAAAGACTAATTGTATAGTCGTTCGTCATTAACTCTTAATTGGATCATTAGACTGTTGATGATACGGTATTCGCCTTTTGCCATTGTCCGCTGACGGCGTCGCTGCCGGCAATTTGACGACGAAAAAGCGGCACGCCGTTGTTGAGAATGCTCAAATGGTCCGCCCCAATTGATACCGCCGGAACGGCGCCACTGGCGCGGCCAATGCCCACACTTTGAGTGTGCGTTGGCGCAATTAGCCCAGCGTTTAGGCCCTCGTGGCGCTGCGCAGTCACAGTAACCGGTGTGTTACTCTTGCCGGTCAGAATACGGTAGAGCAGGGCGCAAACGTCGGCACGGATTGTGCGGTTGTAGGCCAAATAAATGAACGGAGGGGCGGCTGTTTAAAAAAAAACTAATTAATTGGTTAGTTAATTAGCATATTGAGTGATATATTTTAATTTTTAAAAATTGTAAGAAAGTGTTTGCCATGAGTGAGGACGTAAGTGAACTGAGCAGCGACAAACATTTCGGGGTAAATCTCAAAGTGTTCCATGTAAACGCTCAACCCGGCGGCACAGCCATTGAAAAAACTGATGAAGACAACTTGCAAAAAAGTCTAAAAGGGCGGCAACCATTAATTAAGCACCGTCATTTTCCAATAATCAATTAGTGTTTTTGCTTTTGCCATTTGACCATTCGCGCGGCGATGTTGCTGCTGCCCCCGCTGTTTTTGTTCCCATTGTTTTGGTCCTTTTTGCCGTTTTGGCCTTTCGCCGCCGCGACTGTCGTCGGCACCGCCGTTGGCTTTGGCTTTGCCATGGCAATCATTTTGAGCATTCGGCCCACCCAAAGCACACAGAAAATGCCATAAGTGGCGCACAGAAAGCAGGAGACCAAAGTGTTGTTGAAAGTGTGCACTATGTTGGAGTACTGAAAAAAAAAACGAAAAGCATTTAAAAAACAACGAAATTTTGCACTTTTGATGAGGCCGTTGTGCTGTTGTAGTCCTCGTAAGGACTGAAGAAAAAGGAGAATTTTGAGGTGCTGAAAATGACAGGCCGCGTGAAAAGCCAAGAAAAAAGGGCGTAAATTGAGGGCAAAACCATCAGAAACCAAGTACGGTTTTCTAAAATATAACTGAAATAATTTTTAATAAATTCAAAAACCTTTAAAAATGATAGCAGCAATTTTGGGGAGTAATAATTCCAAACAGCGATTAAATGCCAAAATGAATGCAGAAGTTGTCTCGGCAAACCAAAATGCTAAAACTCGAATTGTTAATAATTGTTGTTTTCAATACATCAAATAAATCAGCCCTTTCTGATCAGTCATATAAGAGCCGGTGATAGCCCGGACAAAGCCCGCTGATCAGAACAAAATAAACAAAACAAACACCCAATCAGGTCAGGTTATCTGCTGACCAGAACAGACAGATCGTTTTTATAGACAAACTGAAGGACCAAAACAGTTGATCCTTCCATGGCATATTTGTTTCCCCTTTATTAATTTTTGATTAATTGTTTGAAAATCTTCCATGTGCTGAGGAACTTAGCACATGGAAGTGGCATGATTAGTTTGAAATGCCGGAGGGGCGCCCAGTCAGCGTCCGCCACATTACTAACTAATAAAAACGCTGTCTGACGCCGATCATCTGTTGATCAGAACGTTTTTCCACTGATTAGTGCTGCCCTTCCCCTGAGAAGTGAGAGTCGCACCCATCGCGAGGCCTCCGGTGATGTATTGGGTGAGGGGAAAGTCGCAAAAGGTCGCGCCGGCCAATGCCATCGCGGAGCAAAGAATGGCACCAACGACAAGGCCAAGCATGTCGACGACGCCGATGAAGAAGAGGATTTTGTAGCAGGACAGCTGCAGATGCTTCCAAATGGAGCACATGCAAAGCGCGTACAAAAACTGAGCCCGAAAAGAAATTATTGCATTTATTGGGAGAAACGAAAATATGTGCCATTTTAGGACTAACTGAACATCTTTAGATTCAGTGGAAAACTTAATATATGTAAGCACAATTGGGTTAGCCTTGGTTTCGTACATTGCGGCGAATAATGCACAAAGTACAAAAGGAAAATGTTACAGTATCCATATTCATTTCATTGAATTTTGAATGAATTTAAATTTGATTTTTACTTCTGATACCACGGCCAAAATGAGCTGCACAATGGCGAGCAAAGGGTGCGAATTGGCCGGCGCTAAAATGGCTGTGCTGGTGTTGGCACATCCGTACTCAGTTTGGTACTCAGCCGGGTACAAAATTAGCAAGGACAGCCCATTGTGAAAGGACATTTGGAAGACGGAAAAATATTTTCAAATATTTTTAATGGAAAATTATTTTATTTCAATTTAAAAATGGGACATCCGCTGAAAAGTTCATCCTCCAATTCATTCAATTGTCTGTTTATTGTGCCATTTTTGCCTTTGCTTTTGACATCATTTTTTCTTTGTCACATTTATTAAATTCGTTCGGATGAATTGGCAAAAGAAAAGGGCAAAAACGGAGGAGAGAACGGCAAAATTAAAAGTGAAATAAAATGTATTTATTAATTAATTGCAAAAGAAAAGCGAAAGTATTGTGAATTTGAGTTTTTTCTTAAAGGTTTCAAAAATTAATTACTTTTTGTGAAACTCAGAGTTCGATGCTTTGAAAAAAGGCCGATTGGATTTTGATTTCCATGTTGACATTTTGGGTGTATTTTCTGGAACAAAAAAAACTCAGATCAGAAAAACCAGGCCTGCTCTGGACCACAGAACAATGTCGGTCTCTCTTCATATAAAAAGATAGTGCCATATTCGTGATCAGCAAATTCTTTTTTACCAGATTCACTGGAAAGAAAAGGTTTTAAATCGAAGGCTTATCATAAAAACGAAAGTTTGGGTCCCTCCTCCTATTGCGGGAAAATCTCATAAAATGGCAACTCAACTAACTTATGATTCAATTATTTGATTAAAAAATTGCAAAGTTTGAAAAACTAAATATTTTTACGCAACAAAAAAAATAGGGAAAATGATAAGATAGAGAAATTATACAAAGAAATTTTTATTGGAATGTTTTCTTCGCGTGCAATTCCTTCAAAAGTTCGTCCAATTCTTCGTCCTCCATTTTGTTTTCGAGGCTAAATTTAAACAAAATTATTATGTGAAAAATGGAAACAAAGTCGAAATAATGGCACCTCGGGATCAGTGCTTTTGCCTCCTCCGCCGTCTCGGGACACAAATTGGCGATCTGAGCAACTTCGAACTTGTGCATGTTGTGTTTCCCAGCGAAGATACTGAATCAGCAAAATACTATATAAGAGTCAACGTGGAACTGATTATGCGTGGATCCAGGCCTGGGGTTTTGCCCAAAACAGTAATGTCCCAATCAAATAATTTATCGACAAATTGCACTAAATTTCAATAATTTTTCCAGGCAGCGCCTATCCCTCATTAACAAGTTTTTTTTTTTGAAAAAGCAATGATGTGAAAAGTAAAAAATATATAAAGTGGCCAGAGAAAAACTTGGACCCACGTATGAAAATTTGGTATATGGGACGTTGGCCTGAGACGCCCTTTGCTCACGCGTAATGGGTCAAATACGAAGCCCAAGTTCAAATTGGACACGAAAAAGAGGATGATTGCGAATTAAAAACACTTTAGATGTTTCAGGCAATTATTAACCTTTGGTAACTTTTAAAATAAAAATAAAAACCAGGTCCATGTCAAATATGAGTCACAGCAGGCCCGTACCCCCCCCCCCCCCCCCCGAAATAAAAAAGCAAAAATTTTTCCAAGAAAACTGGCAATTTTTTTTTCAAAAATTTTAACCAAATTTTCTTAACAAAATGTATTGTCAAAAAATTTTCCCAACGGACCTTTACCATATTTGAAAAATGGGCCCGAAAATGGCAAATAGTCATTGTTTTTGGTGCAAAAACGGCTAAAATCCTGGTTTTTTGCTTTTCAGCGCTGAAATTTTAAAAATAACACTGGTTTTGGCCCGAAAAGCAAAAAAAAAATGTCTTCGGATTTCCTCCTCTATTTTTTCTGGCTATGGGCTTTAGTAACAAGGCCCATTCCTTCAAAAAGGGGAAGAAAACACAAAAAGGAAGTGAAATAGCCGCTAAAAGTTTTGATTGGCCGTCACTTTTTTTCCAATTTTTACGCAGGGCTCAAGAAAAAATTAAACGCAAACCCGCGGACGGAGCGAATGGTCTCGCGACTTTTGAATTTGGACAGCCGTCGCGTGTAATTGAGCGTCTTCAAAAACACTTCGCTAATGTCCTCAATTTCCTCCTTTTCCTCCGATTGTTTGCGGCGATGGTCGAGCAGCAGAAACACTTCCGAAATCATCAGAGCATCGCAGCCGGACACTTCAAACTCTAAAAGGTGGGGAGAGAGTATTAAGCCCAGGAAAAGGCAATTAAATTAATTGGGAAATGTTTTTATCATTTTCAAAAAGGTTGATCAATTTGATTCGACCCCAAAACTACCAAATTCCGACCTTTCGGGAACTTCAATTCGGTTGCGTCCTCTTCAGCCTGTTCATCGGTTGACTGTTGCGGCGCGGGCATTTTTTTGCAAGAAATAAAAAATATGCTAAATATTTCTTAAACAAATTAGATGCATTTGTTATATTTTTTAAACTTTCTCAATAATTAATTTTCGAATTTTGGTTAAAAACAAACGGCCTAAGACTTAATTATAACATGATGAATTGAAAATTTTATTTATTTTTTTGTATTATTCGCTTTGCAATTTCTTAAAAAAGATTTCTCTCCTTCAAAATGTTTCGAATGATACCAAAATTGCTCGATTTATTTGACACAGCGAGTCAATTTTGGGCTCCCAGTGGTGCAAAATAAGTTTATCGCCAAAACTTTGCAACATTTGAAAAATATAGGACTTTCCCTTGTAGATGCAAGAGCTGATAAAATTTTTTAGCTTGTTAAAATTTAATACATTAAATTATTTTGAATAAAATGCGCAACTTAATTACAAATCAAACGAAATTTAGAATATTTCTTAGAATTTTCCCTTCAAAAGCACAAAATAGCTTTATTTGGTCTAAACTAAAAAATTTTCATAAAACCAATGGTAAAATATTTGTCTACCTCTTACTATTTGTATGTTATTTTTGCGTTCTTTAATTAATTAATTTATTTATTTGCTTAAAACGAATTAAAATTTACACACAACATAAGGAGGCCTTGAACTGAGGGTGCTAGGTCGAACCGAAAATAGTCTCAGTGATTGATAAAATAATTAAATTTAATTATGCGATTCACTAAATTCATATAATTATACTCCCTCAATTATATGCAAGTGTTTTTTTAATTATAATATTGCTAAAATTTTTAAAAAATTTACTTCGAGGTTATTCTTGAACCAGGAAAATTAGAGATTGAATAAATCATGGTTTATACGGCTTGCTTATGGCCTAACAAGCGTATGTTACATGGATAAATTGAATCTTACAAAATATAATCCCTATACAAAATGGTGAATTTTTATATTATTTTTTCTTGAATTTATATTTAAATATTAATCGCATTATTAAATTCATTGACACCGATTTATATAACTCATTGGAATCTCTAAGACAAGCCTTGGTCCAAAAATGGAATAAAATGTCCGTCAGCCCCTCAGACCTTCGAAAATCTTATTAAGTTAGAGAAATAAATAACATAAACAAATAGAGAACATATTAAGTAACAATATTAATCACAGTTTTTTAAAGTGCGCGTACTTTGCGTCAATGCAGAGACGAAAATTCTTATGAAAAATTTGGACCAATTCCCGCATCTGAGGGATAGAGAGAGATCAATATGGTTTTAGCTTTAGCATTAGAATTGACCCATAGTGAGTTAACTATTTAATTCAATAGTATAACGGGCACGGGACCGAGCTGTGAATTCCCGGTCCTCCCAAGTGTCGGTCTCTGTTTTTAGAAATGCCAGGTATTTAAGCAAAAAATAGTCATGGAAATTGGGGAAAGGAAAAATTTTAAAGAAAAAGTTTTTTCTTTAAGTAAAGAAACAATATAATATGTAAATATGTAGCCTAGTGGCTAAGTCTGCTATCTTTCCCAGTTTTTGCATGAGTTCAATCCTAAATCAGAATAAACAATTGTCATTGTTTGGTTAATTAATATGTGTAAATCGCATTAAAATTTCAAAATTTCTCCGGCGGTGCCTATCTGCACCATAGGAACCATTAAATATTTTCTTTTTTCCAAATTTAAGCTAAAAACTTCAAAAGCGCGTTTTTAGTAAAAACTTTACACAATTATGCTGAAAGTCATTATGGATGCATAGTTCAAATAAATCTTATTTTCCTCGCTGTTCTAGATAAAACCATTTTATTTTTTGAAAGGCCAAATTTCGACAATTATGAATTAACTATTGGAAGATTAATTGAAAATTGTTGAATATTTTACCAATATCCGTTTAAGATTTTAAAACCATTTAAGAAACAAAGATAAAAAATATATAGTCAATAAAATAATTAAATAAATTATTCCAATGATTTTAATTTCAAAAATGGCAAAAAGAGCGTCCTCCGCCGTTCCGGCAGAGGGCTTCGCCTGGCGTGCTTTTTCATTTTTGTACCACTCATCCACCGAGAACCAATTTTGGCCGGGAGAGTTGTGCTTTTCGATTGTTTTGTTGGCTCTTTTGGACCGCGCAGCGCCGAAAACGGCGGCACGGGAGCCGAGAACAGAAAGGCTGGTTTTGACCCAAATAATGGGAGAGAACCACGCTAGTCTGAAAGAGAGCACGCCGAAAGGCACAGCGAATGGAGCAAATATAAAGGGGCGATAAAATGAAAATATTTATTGGATGGGTTGGAAAGAGGAGGAGAGAGTGGAAGAGATTTACCATACTATTTCTAAAGTTTGTTTCTTTTTCCTGTTATATCTCTCTTTTGTTATGTTCGTCTTTTACACACTGTTTTGTTTTCATTTCTTTTCTCTCTTTCTCTTCTTACCTTTTCTTACTTTTCCCTTTCTCTGTCCCTTCACAGTCTCATTTATTTTTCATTTCATTCATTTGTCAGACAGAAAAAAAATCCAAAGCTTTTGCCCACCGAATAGCTTTTTTACTTTATGGGGGTGAATCTTTTTGAGTCCATTAGCACCTTGAAAAAATTGACAAATTAAAAAATTGTGCATCGATAAAATATTGAATATTTGAAAAAATCTTCATACTTCCAATCCCGCTTTCCGAAAATTTTTTGTGCGTCGGAACTGCATCCTACTGTCACCACTGTTTAATTGGAACTGACATTTACTAGGACCGGAAAATCCTTGAGTAGGACTTGACAGTCAACCGGACAGGGAATCGAGATCATGGTTTTCCCAAGAAAAAAAACATTTTTCATTTTTGTTTTTTAAATCTTTAATTAATCAGATTTATTGTTTCGGGGAAAACTTTGAATTTTATTGAGGTTTCCCCGAGAAAAAAGGGAATTTTTAATTTATTCTATTTTTTAAAATTTTGTTCAACCTTCAGCAGAATTCGGATCGGAAACTCATAAAAAATAAAATAGACTTGCGAGCTCTTTTAAAAAGGGTTTTCTGAAAAATTAACTTCAAAAAATTTTTTAAGCATTTTTAAGATTTTTTCCTTGGGAATTTATGAGTTCGAGTTAAATTTCCGACTCAGTACTAAAATCGGAAAAAATTCCGTCATTTCCCTGGTTTCGGTTTTTTCTTTTTTTGTGTTGTGCAAGAATTACAGAAAGAAATAAATTTGCAATAACAACAACAAATATTTTTTTTTTAAATTTTCCCGCGTCGGAAAAAATAAAAAATAATTGCAATTTGCAACGTTTCCAAAAAAATAAAAACAATAAAAAATGAGAAGCGGAAGGCGGAAGTGTGGCGGGGGCGGGGAATTCACGGCTCGTCTTGGGCGCTTCCCCAAAATTATAAAAATGTTGCCAATTTTGAGCAAATACATATGAATTTTGAATGATAATTTTTCTTTTTTCATAATATTATTTTAAATTATTCTTTTCATAAAATTATTTTTCAGCAGAGTTTTGAATTTATTTGCCATTTTTTCCTTCAAAATCCCTAAAATGTCTGCTGAATTTCCAATTGGTCTGCTTTTGCTGCTGTTTTTATCCTTTTCTTTGTCGGCATTTGCCACTTTCGAATTCGACGGCCAACAAAATTTGACAGATGGCCAATTTTTGGGTGGCCAAATTAAGAATTTAGAGCTGCTGCAAACAAAATTTATGGACAGAAAATTAATGGAAAAGTTTCTCTATGAGCTGAGCAAAAAGCAGCGAATTTTTGAGGCACTTTTTGTGGGGGAGAAAAAAGTAAAAAAAAAAAATGGAAATAAAATTAACAATTAATTATTGTTTAAAATTCTTAAAGCGTTTGCTCCGCTCTGATGATTTTCCTCCTCCTTTCATTGCTGCCGATGAATTCGAATGTCTGAAAACAAAACTGAATTCGATCCATGCTAATGACCCCGCTTTGAGTCAATTGCTAAACGGCTTATTTGCTGCTGAAATGCGCGCAAAACAAAAATTGGAGTCATTGGCAGGCAAATAATTAAATGCCTAATTAATTAGCATTTATTGTTCAATTTTTAGGTTTCAGTGATTTTTCTTTGTTGAAAGAATTGAAGCAAAGCGTCGCTTTTGCTTTGCTTTTCGTGGCAAAACGTCGCCGAATTCAGCTGAATAAACACGGAGAGAAGAAACATTTTGATTTAAGCAAAAAAAGCGTAAAATATTTAATGGAAGAATTAATCGAATTTTCGGACAAAGTAATTAATTAAATTTAGGATTTATTAAAATATTTTCTAATTTATTATTATTACCTAGGCAAAAAGTTGTGACAGTTTCAATAATAATGGAAGAAAAGGAAGGCCAAATGATGATGAAAAATTCCTTAGATTTGCTTTCAGAGCTAATCAAATCGATTTAGACGAAGCCGCACTTTTTAATGGGCGAAAGGGTAATTAGGAATAATTAACAGAATACTTAATAAGTTTTGTGTAAGCATTATATAAATTTTTAGACGAAAAACGACGACGGAGAAGAAAGCGAATGATTAACGCATATGTACTTTATTTTATGATTTTGGCAATGTTTATTCTGATAATTAT
This sequence comes from Heterodera schachtii, assembly GCA_023374025.1. Lineage (NCBI taxonomy): Eukaryota > Metazoa > Nematoda > Chromadorea > Rhabditida > Heteroderidae > Heterodera > Heterodera schachtii. The sequence goes on from SIJG01000030.1 coordinate 55,389, forward strand.
TTGTTTGTGTTTCATCGGTTGTCATGACACGCAAAATGATTGGCGAAACATTCACAGAAATAATGGACAAACAGAAGAGAACGGAGCAATGACCAGGGTAGCCAACTCTGCTGAATTATCAGCTGATTTTTGGAAAAATGGCCATTTTTAGCCTATCGGAACCGCCGACCCCCAAAATTCCGCTAAAATTTCCAAATTTGATCAAAAAATTGCCAAAATCTGTTAAAAAATGTACAAAATTTTCAATTTTTTCCGAAAAAGCGCGTCGCAAAAAAAACATTTTTTTCATTTGGAAATTCTTAATGCTGGTTTTTGACCCCAAATGTTGATTTTTTGTCGGCCAAACACTCATTTTTAAATTTTTCAGTTGGCAACCCTGGCAATGACCAACAAGCGATGTAATAAAACGCCATTATAATATATAATTAAATTAATTAACTAATTAGCTAATTAGGTGTCACAATTTTTCAATTAAATTAAACTTTTAAATGGGGGAAGCTTTTTGAATTATTTAATTTGCTAAAAATATGCCATTATTTCATTCTGCTGTACAGATTTGGACACTTTCAATGGCATTCCTTCGGTTGTCGTCGGCGCCAAAAAACTGAGTGAGGAAGAACGGACGGAATGTGCAATTTGCCTATGCCAAATCGATGCCGGCACAAAAGTCCATCCGTTGCCCATCTGTAAGGTGTGGTGCCATTTGAATTGTACTCATTAAATAAGCATGTGCCGATTTAGCATATGTTCCACAACGAATGCATTGAAATGTGGTAAGCAAAAATTAATTGGGCATAATTAATTAATTAATTAAATTTATGCTTTAGGATCGGAGGCGGTCATAATGGTTGTCCAATTTGTCGCCAAGAAATATTGGACATGGACACGTTATCAACAACAACAGCAAATGCACGTAAGTGCATAATAATTAATTACTTAAATTTATGGCATTAATGCATAATTATTAATTAAATCAATTAAAATACCACCAATCATTTAGAAGCAAATAATAACAACAATAATAATTCTAATGGAGAAACACAAAACGAAGTGATTATAGAAATAAATGATAATAATAATAATGGAACAGAACAAAATGAACAACATCAGGAGCAAACAGCAATTGAAAATGATAATAATAATGATCATAATAATAGTGACAGATTATCATAATTCAATGGAATTTGGTTTTATAACAAAATAAAGGCATAATTCGGATTAATCTTCTACGATTTATCATATTCCCTCCCCCTTCCTCGGGCTTCTGGTTACCATTTATATAATAATTTTTAAATTTTGAAAGGTCTAAATTTAATGCCTTTCTTTACCCGAACTTTCCTAATACGTTATGCTTTTAAACTTGGAGCAAAGTGAAAGCGAGCAGATTTTTAATTCCTTTTAGCATTTTGATTGTAATTTTTTAAATTTCAAAAATTTAAATTAAATTAAAATTTTTAAACCATCGAATAAAAGAGACAAGCTATTATTCACCACTTTTCTGTGTTTATTTTCATCTTGCGCTTCTCATTTCGTCTTTCATTTGCTTTTCTTTTTTCATTTGCCGCTTCGAAATGCCATAAATTCAAAAGCAAAAACGACGGAAGAAATGGACAAACCGAACAAAAAAAGGAGGAAAATGTTGGCCAATTGTGTTAAGCTGAGAATGCCCCTGGAAAAAAGTGGCACTTTATTTCTTGCGAAAAAAACTTTTAAAAATTACTTTCTCCGGCGTTTGTTGCGCGACTGTTCGCATTTGCTCTGATTGGCGCGGCTTCGGACCAACGCATTCAAATCGAAATCCCGCGACCACCGTTGGATATATCCGCTGTCCCAGTAGGAATAAATGCTTAACTGGGAAGATGCTTTTGCATAGAAATAAAAAAATAAATTTAATTTTGACTTAGCAATCACTCGAGGCCAACAATTTCTTTATAGTCTATAATTAAAAATTATTTATATTTAAAAAATTTGGATTTTAGAATTAAAATTTAGTTATTATCCAAAAAAGTTATGAGAAATTTTATTGGCGTAACACGCGAAAAAAAAACATTTTTACTGCTTTGACAAAAATTAATTGAGCATGCTTAATTATTTATAATTTATTTACGCCCATCATTCATTAATGATCATTAATTAGTTGGCTTTTTGTTTAAAAGTTATAGCAATTTTAATAGATTGGGTTAACTATCCGAATATGTACAATTGGCATATCATTGGATTAACCAAATGGCCACCAAATGATGCTAATTAATATAATTTTTTTGGCTTCACCCTACCAAATGAATTGTGGTCATTTGGGGGCTCACCGTTTGTCCAAAAAGTGTCTGTAAGGGGAGCCGATGCGAAGTGCGATGCTCAAATAGGCCGGAAGCACAATATTGGGCAGCACCTTCACATTGCACATGATGCTGGCCAGCCAATGAAGCCGACCCCGGGGGCCAATTAGCATGGCATTTCCGGAATGATTTTGAACAAAATGAACGCCTTAATGGGCCAATGAATGCCGGCGGAAGACTAATAATGACTCATTGAATTTGAATATTGGCACAACCAACCATTAACGAGTCCGTCGACAAATTTAACACGGTTGCTATCTTCAAACATTTTCAGAAATTGCGGGTCATCGATTATATTCTGTCGGCGGGGGGGGGGGGGGGGGAAGATTGGGGGGATTTGGCATTTTCGGATAATGCCTCGAGCAATTCCGTTCTGCCGGGCGTTTTCATATCCAAAATCAAAGTCCATTGACCACTTTTGACCGCGTTAGTTATGTCGTTCATTGCTTAATGAATGGCACAAATATTGTGTTAAAATGCTCAATCTTTTGGCAAACATTCGAATTTTGGTTTCATTGTGGAAAAGCTGAACAAAGGGACCAAAAAAGCACAAAAATTTGCCTTTAAAATTAAAAATTTAACAATTTTTAATTGTTTATTTGCCCATTTCTTGCCAATGTAAGAAAAGCGGCGAGATGAAAAGTGAAAAGGACAATTAGTGAAGAGAAATGCCGCGAGGGATGAACACGGACTGAAACACGGAAAAAGATTAAGCCAAAACAATTATTGGCAATTTGAATATTCGAATCCTACCGAAAACCACAGACAGAAAATGTTAAAAAAGCGAATTAAAATGCTTAAAAAAGATTGCCCTGATGTGCAAAAAATGAGAAGAAGCGCGACGGTGAATAGCTTTTGGTCGTCGGCACCGCAACAAATGAAAAAACGCCGTTGGCAAAACTTTCCGCATTTTTTCCAATGAAAGAAAAAGCGCCAAAAGAAATGAGCAACAAAAGGAGCAGAACCAATGCCAACTAAACCAGGTTTAAGTTGGATAATGGCATTCACATTTCCCACCACAACCTGCCAATGGAAAGCGCTAAATAAAACTTGTGCCACGTCCATTTCTGTAACTCGGACGAGGACGGCACTCTCCTGGAAGCCGACTGGCACTGTAAAGTCGGCGATGTTGTAACGCTCATCATTCATAATGGTGCCGCCAGCCAGAATTTCCGCTTCCTCAACAAACGCAAATCAATTTTGATCAGTTCTTCGGATCGGATTTAAGCCCCGTTATTGTAACCACAACGGACAGATCGCCAGTAAAAAGCCAAGAAGTAATGTGAATTATTAATTATTGTATGGGTCCTATGCCAATTCCAACCCCTTCTGCCAGCATGCCAAGTGCGCCGTTCCATTTGCCCAATGGGCCCTTTTTGCCCCATCCCTCATGCTGCATCGACACAATATCATAGCTCAGATTCAGACTCTTGGCCATGTCGCGCAATATTTCCCAAACGATGCCGGAAAAGTGAAAAGTGAGGGGAGAGAGTAAAGGCAGAGAAATAGAGGTGATCAGAGAAAAAGGAAAAATAAGAGGTAATCAGAGAAAAAAGGAAGAGAGAGAGACTGGATGATCAGCAGAGAATGAGAGAAAAGGGAATAGAATTGATTAATCGGAGAAGTGAGAGAAGGTAGGTAATCTTATGCTTATGCATTTGATCAAACCTGGTCCATGCACCATGTGATTGAGATCATTGACCTGTCAATGGAACAAACCAAGGTAAGTGCGACGCGTGCCAACTTACATATGGCGCGTCAATCTTTGGCACTACGACTTTCAGAGTTCGGTTAATCATTTCGTTGATTTTCAATTTGCGCATTTTTTTTAATTTTCCAACAGAAACCCCAAAATAAGCAATGGAAAAAGCCAAATAAAAAAGGTTTTTGTTAATGCAAATAAAAGCCAAAGGCGAAGGACGGACGGCACAGAATCAAATTGCACCAATTAAATGTGAAACGGCGAGAAAACGAACCGAACAAAAATAAATGAAATGAAATGAAATGAATACTCACAATTAGACAATTAGCGCAAGTGTCAATTTGCATATTTGGCGTAAATGTTTTTTATTATTAATATTAATAACATAAATCTGTACAAAAAGTAAAGCGTGCTTAATTTTTAATTTCCATTTTGGTCGATTCTTTTGTCTTTGTTTTATTAAAGGTTAAAAAATAATTATTTTTGACAAAAATAACTTTTCCACCAAAATATTCCCAATTATTTTATCATTCACTACTCATTCACTGCTTAATTATTCCCAGCTCTGCTGGCACGGATTCATTAAAAGTGCCATTGTTTGGCAGCTTTCTTTTCCAATAAATGCAATGGCCGCGTTCATGTGTCAGCTCAAATTGCAAAATGTCACGTAACAAAAATCAATCCAACAATTTTTAAAAATTTAATTAATAATGAAAACGCATTTTTATTTAGTGAAAATTTGTATTTATTCGTTCATTAAAATGTCCCCAAACAGTGACGTCAAACAAATTGATTTGGAATGTAAAGTTTTTTTTTCTTAAATTCAAAATTGAAAAATGCCCGGTACTTCCGTGTTTTGACCCCCCCCCCCATAAAAATATCATAATCCCGACAGAGGAAATCACATTTATAGGGTAGTTTTAGGCGCTGATCAAGAATTCGCCTTCAAAACTGCCACAATGATTTTCATCATGTTATTTGACAATGCTTTTTCGAAAAGAAATAACCATTCTTGTCATATATCAATCGATTGCTATAGTCGAGAGGAAGCGAATGGTAATTGTTTAAGGGTTCTACGAAAAGCATTGATAAAATCGTAGATTTTTGTACTTTCGAGCGCCTAAAACTACTCTGAAAAAGTGCTTTCCTCTGTCGGGATCATGTGACATTTTTATGGGGGGTAGCGAAATACGGAACTACCTAATACCCATTTGATTAATTAATTATTGCTCATTTGATCATCAATTAACCTGTTAGTAATCATTTCCTTTTCCAATTAAGCTTGTACGCAATGCGAATGCAAACTTTACAAGCCCGACTATTTCTACTCGGTGAAATGTCTCTGTGGCCATCTCGACTTAATGCACAATGAAAAGGCCGAAGAAATATAGTAAAATAAGAATAATTAAGTAAAACATTCACTTTTGTTTCGATGATATATGTATTTATATTATTGTATAAATTATGCAAAAATATTTTTCTAGTTTAAACCAATAAAATATAATGTTTGAAAATACATCATTATTTACGTGTTCAACTTTTAAATTGTCTAATTTGTTAATTGAACAAAGCGATACTTAAACAAATTAATTTAAAAAATCAAGTGGTTTTTGGATTTAATCGAGTCACAACCATCGGTTGTACTTTCTGAAGGTTGGTCCCATTCATTTTTCTTCTTATCGGCTCGTACCATACCCTTCTCAAAGCTTTGCGAAACATCGAACTAAAATTAAAAAATATAAAAGTAAATTAATAAAATTGAATTGGCATTGGCATTGGCACCTCGTCAAGGCATAAATAATGAAATTGATGGCAAAATTGAAGCAATAAAGGTAAAGCGAGTTGGAAATCAGCAGGAAATATTTGCTGTAAATTTCGCTGTTAAAGTCGGAGGAAGTGAGCACAAATTTGAGAATATTGCGCACATTGTACGGCAAATTCAACAGGACGAAGACAATTGGGATCACAAAAAGGACGGTATTATTACACTTCACTTCAGCAGAAGCAGCGGAAGAGCCTAAGGGAAGAGAAATGGTAATGGAAAAATACGGTATGGGGGCAGGGATACGGTGACACACAGGCAGAGAAAGGAAAACGAAGTGGAAAAGCAATTCATATGGTAGAGAAGGGGGGATACGGTGACACACAGGCAGAGAAAGGAAAACGAAGTGGAAAAGCAATTCATATGGTAGAGAAGGGGGGATACGGTGACACACAGGCAGAGAAAGGAAAACGAAGTGGAAAAGCAATTCATATGGTAGAGAAGGGGGGATACGGTGACACACAGGCAGAGAAAGGAAAACGAAGTGGAAAAGCAATTCATATGGTAGGAAAGGGGGGATACGGTGACACACAGGCAGAGAAAGGAAAACGAAGTGGAAAAGCAATTCATATGGTAGGAAAGGGGGGATACGGTGACACACAGGCAGCAAACGCAGCAAATACCTTGTAGGATATTGAGGGACCGTATCTTGAGCATAATTACCACGTTGGCAAATACAACAACAGCAAACGGCAAAAGAAATGTGAAGAAAAGACGCGGCCAAAAGAACAAAAGCTAAAAATGAATACCTAAAAGAAACTGTAACATTTATTTTTGAGTAAAAGCTAATTTTGGCTGTGAATTGAACCGTCGGTTCCTCCTACATATTTCTTGGCTATCATCCACTGACTAATAATGCCATCGTAGTACTCATTCGTTTTCAACCACTCATACTGTATATTTAATAAGAAATGGACAATATGTTAGGAGGACTCGACGGGTGGAATCGAACCCATCGTCCACCCAATCCGAGGGCAGCTTTACCATTGAACTACCGAAGCATATTCGCCCTGCCTTTCTTTTATGGATCTTATCAATCCCCGCTTTCCGCATTTTAATCCCCAATCAGTCAGCTTCTTTCTTATAATTTTTTCTATGGCTTTTATTATTCTCCATTCGCTTACATAAGCATCTGATGAATCATAATCGTAAGCGCATTTTTCGTTGACTTCGGCCGAGGATTGGACGAGAATTGCGACCCGTTCATTTTGCGTGTCTTTGAGGGCAAATTTCAGATTGAAGTTGAACAAAATGAGGGGAATCAGCCAAAAGAAGACCAATTTCCATCGGTTCAATTGTGAGTACTGAGAAGAACAATTAGGTGGAAATTAATTTCTTAAACAATTAAAATGGGCGCACTTTTAAATGTTGAAGAGGGAAAACGACGGAGAAAAAGCGTTCGGCTGTCAGCGAAATCATCGAAAAACTGCTCACATAAATGGGCAAATTGAAAAAGTATTCGGTCATTGCGCACGTCAAAAAGTTGAACACGTCGAAACGGAAGAGCGGCTGAAGAAAAAAGTCGAGCAAAAGCACAGAGTCGGAGCAGAGCAACACCAACAGGTAAATGTTGACATAATTCTAAGGGGAAAAGTGGGCAATTAATGATCAATCAACCAATTAACAAACAATTAACAGTTGAAAATGCCAATTTAATTATTAAACCCAACGAAAGTCCACGAGTGTTTTTACCTTTTTCAGGTCGGACAGAACAATGGTCAGAAATGCGATCAGATTTCCGATCAAACCAAAAATGGAAATGGCGAACGGAATATAAAGGATCCCGTCACTGACGGTGACATTTGTCGAAAGTTCGGATACATTCGAATGAACCATTAATTGTCCTTTTACTCCGTTGAGGAAATTTATCCGACCTATGGACGATAAATGCGCACAATGAATGTAAAATATTTTACCTTTTTATCAGCGTCTCATTTGTTAAATTTTCATTTCATTAGCAATGCTTTCAATATTCACAAATCATAAAATTAAATCATTCGGCGAATTGCTCAAATTGAGAAATTAAATTTGCACTGACAATTCATTCATTGAACTGGAAATTAATGTTTATTGAATTTTGAATGCTTATGTACTGATTGATAATATTTGATTAAGAAAGGGCTTCAATTCGGAGAAAAACCACAAATTTAAAACTCATTAATAAATGATTTATCACTTTAAATTCTTTTCTTATGGCATTTAAATGGCGTATTATTGGCAACTTGTTCCGCATGGGCCAGACTAATGCAATAAAAACAATTCATTAAACGGCGGTCGCTTTCATCACGGCAAAAATTTTAGAAAAGAACTTTTGTTAATTTTCGTAATGGCAAATTAAAGAAAAACAAATGGCTAAAAACGAAATTGATAAAATGATATTCATTTTATTGGAAAAAGGAAAATATAAAAATACAATAATTTTAACATTTGTAGAAAAACAGGGGAAGAATTGGAGTTCTAAACGGGGGGGGGGGGGGGGAACAGACCGATCTTTAGGGGGGAAACAAATCTTCACGCACAATCTTTTTATGAATTTTGTTGGTGTGTGGACATTTCGCCAACTGGACATCTCGCCAACTGACATTTCGCCAACTAAACTAAAATAAATATTTTATGATTTTATTTGACGGTGGGGGGGGGGGGGGTAAACGAAGTTTGGGCGGTGGAAATGGCCTTTTGTGATTGTCCAAGGCTCTTAAGCGATGCTCCGTCCCACCACTGTTTTAGCGGTTGCTTCTTTGTTGGGCCAAGTCACTTCATTTTCATTTGGCCCATTAATCACTGCTTCTCCGCTCATTAAATAACTTTTAATTTCTCTTATTTTTAATTTATTTATTTAAAAATAAAATTGAAACCCCTACAGTGTTTCTGACTCTTTTGTCTTCCAAAATTACAAATTATTAATTTGAATTTTTCCTCTTCCGCCCAAATCCCTCCCCAAAATTCCGTCTCATTAGCGCTAATTCCGTCCATTAATCACTCGACGAAATTCTCAAAGTGCTTTCGGCAATGTGAGCAACGAACAGCTGGCTGTTGGTTCGGATTTGAGTTTCTCGAGGGGTTAAAGCTTCATATGCCAGCAAATGACACAATCAAACGCATTGATTTGTGGGGCCATCGGACAAACGGCGAAATTTGTCGGGAGCACACATTGAAATTGAATTGAACTCGGGTCGTGTTTCGTGTTAAAGCAATTCGATCTTTCACAATTTGGTCATGGTGATCATGAAAAGTGATCAGACAATATTTAGTAGTCAAATGATTATTTACAAAAAATTAAAAATAAAATAAATCAAATAAATACTCAGACAAATAAAAAATAAATAAATTATGTTAAATTTCAATAAATCAGTCCAAATACAATAAATATATTAAGGTGTGTGGCAAAAGCATGGACAAAACAAAACAAAACAAATATCGGACCGTTATTCCGTTATTTAATTTGAGACAAAATAATATATTAAGTCACCATATTTTGTACAGCAAAATCACCAAGAAAATGCTCAAACTTTCTTCCCCATTTTCCTTTCCGAAAAAGCAACGTAATAAAATTTGGCCCACCATTTCCGTCCCTTTTTCTGTGGTGCCAAATTTATTCCCTCCCCGGCACATTTTTATCTTTTGGACAAAATGCTTACAATTTTCAGATGCTTTGAGAGGCACTTAAACATTTCCACTTCACGTTAAAGGTTATAAAAACTGCAAAAACGATAGATGCCAAAATGTTTCTGCTGCTGATGAGTAATCAAAGTTATTGTCTGTATATATGAGCATACAGTAATTTGTGGTAGTACTGTAATCATCATCATTCGGGTACTGTATAAACAAATAGCTGATTGTGAGTATCTCAGCCTTTGTTCTTCAGCGAACAATTATGATGATGCCAAGTGGGTATTTTATTTACAATAAATGAGTCAAAAAATCTCATTTTTTTTAAGCGGAAGCGTTGCTGCTTTTTCAGTTGTCCTTTTTGACGGCATTTTGCAACACCATTGGCACATCAATCAAAGATCGGTTTGCTCGCTCGCCGGACTCGGAGCAAATACGGCACTGGAAAATGGCATTCAGCGGCGGTATGTTCAGAAATTACGGCACCAAAGAAAAGGACAGTCGGCTTGATTCATAAAAAACTCTTATTAACATATGACTTGCAAACATACTTTCTGGCCATAAATACAGATTTGGCACCTGCGGGTTTTTCTCGGCGATTGTCCACGGCGGTGTCGTGCCAATGGGCGTTGAATGAGTTGTGCCTTCGGCACGTGTCGTGTCGCGAGCTGTGGACATTGTTCCGACGCAATTGTGCGGTCGATGCGCAGAATCAATGCCAAATGGCCAATAAGTGGGCGGAAAGGGACGGGGGGAGGACACTCATAAAATAATGTATCAAAATCATGTCGATTATTTTAAATTTAAGGCATTAAAATAAAAATATTTGAAAATTGTCAGGAACGACTGCTGGCAGTCATTCGAGGGCATCAGTTGGACCGGACTCGGCTCATGCACTTGCGCAGGGAACAATTCTGATTGCCATTGGATTCGTCTGCAGACAAATTACAACAAATGCATTTGTGTGTTGGCACTTTTGAAAAACTGATCAAAAACGAATAATTGATCAATCAATACAAAGAAAGGCTAAAATCGATCGAATCATTAAAAATGATAATTTGATCGAAATTTATCAAAGATTCTTTTCTTCAGATGAGCTTAACCACGAAGCCGATTGGCATGCTCACAATCAGCTTTCAACTGCAGCACAATTTTCCTCGAGAACGACAACAAAAACATTTCAACAAGAGGGAAATTTGCACGAAAGTGTTGGGGTGGAAAAGTGGAGGGACGAGAGACAACGGGATCAGTGGAGAGAAAAGGAAGGGAAAGAGACGATCAGAGAGAACGGGGAAGAGGAGAAAAAGAAAAAATGCACGTCGAGAATCAGTGGAGGAAGAGGAGGAGAAGAAGGAGAAAAAGAGAGTGGAAGAATTCAAAATGAACGAACGAAAGATGATAATATAGAAAAAGAGAGACAGAGAATAGAGAAAGAACAGGAAGACAGTAAAAAGAAAAAGAGTGAGGAAGAAAGACAGAGGAAAGAGAAAGAACGGGAAGACAGTCAAAGGAAAAAGAGTGAGGAAGAAAGACAGAGGAAAGAGAAAGAACGGGAAGACAGTCAAAGGAAAAAGAGTGAGGAAGAAAGACAGAGGAAAGAGAAAGAACGGGAAGACAGTCAAAGGAAAAAGAGTGAGGAAGAAAGACAAAGGAAAGAGAAAGAACGGGAAGACAGTCAAAGGAAAAAGAGTGAGGAAGAAAGACGAAGGAGGATAGCGAAAGAGGAAGAACGAAAGAAGAAGTATGAAGAAGAAAGGAAGAGGTGGAGAGAACAACAGCAAAAGATGAGAGAGAGAAAGAAAGATGAAAATAGAGTAAATTTAACCGAAATTGAAGAGAAACAAAAAAAGGAAAGAAATATTTTAAGCCAAAGGAAAGTTGAAGAAAAACAGACAAAAGGAAAACAGCATTTGGATGGGGGAAGAATGGAAGAGAAACAGACAGAAGAGAAAGAGCATTGGTCGACAAATCGAAATGAGCACGGCACAATGAGACAAAAAGAGGGGGGAAACCGGCGGATTCGCATTTTACAAAAAATAAAGGATATGAGAAAAGGTAAATGAGAGATGAGTAATCAATCAAAGGCATAGTCAAACTAAAACTGAAAACGGATTAACAGACAAATCCAAGGGAAAAGGCGGCGGGGGGGGGGGGGGGGGAAAGTAAGGGGAACAAATCGGAGGGAGGTGGGGGGGGGGGGGGGGAGAGAGGGGGACGAACGAGAAGACCTTTCGGGAATTACACAAATAACTTCCGCAACAATCAGTCGCCGGAAGCGATGTGCCGCCAACGGAGCGAGCAAAAGCTATGCCAAACAACAGCAGCAACGAAGTGCCGACATTGGAACTGCAACAGATTTCACCAACGGCAGAGAGTCAGCGACTGATTACCCAAATGGAACAACCGCCGACTGAGCCAAGCGACGGGGGGACAGCGACGACAACAGCAAGGAGTACAACAGCACCATTTGGGGAAAAGCAGTCAAAAGCAAATGCATCGAAAGGTGAAAAGGACATTCATTCATTCATAAAGGGATGATTCATTTTAGTAATTAATTATTAAAAGAAGCGCTGCGCTAATAATTCAAATCAGTCAATCGGCTTTAAAGTGATTTGATATATCCGATGGCTTTTCATCAGTTTGTTTGAACTCTTTTCCGCTCCCCCCCCCCCCCCCGCGTCTCTCAATTTTAAATTTTTTTTGCAATAAGCAGCATTCTGTGAACATGCGAAATTGACTCCTCGTAGGCCAACTTTGTGAATAAATTGCTTGGAATGTGTGCCGTGCCATTTCCTTTGTTTGTTTAACGAACGAACAGCACAAAAAAATGAACAAAACATTGACATTACCAAACAAATAATTAATCGACAATTTGGGCTTTTTTAATTTCAATTTTTCATTTTGCTTAGATGGGGATGGATTTGTTAAACATTTTTAAACAAATGCCGAAACAAATGCATTAGATTTCGGTTGGCAATCTCTGTTTGCATTTTGTTTTGGCCCCTCTTCACTTTAGCCCACACTCACTCGTCCCCCAAATGCTAAATCCGTCCCCTCTCCTCCCCTTTTATACCCTTCGTCTTTCCCCCGCCCCTCCCTCTCCAAAGGCACTTTTCCTCTCATTTGGCCCTCCACAAAAACTCATTTGAGCGCGTCACCATCGTTAATGGGCCCACTCATCAGCGAACACCTTGGCCATTCAGAGACAAAAACATGGGCAAAAGCGGTGAAGATGGGCCACTTCTGAACACCAAAGCTTCACCAATGCTTTTTGTTGTGCTTCTCCTCCCCTTCCCAATGCTTCTCTCTTGCTAAATGAAGTTGGACCGGGGGATAAAGCCGCCGGAAATTACGAAAAAAGAATTGGCGAAAGAGTCGGACAACGGAAAAAGCCGACAAAGAAAGGAAATGTGGACAAAGCTGCGCTGGCGGCTGTTGTTCTCTTTGCTGGCAAAGATTTCACTTGTGCTGTTGGCAGAAATTAAAAGTCATTTAAGGGGAGAAAAATTGCATAAAATTTGAAGATTAATTTAAATAAATTAGGTTTATTTTAAAATTTAGCAATTAATTGTTTAAAATTAATTAAAATCTAAAATGATGACAAATTGTTTTTAATTACTTTCAGTTTCCGATGCAATGTCACCCAATGGCATCGGTTGGGCATCGTCGTGCCCCGCTGTGCTTTCCCTGTGCGACATGGACGAGCCGTGCCGTTGGCATTTGAGCGAATTGCGCATCAAATGCGGTCACCACCGCGGAGCCTGCGATCGCAGACGGCACGCGCATTGTGCGCAAGCGTTGCACCGTTTCGTGCATTTTGTGCACGCGCCGCTTTCGCAAGCGATGGCATGACATTTTTTAAAAATATTTAAAAAGAATTTTAAAAATTAAAAAGGGAGAAATTATCAACAAATATGCTGTATATGCAGTATAGCAAGTCTTTTGTACATTTTAGGTGTTCTGCGAATGTGCGAGTGATGACGCGGACTGTCACACGGCAATGGTACGGAGTGTAAATTTGATACTGTAGAAAAATAAATTATTTAAAATTTAGCAATTCAATTTCCGTTGAAAATTCTTTTTTTAGTTTCCATTTCTCAACGATTGCTCAGAGCGACAAAATTGGACCATCGAATCGCCAACACAAAAAGAAGCGATCAGTCAACCGCAATGGACATGCACACAAACGATGAAATTGTGCCGCATGGACAACGACTGCCGGTGAGACAGGTGGGGGGGGGGGGGGGAATCCATTTAAAAAACATTTTAGAGTCAGGCAATTAACTACCTAATTGCTCACCTTAGCATGCCCAGACATTTGGCCTATTTTCAAAATCGGGTTTAAGTTTGAGTCTTTCCAATCCAAGAGCATTAAAGAAGTGATAGAATACGCCCAGCTCCGCTCCGGACCCCTCCAAGCTTTTTGAAATAAACACGAGCAAAAAAATATCCGGTTAGGTTTTTAGAAAAGCTTATTTTTGGGTCAGAATCTTAGAATTTGTGTGTTTTTGTAGCATTTTCAAAAAGTGATCGTGTCGATAATTTGTTCGTCAATAAATTTTTGAACAAAAAAAATCAATTATTCGAACAACAGAATTAATGTTCTAATAAATCAGACGACTGATTTTTCTTAAATGCCGCGTTTCGGTTCTATCGCATTTTTTAATTATCTCCCATCCAACCAATGCCAAAAAATTCGCTAACAAACGCCCTTTTAAGTCGTCTTCTGTCAGTTTTGCGTTCCTCGTGCCCAATCGCCGCTTCCCCAAAAAATGCCTCGGCTGTGGGTTGTGCCATCCTCACCCCCCCATCCACCCACGGCAGCAATCCGTCGCTGTCCGCGTGCCGTGCCGCACTGGCCGCTTCACGCGGCAGTTGGCTCGACGAGGTGTGTTTTTGCCCTGGCGCAGAAGCGGAGGGCGGCGGCACATCTTGTGCTGAACTGGTCGAGACCAAATGGCCCAACCATCCGTGCATTGGTCCGTTTGAATGCCGTGCCGAACTCTGATTACTAATCAGAATTCGGTGCGTTCAGGGGTAGTCCGTCGTCATTTCAATGAGCAGTTGCGCAACGGCCAACTCAGTCTCGAAATGCCAACTTACCCAAGGCGAAACAACTCATTTGCGGTTAATGCTGTCGCAAATGATCGACGCAACAATGTGCTTGTACATCTTGGAAAATTAGGCGAGAAGGGCGCCATGGAAATGGGCGAGGAAGTGACAGTACTGACACCTGCGGAGAGGAGGGAGGAAAACGGTGGCGACCCATTTGCGATGCGGCGAAAAATTGGGCGCCATCACAAAAAACCATCGGGAACGACAGTAGCACAGCGGAGTTCTGTAGATATGTCGAAGGGTACGGTAACTTTGGCGAAGGCAAAAAATTATAGTGGACTTTTAGAGGGGAATGGACATAAAAAGGAGAAATACCAGTGGAAGTTGATGAATGATGCTAATGGAGAAGGGGAGGAGGAGGAGGAGGAAAGGGCACGGAAGTTGGACAATGACAACGCGGGAGGGGAGGCGGAAACCGCGATGAACGGACGCGGAAGGGATGAAGCCGGAAGAGAGCCGCGGAAGCGGAAAAATGAGACGCAAATGCTAGTGAATGACGAGGACAAGTTGGAGCCGTGGACGAAAAGCGAGGAGAAGCAGCTGAACGGGCCCAAGTTGAAGATGGACGACGACGGAAAGGAGGCGCGAAAAGCGGACGAAAGAAAGCGAAAGATGCGAATTCATGGGCAGCAAAAGTCGGCAAAATTGGAGGCCAACGAGGACGGCACTGAAGAACCATTTGAAACGACATTTACCACGCCAAAACTTCACATTGAAGGTGAAGGATTGGTTGAAGCAGAAAAAGCAATTGAATGCCACAACAGGGGAGGGATGTCCGACTCGGAATGTGGACGGAGAATGGGTGACGCACTACGGAGACACCGTGTTCAGGGTTTGTTTGTATCTGACAGTGTCTTGTTAAATGGGTCTGCTTTAAATCGCTTCCGGGACGGACCGGTACGATTGGGCGCCAACCAACTGGGCGCCAGCCCGATTTTTGGAGCATAACTCTTTTCATAGTTGTCCAAATTGAATTAATTTAGTAGCATTCAATAGCCCTATGTGTTCTCTATTAGCATGCAAAATTTCAAAAAATCAGAAAAGTTATGGCCAAAAATTTTCGGAAAACCCAGTTTCTCTATGTTTTTGGCTATATTTTTCTGAAACTTAACGAAATTTTTTGAAAATTGGCATGCTAATAGAAAACACATAGGGCTATCGAAGCTACTAAATTCATTCAATTCAGACAACTATGAAAAGAGTTATGCTCCAAAAACCGGGCTGGCGCCCAGTTGGTTGGCGCCCAGTCGACCCCCACCGTCCGGGAAGGCATAAGTTTGATCAGCTAATCTCCCCGGGATTCATTCGATTTGGCAAATGGCATCGATTGGATCTGTCCCATATTTGTCCAAATCCCTTCCCATTTCCCTTGTGCTTTCGAGTGTCGTTCCTTTTCCCCTTAGCATTTCCATGATTGGGCCGGCCGTTGTTCGTCTTGGTGCGAATGCAAATCGAACGGGTCATTGCTCTGCCATCAGCTTGGCTGCCTTTCGGATGCGCAATGCGAAGCATTGCATACCACAATTGGTATGGCCAAAAAGCACACGCGAAATTGTTGAATGGAAAAGACATGGAAATAAATGTAAAAATGCTGAAATCATTTTAAACAATGGCATTTAGGGTTTGGCCAACGTTTGTACTTGGAGGACCGCGGGGCGTGCCAATGCCATGACGGAGTGGGCGACTTGTTAACTATTTTAAGCACTGAGATTGACTGGGATTTTTTGACAAAATCTTAATGATCCTCTAATTTGTACAATTTCATCCTCAAAAGGGCCGCTTCATCTGCGACACTTCCGAACTGATGCCCGATCTGCCGCCCGGGCTGTACATCACCATGGGTTATTCCAAAGCTGGTAGGGTACAGTAAGTCCCGAAATCAGGGGAAGGGGTCGGCAATTCATTCCTCCCCTGTCCGAATTAAAAATTAAACTGGAATTTTTTTTATGAAAAACAAAAAAGTCTTCGGGGTTCCCACCCCTCCGCCGGAAGTTTTTTTTTCTGTTTGGGGGCCTCTGCTGGATAAAGTGAATGTAGGCCAAAAAATGTATGGTACCCAGAATTGGATCTGATCCGCAAAAATGTGCCAAAGGCCGTGTTGGAAACAAGCGGACTGATCAGCCAAAGCACGTCGCACGCGAAGGATTTGGCCGCGCGAGTCCAATTCGCACTTGAGAGAGTGCTGCCCGAGGTGAGAAAAGCGCCCAATGATTAATTGTGTTATTTCTTATTTATTGCTTAAATAGAGCACAAAATGCCGAGTTGTTCTCCTTGAACATTTCGCCAAGGAGGAAGTGCTGCTAATGCAAATTCAATGGTTTGGCATGGAGCCAGCGGAGAAGAGGACAACGAATTCAAAGCAACAAAATGACAATGGGAACAAAAGGCCAAAATGGCACTCGGGCAAATGGGAAAAGGTGAGAGTAGAGAGGGAGACAGAGAACGAGAGAAACGAGGAGGACGAGGGAAAGTGGGAGAGCAAGAGATTAGACAGATAGAGAGAAGAGAGAGAGAGGAGAGAATGGAAGAGCAAAAGATAAGTAGACATATGGAGTGAAGAGATCGGTCTACGTCTTGGGCCCCCACGTTTGGGCCCCAGCATATTTTTCTACTATAACTTTCTAACTTTTTTCTTTGTCATCCAAATCCAATAAACTTGGTATCATTCAAAAGATTAACATGTTTAGAAGCTTCTTCTAAGCTATTGCTTCGCGATTAGACAATTACCAAAAAAGTTATACATGAAAATTGCAAATGTCAAAATTTTTGAAATTTTTTCTTAATAATTTTTTTCCAGGCTTGAAAATCTTTTCGCTTTTTGTAAGGCTAATAGAGCATGTGAAGGGCTTTCGAATGATACCAAGATTGTTGGATTTGGATGCCAAAGAAAAAAGCTATAGTGGAAAAACATGCTGGGGCCCAAACGTGAGGGCCCAACTGCTGACGGGTTCCGAGTGAAGAGATAGAGACAGAGGAGGAGACAAAGAGTGAGAGAGTAGGAGAGAGGAGAAATCGAAGCGCCACAGATTGACACATAGAGAGAAGAGAGAGCGGGGGCGACAAGAGAGTAGGAGAGAGAGAGGAGGGGGGCAGAAAAGAAATTTTTTAGCTTAATATGCCAACTTTCTTGACTCTAGCAAAAAGTCATCGCCGTCTCAATTGTTTCTTAGTTATGTGCTCCCTTTGTGCACGAGTTGGAGCTCACCTTTCTTTTGGAGCGTGCCGACCGTTATCAGCTTTTGCTGTCCACCATTAAGCAAATCCGCGTGATCGATTTGCTCGGGGGTTTGCCACCGGCGGCAGCTTTATCCTCTGCCACTTCTGCAGCGACAGCAGAAAAAGCGTCCAATTTGTTCATCCGTTTATTATTGGCGCATTGGGTGCTTTTGTTTATACCAATTTGTTCACAAAATTTATTCCGCTTATTGTTGTTCCATTTTCACACATTTAATGCTAATTAATATAATATTTTATGGGCTCAGCTTTACAAAAAAAAAACATAATTCCGATTTACGACATTTTTTGGTTAAAAAATTCGGAAATTCTCGGACATTTTTTTAATTTGCTAATTCAAAATGATTTCTTTTAATTTATAATATAATTAGTAGGGATTGTTTTTTTATGTAAGAAAAATCGCGAAATAGGTATGTAAATAAAATATGTATAAAAAATGCTAAAATATGTAAGAAATATGTACAAAAAACCCAAAATATGTACCAAATATGTAAATAAAATTTTTTTATGATTCTTTTTTTGGAAAAAAATTCCTAGTAAAAAGTGAAATAGGCACAAAATGCCATAAAATGACCAAAATAGGCTTAGAATCACATTTTAGTATTTCAAAAATTAATTTTTGATATATCATTTTTTGAAAAAAATTCGATTTTTTAGGGATACATTTTCAAAATATTTTTTTAAATTTTTCACAAAAAATTTTCTATAAATTCTCAAAAATCTCAAAATATGTAAAAAAAAAAAAATGAAAATATGTACGAAAAATTGCGAAATATGTACGAAAAGTCCAAATATGTATAAAAATATGTACATATGTAATATGTAGAAAAAGCCGAAAATATGTAAAAATATGTAAATAAAAGTCCCAACTTTTGTTCGCAAACACAAAAAAGAAAGTGTTTTTCCTACTATTCAAAGCATGGAGAAGCCAGGAAAAAAAATATGCATTTGCATAAAAAAACAATCCCTAATAATTAGTTTTTGTATATATGTAGCAGGGATGTGCCGAATCGGAATCGTAATCGTAATCGGAATCGCAATTAATCGGATTTTTGGCCATAATCGTAATCGGATAATCGTAATCGGATTTTGCCTTGAAATCCGATTATTATACCCCTAAGAATTGACCTTTTGAAGGATTTTTTTTAGCGAGAATACCAATGAATTTTGAAAAAAATTTTCTGAAACGAATGTTTTAATCTTATTTTAACATAATGACTGAAATTAAATTTTTCTCACAAAGTAGTGCCGGATTAATTCTCCCCGATATAATCAAGTTTTTTGTTATTTAGCAAAAATGTCAAATATCTGGGAATATTTTATACTATCCGGAAGAGTAGCTTTTTCTAAGGAAAAGGGTTGCTCATACAAAAAGGATCACCCCGCCAATGCTCCGACGTCGAATTTGATTGCACATTTGCGTCGTAATCACGTGACATTACATGAAGAGTTCAGTTAAAAAATGAAGAAATTTATGAATGTGGTTCAGCAACATTCAATCAAAAGTACAGAAAAACTACATATTTATATATTATTTATAAGAATTTCTAAACATTGAGGAATGTTTTCGGCTTCCGTTCCGTGACACTACTTTTGAAGACGACCAAACTATTTTTGCATCACAATCTTAAAATTTATGATTTTGATTATGAATAAAATTTTTGGGAAAAAATATTTAAAAAAAAAATCGGAATCGTAATCGGAATCGTAATAAATCGGATTTTGGGCCATAATCGTAATCGGTTTTAAAACCGTATCGGATTTTTGGCCATAATCGGAATCGGATTTTGTCTGGCTCGGCACATCCCTGATATGTAGCCATCCCTGATACACTCATCAGCTGCTCACAAAAACCATAATTGAAGAACAACACAATTAAAAGAAATGCGCATTGAATTTGGCCAAACTTATTAAAGAAGGCCATGACGCAAAAAATTTGTGATGGGCGGAAATGAATGAATGAATAATGAAAATGGGACGGATTTTAAAGCAAAAAAAATTTTAATCATCGCCTACAGTTTATTATTAGGTATACTGTAAAATGTTTTATATGATAAAATTTGAGGACATACCCACTCTAAAATTCATCTTTTTAAAATTTAAATGCAAATTTGCGGGATATGCAGAGGATACTGCTCCTTGCTTAAGCCTTTTTTGATAAAATTCTTAAGACTCGGGCAACAAGCACTTTTGTCACCAATTTTCCAGAAAAGTGCCAAAGACAGACAATAAAATTTCAGTCATTTACTCATAAACAAAAATCTATGAAAGATCACTTTAAACATAATGATTAAATAGGTCATTCATTCATTCCACAACTGTTCTGCTGACTGATCATTTCACTGATGAAGCGCCAATTCGTCTAATATCTGATGCACGGACGACGGCGAGGAAAGTGCGCGACAATGTCCCCCATTTCAGTGACAATTTTGCGAATGTCTTTCGGCGGAAGCAAAGCGTACGGAGACGACGCGCAGCGAATGAGAAAGTCACGCGAATAGACAATGCGAAAGCGTTTGTAGAGCCTGAAAAAGGGGAGGAAAAGTATAAACGGCTTCAGTCAAAGAAAAGGGGAAAAACAAATTCACTGAAAATTTTTGAATTTTAATTTTGACCGTCCAAAGATTTCTCAAAACTAACGGGTCGTTGAAGTTGCTCTGTGGCGTCGCAATGTCCAGAATTTGCATCAACGATTGGTCGATCATTTCACTGTTGGTCAAATGGTGCTTAAATTGAAAAAAATCATAGATAAAAATGATGGCATTGGACAAAGGCGAACAAACCCGAAGCATACGTCATAAAAATTTGACCAAATCCCACCCAGGAAAACGGAGAAAATTACTAAAATCCCATTACGTTTTTTGATAAACATGGTTCGAGTTTGAAACGTTTTTTGCTCACATTTTGAAAATTTTGGTAAAAGTTCATTGTCATACAAACAAGGCACAATATTTGCTGTTGAAAATGCTAAAAAATAGAGCTCGGTATTTTGAAAAAAGCCTGGACCTGGACCTGGACCTGGATTCCATGTTGGACCTGGACCTGGATTTCCTGGACAAAAATCCAGGAAAATCCAGGTCCAGGAAAAATCCAGGCTCCTCGAGACCTGGATCCAGGCCTGGACCTGGATTTTTTTGAAATTTGTTTTAAAAAGCAAAAAAATCTTTGAAAAAATCAATTAATTGCTTGAGAATGTCTAAAAATATCTAATTCTTAATAATAATGTGTTTTTAAATCTATTTCTCATTTTTTGATAAACTTGAAAAAAAAAATCAGTCAACTGAAATAGTAAAATTAATCGTTCCAAAAATTATAACATTTGGAAAAAAAGTTCAAAAAATTTTGAAAGGGATTTTAATTTTTTTTATATGAATTAATAAGTTTTTCGAAAATTTTACAACATGTGATCTTGGAATTTTTTCATAAAAAATTTTCTGATTTTTTTCTAAGTTTATAGGTCAATCGATTTAAACAATTTTGTGGAAAACATAAGCAATTTGAAAATTTCACTGCATTCAGAATCAAAAAACCAGATTTCTAACAAATTTTTTCGGCACATTTTTTCAAAAAATTTTTAGGATGTGTGAGGGAAGAGAGCCCGGCGGTGCCGATAGGCGCCGCTGGAAAATTTTTTTTTTTTAATGCGATTTGTTAACAATTTTGTTCAAAAAATGACAAATTTTTTCGATTTTGAGCCAATTTTTTAAGAGAATAAGAATTTTTAGGGGGCGGAGTGAAAATTTTGGCACATTTTATACCAATTTTAAATACATTTCGCCATAAAAAACGAAAAAAAATTTATCCAGGAAATCCAGGTTTTTTGTGCCTGGACCTGGACCTGGACCTGGATTCCATGTTGGACCTGGACCTGGATTTCCTGGACAAAAATCCAGGAAAATCCAGGTCCAGGAAAAATCCAGGTTACCGAAAAATGACCTGGACCTGGACCTGGATCCAGGAAAAATCCAGGCCTGGATCCAGGTCCAGGCCGAGCTCTACTAAAAAATATTGGAAATGTATTAAATATGTAACTGTTTAATAAACATGAAAACAATTAGGTAATTCAAAAAATAAATAGGATAATGAAAAGTAAAAATGTTTTTGCGGTACACAAAATTTGCTTTTTATATAAACACAATTCACACCGACAAAATAGGTATGGTGAGAAAAAATTGTGTTTTAGAAGAAAAAATGGGATATAAAAAGGCGACCCATCCGACAAAAGGGAACACTCCCAACTCAATTCTCAAATGGCGGCCGAGACGAAGGAAGAGCTGTTGTTTCTCATCAATCTGTGCGACACGTCGAAGTGCTTCAACGAAATGGTCGACGCAGTGAAAAAGGTGTCAATTCTGGCATAGATTCAGCAGCTTCTAATGCTTTTCCCTCCATTTCAGTTGGTCAGCATTTGCCCCGAATTGTCCTACGAGGAGCGCTATTTGCTGTGGGTGGCTTTCAAAGGTGCGATGTCGTCGATTCGTCAGCCGTGGCGTGCCATATGTATAATATATTGTTGTGATAAATTGCTCTTTTAAAATTGTCCTGTTTCTAAAATAGAATTTGGAATTCCTGCAGCTGGTGCCCCCCCCCCCTCTTCCATTTTTCGAAAAAAATTTGCTTTTCAAAAGTCATGAAAACATGCTTTAAGGGTTTTCGAGGTCGCTTGTCACGAAAGAAACCGGCACCTTCGTGATCAGCGATCTCGAAAACCTTTAAAAGTAAAAGTTTCACCGCGTAAGGCCCGAAAATTGTTATCCTCTCTTTTATCACAGTTTCTTTACATGGATTTATATAATTTACACAGATAAAAAGCAAGAAAATGCGGGTAAATGTTAAATCATCTCATCACAGAAATAATTACAATAGGACATAAAGCATATGAAAAGCCTTAAAGGCCATCTTCCTCAGTCAAATATTAATATTTCGAAAGCGTCGTCCGTCTCTTTCCTCCTCTTCCGCGTTTCTCGTCCCTTTTGCTCCTTTCATTGCGCGTCCATTTGCCGTGACAGTGTCCCCTTCTGCTCTTTGTCGTTGGCTGCCCCCGCATTTCTCCCGGCCGATGATTCGTCGCTGTCCGATGCGCTTTTGGTCGGCTGTTTCGTTGGCATTTCCATCGGCTGCTGCTGTTCTTTTCCGATGCCGTCACATTCAATCACACTCGGCGTTTTGAATGAAACATGGTGTCCCTTCTGTCCGTGTGCCGTCCCTCTTCCGAGTTCCATTGAATGTTCCGTCGCCTTTCCCCACTCCGCTTTCTGAGTTTGTGCCACCATTGGCGTTGGTTTGCCTCTGCCGAATGATTCGCGTCCACTTTGTTGGCGTCCGGCACGGTAACACAAAAAGCAAATGACGACACAGCACACAATGCAGACCAACACAAAGGACAGAAGCACGATCAGAGCAATGGTGCTGAAAAGGGGAGGATATGTGAAGAGGAAGCACTGAAAAGGGGAGAAAAGCCGACCCAAAGAAGAGGATATTGTCGACTAATGTTCTGTCTAAGCCCACTTCAGCAAGTAAATCATTCGGACTAAAAAAATGGGGGAAATGTTTAATAAGAAAGAATAAATTAAATAGGAAAAACATACGCTGGCGGCGTTATGTTGTATTTCCTCATCGTATCCTTGTGACTTAAAAGGATGATTAGGTAATTTGTTTATAATATGGAACGGATAAAAAGTCAAAACATTACTCGTCACTAATGTCCAGCGGCCCGCAGGAGCCCGAATTGAAGAAGAACACAATTAAGAGAAATGCGCATTGAATTTGCACAAAATTATGAGAGACGGCCATGGCGAAAAAATTACGGAGAGAGCGAATTAATGAATGAATGAGTGAGTGAGAAAAGGACAATTTTATATTACGGCTCACAGATTTAAATTTTCGACTTTTGAAAAATTAAGAAAGTCCGACGATGCCAAAAGGCGTCACCGGCGAAGCCATTGGAATATGACATAGGTACATAACTATTTTACACATTGTTTGAAGCTTTGACTTTTTCTACTCTTTAAGGTTTTGTTTTTGACTTTTTTGCGACTTTTTGTCGTTTTTATGACCTTTTCAGATTGGCGATTGTTAGTCCAATTTTGATGATCTTTCATGACTTTATTCCCATCCCTAGTTATAATCTTTCAATTCTGATCAAAAAAAAAATCAATTATACCAAGATGACCTGATCACTCCTTCAGATGATCTGAAGTGATCAAAATGAACAATTGGATTTAAATGACAAGGGCCGTATTGAGAGACCCAAAAGTGACGATCGAAAAACAAGGAACATTGTACAAATGTTTTAAAATAATAAAAAAAAGCACAAAAATGAAATGTGGTGGGACAACAAATCTTTTTTTATTTCAATTTATCATTTCTTCTTCTTCTTTGACTCCTTTATGCCTTGTTCAAGGCCCGTGACGAATTTTTTAGGCAACCCAAATTCGGCCAGAAGACGACCAATCCGGTTGATCTGAAAAGGGGGAAAGATGACTTATCGAACCACAACACTATCAACGAGTACACCTCGTTGCCTTGGACCAACAGTTGGGGTCCTTCACAAGCGGGTGCCGTTGCGAGAATCGATGTGCCGGTGCCGCGGATTTCGTTGTCCAACGCGCTCGCGTCAATGCCAAAAGAGGCCAAATTGGAGACCAAAGTGACCACTTTGTTGCCAGCCCGTCTCTCAATCTGCCAAAAGTGATACAGAAGGAACTAACGCAGCAATAAATGACAAATTTTAAAGTAAAAAAAGGACTGAATCTGAACGTGTTGGAATCTAAGTGACAGATTATATTTCGTAATGATGCTTTGTCATGGTTATATACGGCTTGAATTTGACAAGTTGCCCAGCATTGGCCCTCGCCCACCTTCAGGTCAACATGTGGCATTTTGGTGCCGCGGTGTACAATTTGTTTGCCTTCTTTGGTACGGATCAGCAGCGCCTGGGTCATTGTGGACGCCACTTTCTGTACCAATTTGTTGACATCGAACTTCTCGTACACAAAGTGTTGCACAACGGTTTGCAGCGAGTCGTCAAGTTCAATTTGTTTGCCATCGCCACGGCATAAATTCTACGAAAAAATAATAAATTTTGGACCAGAATGCAATAAATAAAAATGTCTGTATAAGATATATCGCATAAAAGTCCTTTTTTTGCTCCTCCATTTTGCCAAGTTCTCCCACCTTTTGCTGTGCATAGTCAAGCAGAACGGCCAGGATTTTGTTCAAGTCCACAATGTCGCCCTTGCTAAAGCCTTTCAAAAAGAAAGAAAATAAATTTTAAGGCTCCAAATAAATTAAAAACAGACCAACCGTAAGGTCGGAAAATGGGCATGACTCTTTCCGTCAAAGAGAACATATTCTCCCGGATGGTCAGAAACGGAACGTGGGCATCGGCTGACGACTAAATGAAAATGAATTTAAAATGATAACCCATAATTTCAATTGAGGATGAACCCCGGCTTGAGCAGCATCCGTTCGATGTTCAGGTTCAGGCGCAGATTGGACCAGGGGATGGCTGTGATTCACCTGGTTAAAATAAGGGAGGAATTATTTTAAAGAAATTAGTTATGGGGAGAAAATTTGGGAGGAAAAACGCATTAAAAAGTGTTAGACAATAAACAAAAAAGGGCGATATATTTTTAAGTGTCAGACAAAGTGAGCACATTGTATTCCGGAAATCCAAGTCTGAATAAAAAGAAAAATTATTGAAAACTTTATTTTTCCTTAAAACTAGGCAAGTAGAGTTGGGTATTTTGAGAAACCAAAACAGACTTGGACCCCATGTTACTGCTTATTGAATATTTTTTTGTTTTTAATTAAGAGGTTTACACCACCTCTTCGATGGTGTCCACCCCTTTGACACTTTTCAGTCGTATCAGCCACCCGTCGGCACCACCGCCGTCGCTGCCGAGTTCCCGTAAAAAGTTGGAGAATTTTTTGAACCTTACAATTTGGATATTCTTTTTATTAATTAAAAATGAGAGAATGGGGACCTGGTCTTTTTGATTTCCAATTTTTTGTCCGGCGGCAAACTTTTCAGCATATAATTGGCATAGAATTGGCCCGCATCGATTGGCAACGGTCCGTTGGGCCCAAATTTCCAGCGAAGTGCCGTGAAAAATGTATTTCTAAGCTGAAAATTCATTTTTTAAGGTTTAAGACAGTTGCCCTTCATAAATGTTATTGCACTTTTGTTGGCTTTTTCACTTTTCCACTTTCAAATTTGCTTATATTTTGCGGGGTCACAAACACGGGTAAGGGTAGCAGCATTTTCTGACCCAATTTAGTTGAATATTTTTAAATTCCATGTGTCACCCGTAGAAATCAAAGCTAACTTGGCAAATTATTATTCATGCCACATATAGCAAACCCTTTCCCCCCTTTTCGAAATTTCTTTTAAACGATAGATGGGAAAGTTTGAAAACGCGGTGGAAAAATGAACAGCCAAAACCAACCAATTCGTCCATTTCCGCCTGTCCCTCGTCTCCCTCCGCCGTTTTTGTGTCACCATTTGCTTCGCGAAGTACAGTTTCGTCTTCATTTTGCGATGTCAAATTTGTTGGCGACGAGGAACACGACTGTTGTTGTTGGGCATCCTTAAACCGTTTAAAACAGAGATTTGCACCAATTTAATACCTCGTGCTGATTGTGAGTTTGTCGATTGCTAATACTTTGCCCAGAAGTTTCTGTCGTGTCAATTTTGGTGACCATTTTGGGGATTGGTTTTCGAGAGCCGAATTCCCTTTAAAAATGGAAAATTATGCATTTTTCAAAAAAAAAATGCTAATTTTTCGAATGACTTGAAACAATAAAAATAAATTAAAATAGGTAGGAAACAGTTTTTCCTGAAAAAAGCAAACCAAAGTGAATCGCCATGGACGTGAAGAATTTTAATCGCTGAAAATTTTAATTTTACTGAGTTTTTAATTTTGCTTAACTCAAACCTTTTCCCCGCTCATTTGCCTGTCGTTTTGCACGAATTTCCGCCGCTGAAAACAGCGATTGTCCAACCGCCACAGGGCCAAAACGTAACTAAAGAATTGTTGGGCAACTCCGAATACAAACAGAACTCCGGTAGGAATTTTTAGAATTTTACTGTTTTTGCATGTACTGAATTGGACGAACTGCTTTCCTTGTTTTGCATAAAAATGGAAATTTTCCCACCTCGTCGCCTTTTCCGCCGACAATTCCAATGGCAATCGGCGCATTCGCTTCGAAGTCGGCGAACGGAGGGTCGAGCAAAACGCATAAAATTAGGGGAAATTTTTCAGTCAGAGTCCACAAAAAAAAACAAACAACTACCGGGGATCATCAGGTCGGAGCCATTTTGGAGAATTGGCAAAACGGCGGAAGAGACAAAAAGCACGGGAAATTGGTCCCGGAAAGCATCGCTCCACAGAAAATAGACTAAAAGAAGTTGCAACAATTTGTGTTTTTGAACAGAAAAGTCGTGTTGCCCCCCCCCAGTGGAAAAATCTAAATTTTATTTATTTTTTAAACTTTAATCGCCATCCCATAGGAAAAAGTTTTAGAAAAAACCGGTTGGAAAAATTGGGGAACAGTCAGACGATAAGCATTGGAAGAACAGTGGCTCTTTGTTGAGGGCATATAAACACAAATTTGAGTTCGGAAGTGAGACAGAAATGCGTACAAATTGTTGTTTAGCGTTGAAACATGTGTTAATGGAAGAGGGGAAAAATGCTTTTCTGAAATTTAAAAGGGGGCCTCAGAAGTAGACATGGGTTAAATTTTTTATTCGAGGATTTTTTTAAATTTGAATTCAACCCGGGGGAGAGCATTTACCTTTCAGAGTGGCGAAGATTTACACTGCTTTTTGTGGTGAACTGTTTGCGAAACATTTGCAGCAACGGCAGAATAAAAGAAAATTAAAAGTGAATAGATGTTAAATTCTTAAATTAGAGATTTTTTTAAATATTTATTTGTATAAGTAAAATTGCTAGATTTTTAGCACTCATTCATATTTTTTTTGGACCTGGATCAGGCCTGTTTTAGGGCTATTTCCGGCAACAGGGATTTATCCTGGACATAGAACCAGGTCCAGCGTTCAGGGATGGAAAAAATGGATTTCCTGGATTTTTTTGTCTAGAAATGTTTTTTTAAATATTCATTTTTTTTTATTTTAAGCGTTAATTTAAATTCCTTACAAATCCCCTGATTCATTTTCTTACACAGGTACATGAACAATTCAACCAACATTGTTCCACTTTACTTCCTCCAAATGTCCTCACTTTGTCAATCCGAATTTCCCATGCGTCCCATTGATTCCCTCAAATTCTCACTTATGAACTGCGCTTTTTTCTACCGTCCGCCTTTGTCATTGCGTGAAACCACCGAACTCCTTGAACATGACGGAGACTTCCTTGTTCAGGTAGGACTTATTTTGTTTATATTTTTGTCTTAATTTTGCTCCAAATTTAGGATTCCAATGGAACCAAATTGTTGCTTTCTGTGCGTGTTTATGGCGTTGTGTCCGAATTTCGCATAACAATTGTTCAGAATGTATGCACAATTAATTATACTCTTGCCTTTGTTTACAATTAGTTCATTATTGCAGCACTCTCGCCACGTAATCTTCGAATTTGCTGGCCAATGTTTCCCTTCTTTGGAACATTTGGTGCTCACCTTTTCCAACGGCCGTGGCGGCAAACACTTTCTGAAGACTGTCGATGGCGATGAATTTCTGCTCGTCCGCCCCATTTTGAGAGCATTGCGTAATGAGTGAAAATTGAGGGGGCGGGGTAAATAGCAAATGTTTAATAATTTACAAACTAATTATGGGGGAAAAGGGACATTTGCTTCAGACGCCGGCCGTTTTGGGTACGGCGAGCGCATGGAAGTGAGTGACAGCGTACGGAAGGGCAAATGGCTGCCGAGTTTTGTGCGAACCTTGCGACCCGAATTCGCTGCTCGCCCACAGACGGAGACGGACTTGGAACGACTGATCGAATTGGACCATCGGTGAAAGAACGGAACAGAAATTCAGCGTCGATTATTTAAACCAAATGCACAAATTCATGTCCATTTTTCATTTTGTCTGGCCTTTTTAATGAACTTTTTGTATTTCCCGCCTCCCCCCCTCCCCTAAAATTGAATTTTTGCAGAAATTTGGTGCGCGTGTGCGACTTTTTCAAGCAGTCCAACGGCTGTTGTGGCGACGACAGTCCCTCCGACGGAGTGCCGCCCGTTGTCGTCGTTCGCTTTGAGTTGGTACCCTCAGGACAGTCCCTCTTCGACAAACTCTTCCAGCTGCAGTCCGTGTTGAGTGCCAAACAGTACATCAGCTGGGCATACCAAGTGAATTGGACGGGGACAATAATTTTTTGTTTTTTTGAGTTTATTTAGTGCAAATTTGGGTACTTTTCCGTTTGGGGGCCCCACATTTATTTAAATTTAAAAAAAGTGAACAAGGAGCACGCGCCATACGGATCCATTCGATTATATTTTGGCCCAAATTGTTGCTTCGATTACTCCCAAATAGCTGAAGCGCTGTTTTTGAATATTCATCGCGCTTTTTGTTAATGTTTTTTAATTTAAATAAATGTGGGGCCCCCAAACGGAAAAGTACCCAAATTTCTTTTACAAATTTACAAAAAATTTCCAAGCACCGCAAATTGGCAAAGGCAAACTATGATAAATGATCGTTTTTATAGTTTTTAATTCAGGCGGGTAATGGCATTTCCTATCTGATGGACCGCGGCTTTTTCCATCGTCGGCTCCACGCCCGCGCCTGTGTCGTTGACAGTGCCGGCAAAACGTTGCGCATCACTGACTTTTGGACGGGTACGGTCTCAACGCTTCTGTTTTATTCGAGTTTCATTTAAACAGAGAATGACCCCGGGGACATTCATTTGTTCCAAAGTGACGCCTATTTGCCCAACACTGTGCTTCCGTCCGCTGTTATGTACCGGGACGGATGGAGGTCATCACCTTTTATCCAATTGAATATTCAAATTTAACTTCGGCATTTTAACCCCTTTTTATCTGTGTATTATTTTCGTAATTAAAAATTGAATTTTTAGACAAATTTATTTTTTTCCGCCATTACTTTGTCTCTCCATTTTCAGATATCTTCCCACTGAGACGTTAATTGAGTCCAAATTTGACAGGTCACCACCACCCACAATTTGTTTGATAAATTTGTTTTATGGAAAAGAAAAAAAAACTCAAAATTTTTTGGCCGTTTTTTCAGCATATTATTTTATGACACGTTTTTCACCGCGTGATAATTGCTAACTCTAATTAGCATTTGTTTTAAATTTGCTTTTTCTTTCAGTGCTTCCCAAGTGTGGTCTTTCGCTCTTTTGGTGTGGCAAATTTACACGCATTGCCAATTCGGAAACCGAATTTTGTCAGTCTTTTTTTTTTCTGCTGGGCATTGTTTTCTCATATTTTCCCCTTTCATTGGCAGTTATTCGTCCCTTGCCGAATTCCTTTCACTGTCCGCCGCAATTGACGACACTTTTTTCATGCCGGGCCATTTGACTCGACGACAGGCGCAGTTGGGCATGCCCGAACAGTGCGAAATTATTGGCTGATTCAATTTAAAATGCAAAATTGTTGGGGCAACTATAATCGGCGCAAAACAGTCACAAAAAACAAACATTTTTCAGAAACATTTCGGATGCAATTAGCAATTTTATAGCAATGAAATAAAAACATTAATTTACTATGATATTGAAATTGCATTTACTATGTTTTATGCTCTTCAGACGTCGTCAAAAAATGCTCTTTCTAAAGGCGTTCGCTTTTCTTCCGTCGGCTCCCGAAACATTGGCGTGCGTTTTGCCACCATTTTATACAATTGACCAAAACAAAACCAAGAGATTTTAGGATAATTTACCAGAGAAAACAAAACGAAAAAGTTTCATTTTGACATATTCGACATCAATCAAAATTTTAAAATGATTTAAATCATTGCAAAATTCTTTTTTTCAGTGAAATTGTACCGCGCGCTTTGTCCTCCAACCCCACCGATCGGCCATGCTTCTGCGAACTTTTGCGTGTGATTGAGGGTGAGAAACGCATTTTGGACGCTGCGCATTTGCTGGGCTATTTTCTCTAACAGAATGAATTTTTTGCAAATTTCCATTGACTTCTCACTGATTAATTCCAATTTAAATACCTAATTGTATTTGTATTATGTTTACAAATGAATAAAGAATTTAAGTGTATTAAACAAGCTCATCGTACTATAAAAGTTAAATTAAGGAATTAATTTAGAGGCCATTAATTTGTAAAAAGACATCGATAGGTACAAATTACTGCATCAAGGAATCAAATTAATTTTTAATAAGATTTGTTTAAACCAGGGCTCCCAAGTGTGCTTATTTCTAAGACACCGACGGACTCCCCGGTAATACTGTAGAATTGCGGTCCCGACGAAAAATAAATTTAAAATTTTATTTTTCTCTTTCCTATGGTAAAAAAGAGTGCTGACTACGAATCTGAGCTCAGGTTTTGCAAAATCTTTGATTTTGTCTATGACTTTTCATCAAGTACTTGATTTTTTCCAAAAATTTAAAGAAAATTAATCGGGCCTAAAAAATTCATACATAGATATGTAGAGCTCAAAAAGAGCTTTCGAATAAGCTATTGAATGATAACAAAGAAGTTAAATTTTTCGTTTTTTTGAAATTTAATTACTGGCCCTAGGGGTCTTATGAGACGGGGGTCTGGGGTTCGAATTCGCTTGGCTGCGGATCATTTTTTACGATACTTTATAAAAAATCATGGGGAAAAACATCGATTTTGCAAATCTTAGCTCAGATTCGTGATCACTGATTTTTTTTTACCCCAAATTAAATTGTAAAGAAAATTTACCGCAATTCTGCAGTATTACCGACTACCCCCCCCCCCTTCACCAAAAGTTTTGCCCGCAAAAAAATTTCTATAGGTTTTTTCATTTTGAATAAATTTTCCAAAACAAATCCCAAGTGAGGCTTCTTTGTCGGACAAATGGATTTGAAAAGGTTCAGTTGGCAGCCCAGATTTTAGGCTAATAAAATATTGTTAAGTCTTTTTTATGTTTTTATTGCGTTTCCTTCGCGCTTCTATTAATAGAAAAATCTTATTTTTGGGGTCCGAATCATAGTTTTTCACCCCATTTTGTCTTATTTTGAAAAAAAAAAAAACTTGTGTTCTCCCTTAAAGAGAAGTCCAATTTTTACAATTCTTGTGCAAAATCAAAGTTGTCAGAATCTGAACGTTTTCCGAATTATTCTTTTATTTAACATTCTAAAATGGATGATAGATATTCAAATTCATCTTTGTTTTTCAATCTTTTGGATTGAATCAAATCAATGAATTTTTCAAGTTTTTTGGTTTAATTTAAAAAATCGGGAATTATGAATTTCGGAAATATTTTAATAGGATGTTGGCTTCTTAATTAGCGATCCCGAAACTCCCTTCAAATATTTTACCACCAGATTTTTTTATGTACAAAATGGGAGTGTCCCATTTGTTTACTACGCATTCAATTATTCTTCTGACTGTCATTAACCAAAAAATTTCCATGTTTAACTGAACATAATAACACGGACCTTAAAATTGTTCATTTTTTTCCTGTCGTTCAGATAATCCGCCGACACCTAATTTATTCCGTATGGCTTTTGCCGGGCCTGTTTTCTCTCCTATGTTCGGGCCATATCCGGTGGACATGGATTGGTTTGTTGATTAAGTGAAGAAACAGTGGCTACTTTTCCCTAACATTTTAGCCCGTATTGTGGCCAACGCATTGGTTTTGTTTTGCTTTTTGCATTTCAAAATCCATTCGCTTCTTTCATTGCTTTTGTTTTTCAGTTACCGCCGTTCAAAAACGTGCCGGGTGAGTTGTTCCATTAAACTTTTGTTATGCTTTTCTCATTGTCAGTGGTAAGGCTTGGGGCATCGCTGCTGTTCTCTTCTTCACTTTCTTCTTTTTCTATCTGGCGTAAGCGTAAAACTTTGTTTTTGGCTTTCTTTTCAGCGGAACATCGCTTTTCTTTCTTTCTCCTTTTAGTTGGCTGCCGTTCTGCTTGGACTCGTGCCTCGATTCTTACCACTTTTGTAAAGCTTTTTTCTCCTCTTCTCCGTTTATATAATTTTCCTCTTTTTTTAAGGCCCTTCTTGCAGACAGCTCCTCGGACGATTCACTCACTGCTGATAAATCCATGAGGAACATGTACAAACAAAACAATAAACAAATATTTTCCGAAACATTGTCCAACGATGTAATTAATTAATTATGTAATGCCACTAAATAAATGTTTTTGCTTCACATTCATTTCATTGTTCCCTTGTTTAAATAAAGCTGAATTTCTTACATATCACTTCATCTTGCTCTTTTCTTTGGATGTTCGTTTTTAGATTCAAATGTAGGGTTACGGGCGGTACGGAGTCCCGGACTTATGGGGCTAAATAACACGTATAAGTCGGAAAATAGGCTACGGGCTTCAGGCCCGTAAAACCCGTATACGGGTCCAGCCCATATTCTATCTCGAGTAGTAACTTACAGTCATGGTCAAAAATGTTGTCCCATCCTTCCTTGAAAGATATCATAGGAAATAAAATTGTAATTTTTGCATTCTACAAAAAAAGAAGCGAACTTTCTGATAGCATTTTTCATGGGCTTTCTAACGATACCGATCATTAGGCAATATAAGATTTGGTGCCAGAATTCAATTCAATTTTTTGTGCCACACATCGATTTCTCCTTTTGCTGTTTGTGAGTAGATTCATTGGAAAGAGCATAGAATTCTCTACCGATTTGCTTTTGAATGATGAGTCTCGACAGCGGACATTTCGACAGAAATATTATAAATTTTAGGCGGGGAACTTTTCGACAGTAAAGAATAATTAAGTTTCAAATTTAGGGGTGTAAATTCGTAAAATATCCAAAAATCAACAAAATTAAGTCAAATAATTAGTGAAAACATAATTTTTAAAAGCAAAGATTTTTGTCAAGAAAATAAATAATTTTGGAGATGAATTTTTGAAAATCTTTCATTAATTGTGGGTGTTTTTTCTGAAATTTTTTGGTCGGTTCTTAGGGGGTATTTTTATATTTTTCGTTTTTATTGCATTTTTATTCGTGGTGAGCCGAAGTGACAAAAGTATCAATGTTCGTAATAATTAAATTTAATTATTATTTTAATTTAATTTGCTAAATAATAAATCATAATTTAGCTTAAACTTAGTTTAGGTTCTAAAAAAATAAAAACCTCGAAAATAGTTGCTAATAACTCGAAAAGTATCTTAACAACCACAAAAAAGTATGTTTTTCGTGCGTTTCAGACCAATGGAGATCTTAGTAAAAAAAAAATAGGTAAAAACTTAAAAATCGTATCCCTAGTAATAATGATTTAACAACACACATTAATATTTAAATTTAAAAGAAATTTAGAAAAACTGGCAAAAAATTTAATAATTTTACTAATAAAACTTGTTTTTATGTTTACTGTTGAAAAGTCCATTATTTTTGTGTTTACTAACGAAAAGTCCTTTGCTGTCGAAATGTCTGGAAAAGTCCGGGAGCCCCGGCCGGGCGTTGACTTGGGCTTGGCCCGCACCGTTCATTTGTCAGTTTATTTTAATTTTTAAATTTAAGATTGTTTGGCTTTATCAAGGAATTTATCGGAAAAATAAAAAATTCATTTCGCGTGGCAAACAAAGGCTAAATTTTTATGGGCATCACTTTTTGGGCTTCCATTCGTCCGAATGCTCAGCCTCTGCTTTGTCTGATGTCCTTCTTACATTGCCAAAACTCTTATTTAGGCTTTGTATTTGCCTAATTTTGTCTTTGTTATCGCACCGAATTTTTATTTGGTTTTTTTTTCTCTTTTTCGCAATAAAATTATTTATGGACGACAATTCGGGCGATAAAATTGGATCATCTCCATAAAAGGAGTCATCGGCGGGGAAATGGAAAATGCACATAAAATGTTTGTCATTCATTACGAAGTGAAGGACAGACAGAAAAGTCGATACCATCTCAAATAAATAACTGTTAATGTTTATTTCCATGTTAATATTAATTGTATTTTAATTTATTTATTACTATAATTTGTAAATCATTGAAAATTAATTGTGACTAATTACCATTTGCTGATTTTTTGCTAATTGCTTTAACCAAAGACAAAAGAAAACGCAACAAAACAAATACAATCTCAGTTTTCCATGAGATGAGCACAATTTCCAGGATATCCCCTATTCAAGAGCGTATTTTGTGCTTTAAATTCGGCCTTGAATCATTTTTGGAATTAAAATTTATTTTATTTGTACATAAAACTAAAATTGACAGATAATTTGCAAATTGTCAATTTTTAATCCATGCACATGAACAAAATGGCCATGGCATGACACATTTGGCCAAACTTTTAAAATTTGGGCAATGATAAGGCCGACGAGCAAAGGGGCAGAACAACCGGTGGTTGAGTGTGTGCTTTAAAAAGGCGGAAGACCCACAAAATCACTATTATTGTACTTCTGCTGAAAAACTGCGGCAGCACTTTTTTCTTTGGTGGTCCTTTAAAATGTAAAAAATACCAAAAAATACAATATATATATATTTAATTCAAAATATTTAATTGCTTAAATTATTTCCAATTCCTTTGCCGTTTTAGTCCTTTCATCAGCAGATGGCCCATGTTGAGGACACTTTTAGCCCATTTTCTTCGCATCCGCCCGACCCGCAGCATTCGGAAGTGGACTTTGAAACGGTAATTACCATTTTCATACCCACAGAATTATCACAATTTGAATTCAGATAATGCTCTACCGCTTCCAAATTCCCATTTTCATAAATGCCAAGCGGCGATTTGAGCAGCGAATGAGTGAGGTGGCACTATTCATAATAATAATAATAATAATAACAATAATAATAATATATATGGATGGATTAGTATCAGAAAAATATATAATCTTTATTTTCATCTTTTTCGTCTGTTTGATTGATCATCATACAATTACAATCCTTGGCCATTAATGGGGCAGTCAAACCCTTTAAGGCAATAATGCCCCAGTGTCCCGCCCTCCCTTTTTAAAACACATTCAATCCGAATTTGTCAATTTAAATTTTAAATTTCGCAGACTGTTTAGCTTGGTCATATGATCTTATCGTTCTCTGTTCAGTGATCAGACCATTATTTTCTCTCGGACTTATCACCTTGGAATAGACAAGGGACTTTTCAATTCGTCACCTTTCATTCGATTGATCGGAGAATAAAAAATCATTTGGCAATTTATTAATTACCCCCTAATTACCCCCCCCCCCCCTCTCTCTCTCAATTATTTTATACATATTTAATTACAAAATTCCGTTTGCTTTGATTTGAATTCTTTGTTTTCCTTTTGTCGATTTTTGGTTTTTTCTCATTATCTATTGTCCCTATCACTTTCTGTTCATGTGATTTTGTTTGATCACTTTGTTGGGAGTGTGTCCAAAGTTTCAGCAAATTCTTTCATTTTTGAGATAAGCCAAGGGAATTAATGCACACACAAAAAGTAATAATGCAATCAACTGATAATCAATGCTTCTTCAGTTTTTCGCCGATGGAAAGCCGCACAGAGAGCAAAGCTTTTTGGACAGAATGGCCCATTTGGCCTATTTTGAGGGCTGTGAATACATTCAGAGCAAATGGAGCACAAATTGCGGGGATCGACAGCAGTATTTCGAGCTGTGCCGGGTACTGCTCGAGCATGTCATGGCGAGTTTTATTCACTGGTACCGTGATACATACAGTATACTAAATGATTACTGTATATTAACTAAGTGCAGCAAAATTAAATACTTAAGCGCAATGAATTAGCTACCGTAAAATATCCGCTACAGTATTGGTAATACCGTGATAAGCTCCATCCACCAAATAGGCCAGGCATTTGTTCTACTCGCGCCAAAATGGGGCAAACAACCGCTGGTGCCACCGCTTTCGCTCCGTTGGCAAAACCACGCTGTTTCTGTTCGGCGGCATGGCACTCGGCTCGAGCATCGGCGGCATTGTCGGCTTCGGCGTCAGCTTGGCACTGCTCCAGGCGTCCGAGTCGGCCTCTTCCGTTGCGCTCGGTGCCGCCGCGTCCACGGCATGTACAGGTTAATGGAAATAATATTTTTGAAAACAAAAATATATTATTTGAAAGGGCAAAACTGAATCCCGGAACGGTGTTTCATTTCAAAAATTATCCAATGGAATTTTCCCGGTTAAAAAAAGAAAAAATTTGAAACCGACATAAATTAATTAATGAATTAAAATTTATCAATAAAAATATAAAAAATTTTCATTGAGATTTCCATAATTTTACATTTTTCATCCTTTAATTTTGAAAATGCCATTCCAAAATTAGCTGGGACTGCTGCCTCTTCCAAGTTGGGCGCCTCCGCTGCCGCGGGTTCACTTGTTGCCAAGGCACTCGGCTCAGCCGGCACGAAAGTTGGCTTAAAAATTGGTGCCACCACCGGCGGCGCTGTCACCGGTGGAATTCTGACATTACGGTATTTTTTATTTTATTATTTAATTTTATGCAAATTTTTGCACATTAAGCGAAAAGCT
Organism: Heterodera schachtii; assembly: GCA_023374025.1. Taxonomy (NCBI): domain Eukaryota; kingdom Metazoa; phylum Nematoda; class Chromadorea; order Rhabditida; family Heteroderidae; genus Heterodera; species Heterodera schachtii. The sequence continues at coordinate 92,745 of SIJG01000030.1, forward strand.
GACCAAATTGTTCAACAAAAGCGAGGTGACGCAACCGCAGAAGGCCGACAACGGCGGGGAGCAGCACAAAAATTTGGAGTTGCCATACGGAAAAGGGCACTTTTTGGAGAGAATGGCACGCCAATTTGAGGACGGATTCATTTACGGGCATTTGTTCGCCCGGGGCCATTTGCCGGAATGGGAACGACGCGTGGCGGTAGCACTGCGCGTGACGGAGACGGCACTGGTCACTCGGGAAGGCATTGAGGAGGGAACCGAAGCAGCGGAAGAACAGTGAGGCGGAGACGAAAGGCCAAAAGGAGGTACGGTAATAAGCAAACGGAAGAGCATTCATTAGGGAATACGGTAAATGGACAATTTACGATACTTTTAGGCACACCCAACCAACAACTCATCCATTAATTAATTCATTCATTCGTCCGTGGAAATTACATAAATGAGCTGCCTTGAGCATTTGCCATTTTAAAATTTTCTATTAATTGTGTAATTAAAATCGTATGTTTTGTGTACATAAAATGTATTATATTTTTATTGACTTTTGCTCATTTCTTTGTTTTTATATTTTCTGTATTTTTTGTTTGTCTGTATAAATTTCATTTTATTTCAAAACAAATAGTAAATATGTTCAAATAAACATTGGGATAAACAGCCATAATTTAATTCGCATCTCAACGCAGCCAAACCGGAACTGTTTATTAGTTACTAATGGTAATTATTATTTTTATTTTAATATTAAATTGTCAGTCTCAAAAAAAAACACGAAAATAATAATAATAATTATTATTATTATAATTAATTTTGCATAGCTTTTGGATTTCTGCTGGCGTCATCGTATTATGTCATTGGACAATCAATTCATTTGATTTTACGTCATTTTAATGCTGCCAATTGATTCATTCAATTGACGTTTTTCTTCGCATTTTGCTTAATCTTTAAATATTATAGGCTATTTTTTTTTCATTTATTATTATTATTTTATTTTTTACAATTTTATTTAATTTTTGAGATGTTTCTTTTGCTCTCTCAAATTTTTCTCCTTTCATTTGCGTGCCAAATGAGCGCAAAAAATTTGTCCAATTTGCATGAAATGGCAAAATGCCATTTGGGCTACGATATTTCTGTTTATAATGGCCATGGATGCTGGTAAAATTAAATAATTAAAATTTAAATGGAATATGTCTAAAACAAAAATTTAAAAAATATATTTATAAATAATTGAGGTGCGCTGTGAACGACGGAATTAAGAAGAAATCAGTTGATGCCATTGATGAGTAAGGAAATATTTGGTGAAATTTTAATTTTCTTTCTTTTTTCGCGATAATTTCTGAATATCACAGAAAGACAAAATAAGGCAAAAATCAAAAATCTTATTGAAAAAGAGGGAAATAAGGAAAAGCACTGAAATTGGTTAAAATTTAATTAAATAATAAATGACAATTTGTTAGGTGTTGTGCGCTCCATGAGAAATGTTATGTGAATTCTTCCTGTAAGAATGTGTTGCAAAAATTCCTCTTTTACCCATACAATTGGACATGTGACGGACTCAATTATAAAGGTAATTAACGAAATTATTTCGAAAAAGAAAATTTTTGGCTAATTTAGCTTATGAAAAAATTAAACGCGGAAAAGCTTATGTCACTTTGCCCAAAAGTCGTTCGACTATCAAATGCACTTCGGGTTAACGTCGGCTGCAAAAAGACATGTGCAATTGTGACAAGTGAATGGGCAAAAATGCCAACACAAAATAATCATTAATTAATTAGCTAAGTAACCAAATTGTGCTAATTGTAAGCCACTGACATTGAACAAATAATGCGGAAAAGAACATTCATCTGTTGCCGATCACGGGCCAATAATGATAAATGGCCAGTCGCGGATCTTTTAAGAAATTGGCTAATTTTTCAAATAAATAATATTTAAAAATATTAAAAATATCTTTGGTTCGTGACTGGCCATTGCGCGAATCGATGGTCCTAAGCTACAACACCCAAAATTCGTTTTTTTTACCATATTTTCATTTCCGCCCCGACGAAATGATGCTCCATTTATTAATTTTGTTAATTAAGAAAAAAAAATGCCAAAAATTGAGCAAAAATTTTTTTTACTGGGTGCTGTTGCAAATGAGGTTACATTTCCTTCTAATATTTTACAAAAAATTGACATTTTTTAAATCCAAATTTTGGTCAAGAAAAAAATGAGGGATGAATTTTGAGAAGGTTTTCCAATTTTTAATGGTGTATTTAAAAAAAATTTTTAGGTCTATCTTAGTGGTGTATTTTTGAAATTTTTTAGGTCGATTCTTAGGGGACACCCTCGTTTCGGCGTCGCTCGTTTCGGCGCCAGCCCAGTTTTTGGACTATAACTTTTTCTTTATAAACCAAATCTAACATTGTTGGTATCATTCGAAAGCTCTAAGTGTTCTCTAGTAGCTTGCAAGAATTTTGAAAAAATTAGTTAAGTTTGAAAAAAGTTATAGCCAAAAAAGTTGGAAAATCTGGTTTTTTGAATTCGTCTGACCATAACTTTATATAAACCTAATGAAATTTTGGCAATTTTGCAGGCTAATAAAGAGGTGGCAAAATGCTAAAATAGTGGCAAAAAAAAACTATTTTAGTGATCAACTTCCAAAATTTTTTTATAGTGGCAAGCTCCAAAATAGTGATTCCTAGTGATGAAAAGTGGCGCTAAAACAAAATTTTTTGTAAAAGAATGTGTTTTTTGTGCATTATAGATAGTTAAAAAACTAGAAAAAGCAGAATTTCTTTTAAAAAATGCAATAAAAAATGATTTTTCTTTGACTCGGTGACATTTTTTGGCGATATGTTCAAAAAATTTCAAAATTTTACACAAAATAAATCTCGAAAAATAATCCCCCCTTCTCCATTTATCCCCCAATCTCTAATTATCCCCCCCTTTCTGAAGAGGTTGAAAATAATCCCCCATGGGGGATAATTAGAGCAAATACGGTAAATAATATTTAAAAATATTAAAAATATCTTTGGTTCGTGACTGGCCATTGCGCGATCGATGGTCCTAAAGCTACAACACCCAAAATTCGTTTTTTTACAATGTTTTTAAAAATATATTTATAAATAATTGAGGTGCGCTGTGAACGACGGAATTAAGAAGAAATCAGTTGATGCCATTGATGAGTAAGGAAATATTTGGTGAAATTTTAATTTTCTTTCTTTTTTCGCGATAATTTCTGAATATCACAGAAAGACAAATAAGGCAAAATCAAAAATCTTATTGAAAAAGAGGGAAATAAGGAAAAGCACTGAAATTGGTTAAAATTTAACTAAACTAATAAATGACAATTTGTTAGGTGTTGTGCGCCATGAGAAATGTTATGTGAATTCTTCCTGTAAGATGTGTTTGCAAAAATTCCTCTTTTTTACCCATACAATTGGACATGTGACGGACTCAATTATAAAGGTAATTAACCGAAATTATTTCGAAAAAGAAAAATTTTTTGGCTAATTAGCTTATGAAAAATTAAACGCGGAAAAGCTTATGTCACTTTGCCCAAAAGTCGTTCGACTATCAAATGCACTTCGGTTAACGTCGGCTGCAAAAAGGACATGTGCAATTGTGACAAGTGAATGGGCAAAATGCCAACACAAAATAATCATTAATTAATTAGCTAATTAACCAAATTGTGCTAATTGTAAGCCACTGACATTGAACAAATAAGTGCGGAAAAGAACATTCATCTGTTGCCGATCACGGGCCAATAAATGATAAATGGCCAGTCGCGGATCTTTTAAAAAATTGGCTAATTTTTCAAATAAATAATATTTAAAAATATTAAAAATATCTTTGGTTCGTGACTGGCCATTGCGCGATCGATGGTCCTAAAGCTACAACACCCAAAATTCGTTTTTTTTACCAATATTTTCATTTCCGCCCCGACGAAATGATGCTCCATTTATTAAATTTTGTTAATTAAGAAAAAAAAATTGCCTGTTTATGTCAAAATGTGTTTAATTAAATTGTTAAATTAATTTATTTTGATATTTGTACATTTTTTGTTTTGGCAGAGCCCTCGTGGAATGTTTGGCCAAATATAAAAAGCCCGCGTGCAAAAAAATATGTCCAACAACGAAAAGCGTCGTCAGAAAAGTCGGAACCGTTAAGAGGAAAGTCAGCGCACTGCTTTGGCTTAAAATTGGTGAAGACCAAACCGAACAATTGGACTTATGCGAAGAAAACAATGAGACGGATTTCGGAATTGCCAATTTGTTTAATGACAATTAATTGCATTTAATTGTTTTATGCATTAACACAATAAGCGTATTAAACTTGTTGATCGGGACAAAAGGTCGAAGCCGTGGATTAAGAAGTTTTATGAGTCGGTCTCTTTTAAATAAAAGAATTTGGCAAAATTTGGGAGAAAAACATAATGAGAAATGTTCATTGTCAGTCATTTCGTTGCCTATTTAAGTTGGCCCTTTTCCACATTTTCTGTCACTTTCCGCTTTTTGTTACTTCATAATTTGTAAAATTTCCATACCCTCTCAATTATGCTTTGTTTTTTTTGGTTTTTTTTTGTAATTTTAACAAAACAAAGCGATCCTCTCTTAATCATACAGAAACCAATAATGTCTTCTCTTGAACGCCAATCGTCTTCGCGCTCTTTTCGGCCCTCTGATGACACGGATTCGCGGGGGTAAGGCAAAAAACTTAACGGAAAAACAAAAAATTTTTTCCTTTTCATTTTGCAGAAGCTGTTCGTCACTTTTGATCTGCTTTTCCTATTGTTCTTCAGTCATATGTTTCCCTTGCGCCATTTGTCTTTCCATCCGGGCAATTTTTTCAAATTTCACACATTCCAATTTCTAATTTCTCCCTAATTTACAGGTCATTCAGCAGTATGAGCGCGCTGTCTGTTGCATTATTTGGCTGTCTAAAAACCATTTATTTTTAAAAAATGTTCAGGTGATTTTCCGTCTGGGGAAAGTGATGCGCGAGGCGGCAGGGCCCGGTGCGTTAAAAAGGGGGAAATGTTTGTCACCCGCCGCTCATTTCCGTCTTTGTTTTAGGTCTGATCTTCATTTTGCCATGCATTGACGAGTAAGTACAATGGGTTTCTCTTCTGCTGAAGAAAAGCATCCGTTCGTTCAGTTTCCGTTGCATTGACATGCGCACGACTTCCTTCGACGTTCCGCCGCAAGAAGTTCTGTCCAAAGACTCCGTCTCCGTCACTGTGGACGCAGTCAGTCGACAACATTCAATTCACTTCCAATTTCTTCCTTTTAAATGCCATTCTTTTCAGGTGATTTATTTCCGCGTGTTCGATGCCAACAAAGCTGTCGTCAATGTTGAGAATGCGACGATGTCAACACAGCTTTTGGGACAGACGACGCTTCGCAACATTTTGGGCACCAAAACTTTGGCCGAATTGCTTAGCAAAAGGGACCAGATCAATTTCGAAATGCAGGTGTCGGAATGATCAAATATAAACGGTTCTTCTTTTGCGCTTCAGCAAGTGTTGGACAAACTCACCGACGCTTGGGGCGTGAAAGTTGAGCGCGTCGATGTGAAGGACGTTCGCCTGCCGAAAGATATGCAACGTTCGATGGCCGCGGAAGCGGAGGCGGCGCGCGAAGCGAGGGCAAAGGCAGGAAAAGACAAATTTAAGTAAACACAACGCCAAATTGGCTTTTTGTTCCGCAGGTGGTCGCGGCTGAGGGCGAGAAGAAAGCGGCGATTGCGCTGCGCGACGCGGCCGAGACAATTGCCGGCACTCCGACCGCACTTCAGCTTCGCTACCTGCAGACGCTGACCACAATTTCGTAGGCGACGCATAACAGTGTTTGTTTGAAGGGCCTAATTTTACCGTTTTTCAGTGCCGAGCGCAATTCGACGATTGTCTTTCCGTTCCCGGTCGACTTTATGCCCTTCTTCCCGGTCAAAGTAAGTCAAGAATGGCATTTTATTTTTGCTTACAAACAAATCAATCAAACTAATTTATTTCAGAATTTTGCTGCGCCAAAATCGAAGTCACCGGTGCGTTCCAATGCGACGAGTTTGCGCGAAGTTAAACCAACAGCCAAAGGCGACCCTCAGAAGAGCAACGTCATTTGATGAAGAGAAGCGAAGAAGAAAAAGGAAGAAGACATGGAGAAGATATATTATGTACAAATAGAATAAGTGAGCTGTTATTTGCTTGTGATGTTGGAATTTATAATTATAAGTTGTGTCTGTTGCTATTATGTACAATAAATATTCATTTGTCGATTTATCGGAAGCCATTTCATTCGGCAGTTGTTATAAATAGGGCATTCAATTACATGCACTTGCATCTTTTTTCCCCGAACTATCTAAGGTCTGAAAAGTATGTTTTATTAGCTTGGTTTTACGCTTCTAGGACCAAGTTCAATTTGAAAATAATCTGTCAGCTAATGGCTTATTATTCCAGGAACGAATGATTTGAATCAGCCTAAAATTACTCATGATTTTTTTATTTATAAAGTCCTCTGCTGGTCGGAATGGCGAACCCCAAGTCAGACTTATTTAAATGGAAAGTTCCCTTTTTAATTTCTTTTTATTAAATATAAAATGTGAATATGCCTTTATTTATTAATGTGTTAATAAAATCAAAAATGCCACTGATTTTTATGCTCTTCTATTATTTTCTGATAATCTGTCACTATTATTATGATCATTATTATTATCATTTTCAATTGCTGTTTGCTCCTGCTGATGTTGTTCATTTTGTTCTGCTTCATTATTATTATTATAATTATTATCATTTATTTGAATAATCACTTCGTTTTGTGTTTCTCCATTAGAATTATTATTGTTGTTATTATTTGCTTCTAAATGATTGGTGGTATTTTAACTGATTTAATTAATAATTATGCATTAATGCCATAAATTTAGTAATTAATATTATGCACTTACGTGCATTTGCTGTTGTTGTTGTTGATAACATGTCCATGTCCAATATTTCTTGGCGACAAATTGGACAACCATTATGACCGCCTCCGATCCTAAAGCATAAATTTAATTAACTAATTAATTGCATTTTGCCCAATTAATTTTTGCTTACCACATTTCAATGCATTCGTTGTGGAACATATGCTAAATCGGCACAAAATGATTAATTTAATGTGTTCAATTCAAATGGCACAACACCTTACAGATGGGCAACGGATGGACTTTTGTGCCGGCATCGATTTGGCATAGGCAAATTGCGCATTCCGTCCGTTCTTCCTCACTCAGTTTTTTGGCGCCGACGACAACCGAAGGAATGCCATTGAAAGTGTCCAAATCTGTACAGCAGAATGAAATAATGGCTTATTTTAGCAAAAATAAATAAATTCAAAAGCTTCCCCCATTTTTAAGAGTTTATTAATTGAAAAATTGTGACACCTAATTAGCTAATTAGTTAATTAATATTATAATGCCTTTTTATTACATCGTTTGTTGCTCATTGCTCCGTTTGCTTCTGTTTGTCCGTTGTTTCTGTGAATGTTCCGTGCGATATTTTGCGCGTTATGACAAGCGATGAAAGACAGGCAAAGAATGATTAGCACGCACATAGCCAAAAGCAAATAACAAAGTAAATTTGCGAAAATCATTCGTTTGCGCCTCCGTCGTCGCCTTTCGTCTGAATGGTTAATTAAACACTTACTAATTTTTCCTAATTACCCTTTTGCCCATTAAAAAGCGCGGCTCCGTCCAAATCGATTTGATTAGCTCTAAAAGCAAATCTAAGGAATTTTTCTTCATCATTTGGCCTTCCTTTTCTTCTATTTTTATGGCAACTTGAGCAATTTCCACCATTTCGGTAACGATTTTTTGGCTAGGTAATAATAATTATAATAAATTAGAAAATATTTTAATAAATTTCCTAAATTTAATTAATTACTTTGTCCGAAAATCCGATTAATTCTTCCATTAAATATTTTACGCTTTCTTTGCTTGAATCAAAATGTTTCTTCTCTCCGTGTTTATTCAGCTGAATTCGGCGACGTTTTGCCACGAAAAGCAAAGCAAAAGCGACGCTTTGCTTCAATTCTTTCAACAAAGAAAAATCACTGAAACCTAAAAATTGATCAATTAATGCTAATTAATTAGGCATTTAATTATTTGCCTGCCAATGACTCCAATTTTTGTTTTGCGCGCATTTCAGCAGCAAATAAGCCGTTTAGCAATTGACTCAAAGCGGGGTCATTAGCATGGATCGAACTCAGTTTTGTTTTCAGACATTCGAATTCGTCGGCAGCAATGAAAGGAGGAGGAAAAGCATCCGAGCGGAGCAAACGCTTTAAGAATTTTAAACAATAATTAATTGTTAATTTTATTTCCATTTTTTTTTTTACTTTTTTCTCCCCCACAAAAAGTGCCTCAAAAATTCGCTGCTTTTTGCTCAGCTCATAGAGAAACTTTTCCATTAATTTTCTGTCCATAAATTTTGTTTGCAGCAGCTCTAAATTCTTAATTTGGCCACCCAAAAATTGGCCATCTGTCAAATTTTGTTGGCCGTCGAATTCGAAAGTGGCAAATGCCGACAAAGAGAAGAACAAAAACAGCAGCAAAAGCAGACCAATTGGAAATTCAGCAGACATTTTGGGGTTTTGAAGGAAAAAATGGCAAATAAAATTCAAAAACTCTGCTGGAAAATGCGAAAACGGAGAGAAAAATAATTATATTATGAAAAAAATAATTTAAAGTAATATTAGGAAAAAAAATTATTATTAAAAATTCATATTTACTTCAAATTGTCTGCATTTTTATATTGTGCAATTTTGGGGAAGTCCCCAAGCCGAGCCGGGCATTCCCCCCCCCCCCCCCCGCCCACGTCCCCTTGCACCCCTTGGGCTTCCCCCCCCCTCCCAAATGCCAACATTTCTTAGTGAGTCGCTCATCTTTAGAAACGTAGCAAATAACAATTTTTTTTTTGTAGAGATTGAAAATATTATTTCAAAAATATTTGTCATTTAATTCGTTCATTTCCAACCGGGGATTCCCTTTTCCAACAGCAAAAAATACAAGCAAAAAAAAAACAACTATTACATAAAAAACATAGTTGGTTTTTGTTTATAAGCCATGATGTTTTGGTTTTGGTTTTTTTTTTTTTGGATTTCCGATTTTTATTATAGTAACTTTAGGGAAAATTGTGGTCAACTTTTCTTTTTGATCGCAAATCTCCCATCGATAAAGTCATGAAAAAAGGCTTCTGAGCTGTAGTCAGTTTGTGAACAAGCATTGTTATGCACACAAAAACATTAGCATTGATTTTCCCATCTCATCGACGGGAAAATAATTGCGAAAGAAAGAAAAGAAAAGAAAAGAAATGTTGCACATTTATAAAGTATTAATTAATGATAATTATACTGAAAATATTAATTTTTAAATTAATAATAATTAATTGTTTAATGAGTAATTACGACCGGTTGCCATTTGAAAAATGAAAAGGGCAAACATTTGCCAACCCAACCCAAAAAGGTCGTGTCCAATGTCAAAGCCATCCAAAACCAATTGCTCCGATTTGACTCCGATTTTTCGCACACTTTTCAACCACTCCAATCACTGCACGTCACACTTCTTCTCATCCATTTGGACAAGACAAACTTCCAAAAGCAAGTCAATTTATATAAATAAATAAATAAAGTATGTAGAGAAAAAGAAACTTTCCCGAGAGGAAAAAATCTAATGGACCAATTAAGGCGATAATTAGAAACCTAATCAATTAAAGTAGAATATGACCCTAAATGATTGAGTAAAAAAAGAAGCAAAAGGAGAAATGTTAAATTAGCGTCACAAAATTTGTAAAATAAACAACAAACCTACACATTTTTATGCAATTTGCGCTTGCCCAATTAAAGAAAATTAGCAAATGATTAATTATGAAGGATTGTGTTTTTAAAGAATTTGAACAAATTGATTATGGTTTGTAGAACCAAAACATACTTTAAAATTTGTTTGCACATTGAAAATGCTTTTAAAAAGCATAAAATCCGTCCATTTTTGTGATTTTCAGCGCTTGTGATGCTCTCGCTGCGACTGTGCAGCATTTTGCTCAACCATTGGTGGTAATTTATTTGGTTTTTGAGGAATCAATTCATTTTTAATTAATTTAAAAAACTATTTAATAATATTTTAATGGTAAGAAAGATAAGATTTTGTTAAAATGAGAAGGTCCATTTCAACGGCATCACTCACAACGGCGAAGCATCGATGTACGCCAAAATTGAGCAGCAAAGTGCCGAAGAATTGATCAAATTGCACAGTAAACTGATGCTTTTAAAAATAATTTTCTGAAGAAATTTTGAAAAGGATATTTTAATAATTTTAAATTGAATTTTTCTCATTCTTAAGAAAATGCCATTAATCAGTTCGAATCGCGTGGCATTCCGTCGCTGAATCCGTTTAACGAGTCGCACTTTGTGCCCCACGCGACGATTTTATATTTGAGGAGTGAAAGTGATCGGAAACTTATCAAATGGTGGGCGGAGGAAGAAGCGAAATGGGAAGGCAGAAAATTGGGCACGGAAAATGTGAAAAGTGAGAGACAAATCAATGGGAAAAGCTAAATAAAATGGAATGAATTAAAATTAGTGAAAATGTTTAAAATTACTCGCAATTTTATTTTAATTTAGTGCTTCAGCTTTGCAACATTGACTTGGACGATCAGACCGAAGATTACGAAGTGTTGTACGAAGTTCGCATTGATAATGATTGATTAATTGGCAATAATCATATGTTAAGGAGCAATAATCATTAAGGCTAATTAGACCAATGTCAGTTGCCGCGAGTCACAAAAAAGCCAATTTTGTTTCAGCTAACGCGCGGCGACCCTTACGAATAAATATGAATTTTTTGGGAAAATTTAATTAAGCTTTTTTTGTGGGTATTTTCGATCAAAAATTTCTCTTTTCCCTTCGAATTTCAATGCTCCGCTTTTTCGTCTTCCGTCGCTTTTTTCCTTCTCCCCGTCATTCGTCCGTTCATTTCTTACAATTCCCAAAATCATTTTGTCCCCCGCCCCTCGTGCCTTTCTCCGTTGTCCAAATGCATTGATTTCTGCGTTGAGCCATTTAAATCAGACAATGGCAAAGCGAAACGCTGATCAATCTCATCCTTTGTCAGCACATCGGACGGAACTGTGGCAAAACAAAAATTGTGAATAAGATAATGATAAGTCCTATAATTTGGAGGGATTTCCCGAGAAAGTGACGCCCAAATCGGAAGCACATTGGCACTGATTTGGCCTCAATTGGAGCACAAAATTGGTTGTTCAAAAGAAAAGACTCAATTGGCCAACGGACTAAAGGATTCTTTCGGCCAGAAGAAGAGAATGGGGATTTAATGAACAAATTGCAGGGATTGGAGGCATCTTTCGACGACATTTCCTATCTGAACACAAAATTGCGTTTTGTTTTCGAAAGTCAGGACAAATTGGAAGAGAAGGCAAATTTTGGGATTGGAAAATTCACCACCAAAGACGACAAATTTGCAGCTTCTCCATGAATATGTCAACAAATAAATTATTTAATCACCCATCTTTTAATATGAAATTAAATACGCCTCACAAATGGCATGAAAGTATGACAAATAAACAACATAATTCGCATTCGCTGGGCACTTTGTTAGTACAAATGATGACATTGCATCAGCCAGCAATTTCGTTGACCATAAGCATCCATTGGTCCACCAGCGGGTCAACGTAAATGACGTAGAAATTGTGCGCACCATAAGTTTGGGGAAGAGCCAAATACAGCAAAATGATTGTCTTCACAAGGGCATAGAACGGAAGGGCGACGGAAAAGGAAATGTCACACAGAGAAAACAGAGAGAACAAACACCAATAAGTGAGCCACTGAATCTCTTCGCCTGAATTGGAAAATCCATTTTTATTTATTTGGGAATATGTACCACAAAAAACACTGACTTTTGGCCTGCGTATGGACAGTCACAATGCTCTGATAGGCGGGATAGACTGAACCTTAAATAAAAGGGGAGGAATTAGAGAAAGGATGGCATTTGTGTCGAAATGCCAACCGATGAGAGTGGAGAGCAGAAGTTTACCCTGAGTGAACAGGAGCAGGAACACGAAGTATGCCATAGCCATGTAAAAGAGCTGAAAAAGGGTGATGGGGGTTAAATATGATGGGAAGGAAATGTTTGGAGACGAACCCTCTCACGGTCAATGCCGGTGTCCTGCTCCAGTTTCCTGATTAACGGATGCTTCAACTGACTGAGTCGCAGCTGCAGTGCCGGACGAACATCCCTGAAGCGGTTGACGGGCACTTTACGCGGCTTAAGACGCGGTCCATTGGGAGAAGCTGACGAATCACCAGCAGCAGACGATGACTGACTTGACGCTTGAGCCGAAGGAGAAGAAGCTTCGTTGGAAGGCGATGGCGGCGCCGTCGATCCGGCAGCAGCAGCAGAAGAAGAAGATTGATTTGACATTTAAATAAATTTTTGGGTCTATTATCACTTGAACTCGGATTTTTATGTGCTAAAAATCATGAAATATGTGCTAAAAAATGCTGAAATACATATATGTCAAAAAAAAAATTCAAAAAATGTGCGAAAATTGAAAAAATCAATTGTATTTATACATAAAAATCCCAGAAAATTTTCATTCTTTGTCTTTTCGCCCGCACAATTGCAAATCTACATTTCGAGGTGTTCGGGTTAAATTGTTATTTTTTCTGATAAAATTGTTTTGTTGTAAATTGAAAGTTTCAGCAGGGAACTGCGAAGTCCAATGACGAATAATGAATAATTCGATTTGGCCACTTTTGGAATTCGAAATAAATAAAGAAAAGAAAGTTAATTTTTAAGGGTGAATTTTTCAATTTTCTTGTATTTTTCTTATAGATTTTTCCCAAATGTCAAAATATGAATATGTGTTAAAAATTCCAAAATAGCCAAAATATGTGCGATTGTTTTTATGTGCCAAAATGTTTTATGGGAAAATATTGATCATATGGCCCAGCACCGAAAAGGCCAAAATAATTTGTATTTTCTGTCTCGTCGGTTCCGAAGGCATCAAAAATCATTTTCTCAATGTTTCAAAAGTGCATAAAATTTTGTGTGGCTTTTTTGGCCTTTTTGAAAATTAATCGGCGAAAATTCGTCGATGAACAGATTCGATAAATTTCAGCAATTTTTAGATTTTTCTAAAATTTTATGTTAATTGGTCATTGAGTTTGGGGGAGAAGCAATTGGACCAAAACAAATGGGAAGTGAGAGAAAGAGGCAGACGAAGAGAGGGAAGATGGAAAAAGAGGAGGGCAGCAGCAGGAGAAACGAAAGAAAAGAGTGAGGTGAAGGGGGAGAGGGAAAAGAAAAGCGACGAAAAGGCAAAAAAGTGTAAGAAAATTGACATTTAGAAAGGATTACTTAATAAATAACATTAAAAAATATAATTAGGTAATTAATAAAAGGATTTGCCATTATGTTTTAATCAGAATTTTGTTTATTTTGCCCATAAATCCAAACCTTTCTCATTAAAGTAAAAAATGCTATGATGTTTTTATGAGAGTGAGCTTTTTAATTATTTGCTTAGAGGAGAGTAGCGAATTCATTTGTGCGCGGCCATTAATGAAATTGGCCATTTCATTCCCCCGGGGCGAAAATGGCCGACTGACTAATCGCCCGTTTAATCCGTTAATGCCCAGTGATGTGTTCACCTGTTCAGCTTAGCAAAAAATGAAACCGTACAGATTGATCTCAGATTCGGCATCACAATTTGGCACTTTGCTTGTCCCCCGTTTTTGGCATGGGCAAAGGGTGCGAGGGGAGGACAAAGTGTGCCGATGTTTGCTGTTCTGAGTTAGTCACGTTGGCATTTGGTCGTTTGTAGTCTTTAAATGGTAATTGGATAAAGAACGACGTTTACATATCTTTAATTACCCCCCCCCCCCCTTAATTTACTCGGCCATTGCGCCGTTCCCTTTTTTCCTTTCTCTTTAATCTTCTGCTGTTATTTCCTCTTCCTCCTCTTCCTTTTATGGGTCATTGTTTACAGTATAAAAAAGAAAATGCGAGTTAATCCCTCAAAAAATTACCATTTGCCAAAATTTGGGGAGAGAGGGGGGGGGGGGGGGGGGACGATTAATTGAATTAACGGAACGAACGGATTTTGAGAGGATGGAATTTTATTATCAGAAAAGAGACGGATTGGAAGAACATATAAATTAAAATGGAAAGAGAGCTTCTTCACGGTTAAATTATTTAATTTAAAAATAGAAGTACAATTGATTTCCAAAATCGCAACATCACAAATCAAAAATAATTTTTTGATCAAAAAGGACATTTTTAAAAACATAATTCCAATAGCTAATAATTATTTTATTCAACTTAATTCAATACTTTTTTTTTACTCCAATTCGCAATAATCTGATTATTTTAGGCGTTTTGGATGAACTTGAAATTTGGGGCCATTTTTGATTTTTGATTTTAATTTTAGAATAAATGAATTGTGCTCGTCCGGAAAATTTTTGAAATTTTGCGTAGATTTGTTAACAGTTTTACCTCTTTTCGCTCCTTTTTAGGTCGATAAAACAGCGCTCATTTCATACTGAAATTTATTTTTACGTTTCGTGTTCACTAATTAAAAAAAACGAAGAAGCAGCCCAAAATTAAAAAAAAAAGAATTGGTATTTTAATTTTTAATGGGAGAGACATGAGAAAGATATGTACAAATACAACATATAAAAAGTCAAATTTTATTTTATTTGGAGAGAAATGAAAGAATAAATCTTCAAAAAATGTCAGAATTATTTAATTTGTGAATTTTCTCTATTTCTGTGAGCTTAAACCAGGGTGCCGATCTGTTCTTATTTATAAGAAATGTTCTGATTTGGAGGGTCCAAATCTTACAAAATAAAAATGTTCTTATTTATAAGAAATGTTCTGATTTCTGGCTATTGTTCTTATTTTGTTCTTATTTCTTAAAATTCTTCAGAAAATTTGTAATTTTATGGCCGTAATGTCACTTTGATTTTCAAAATTTTCCACGGCGGTGCCTAACGGCACCGCCGGACCCCAAAAATACTTTGTTTTATTAAAAATTTGGCTCACAATCACAAAATTTGGACAATTTGGACAAAATCTGTTAACAAATTATACTCAATTTTCAAAAATTTTCCCGGCGGCGCCTTTCGGCACCGCCGGCCTTCCGCCCCGCTTGTTCCCAAAAAAGTCTTTGAAAAATGCGCCGCAAAAAAAAAATCGTAAAATCTGATTTTTTTTTTTGAGCCCGATTGCATTAAATGTACGATTTGCGTATTTCCTCCCCAAAATTGTTAAGATCATGGGAGGCGAAAAATACGAAATTTGATTCTATATTAATTGAATAAAGTGCTATATAAGCGATTTAAAGCAATTTTGCAAAATGTCCTTATTTTGGACCCAAAAATCTTATTTTTTGGTCTTGATGTTCTTATTTTGAAAATTTTTCGATCGCATCCCTGATATAAACAAAAATAAAATTAAACACCCGAATTTAATGTTGTTTTCCCTAATAATGAAAACATTAGATATTGCGTCAAAAAGAGAGAAAAATTGGAGAAAAAAGTTTTGTTTTTTTTCTCTGCACTCTCTATTTATTTGTACAAATCTCCGTCTTTTTGGACGCTGATTTGTGAGACTTAAAATGGTTGCCAAAAGAGTCCTTTCCCTGGCAAATAAAAGAACACTTTTCTTCACTTTTCGTTCAATTTCATATTTTTTGCTGTCGTCATTATTTTTTATCCGATTTCCGTCATTAAATCTTCTAATACATTTTTCTTAAATGTCTGAATTCGGCTCATTCATTAAGCTTTAGGTATCTTAAATCAATGTCATTTAATTTATATTATTTTTGACAGTTAACAAAATACGCCTCTTAAAAAAAGAACAAAAAATGTTCTATCTTTTTGTTTATGTCAGATGTTCCATTAAACATAGTGAATTTTTTAAATAAAAATGACTTTTCGGGTCAGTTTAACCCTGAGGCAGTTTGCTTCGGGCAAAACCGTGGGTTCCGGCTTGTTCATGTGAATAGATAATAATAATAAAATAATAATTTTATTCTCTGTCGAATCAGCCACTGTCGAAATGTTACAGCACCATGCGTACGCCATACAACTACGAATTTCTATAGTTGTTTACAAAAATTTTTTTTTTTTTTACTTTTCGTTATTTTTTTATGACTTTTTTTAATCGGAATTCTGTCTCATCCCTGGATTTGTATATAAAAGGACGAAATACAATTCCCAAAATCAGTTTTGTGCAATTTTTTTTTTCAAAAATTTCCTTATTTTAGGCTAAATTATAATTATTTAACGGCACCACCCGCCGAAAAAAAAGAAAAAGCATTCCTCCGCCGACCATCGCCCCATTTATTCTGCAGCAATTGGTGAAAATCAGCAGCAATCGTTGGGCTCAGTTGTGACATCACTTGGAAAACGACAAAGTGTTCGAGTGGCCACGAAAATGAACAGACGGTAAGGAAAATTTTAAACTTTCAAATTAGTAATTTTCCATAGTTTTAGTTGGATTAGCGATGTCATTTGGAAGGATATGTTCCCGTTTTTTAACCGTCCTCAACTCGGTCTCAAATTGGCAATGCTTTCGCCGCGTTTCAATGCTTTGGTGGACACGCATTTCGATGGCAAAAGCGAATTGACACTTTTGAGACTGATGGAAATTCAAAAGCAGGGAACGGAACCGAAACTTTCTGTGCTTTTCGACAATCGCAAATTGGTGCCATTTCCGTTGCCTTTGCATCCGTTGCCCAGCAAAATCCACTTTACGAACCTTCGAATTAAGTAAATCAAAGCATTATTATTAACTGGTAAAAGCCCATTTGTTTGCTTTTCAGTTACTTTGACCATTCCGTCGTCGCTTTTCTCCGCTCAAATCAACAAATTTTCGCCAGAGTAGGCATCAATTTGTATTTGGTCGTTCGAGCAGCACATAAGCGTTTTCTGCAGCCGACTTTGGAAGTTTTCGTCCGTGAAATTTTGCCTGTTTTTGCGCCGAACATTCGCCATTGGCAATTTGCGGAGGATGATTATTTGGACGTTTTGCTTCGTCTCACTTCGTCCTCAATGCTCACCGATCTCGACCAATTGGTTTCAATCAATTCCAATCGTTTGCTGCCAAATGCAACTTCTGCTGCTGCTGCTGGCCAAGCGTTGTTTGAATGGTTGCACTCTCCGACGAAAGATGGCCAACCGAAGCGATTGCTTTGCACTGTTTCTTTTTCGGCGCCAATTGACAACTGTATCAACCATTTGAAAGAAGTGGCCACATTCATTTTCGTCTTCAAATTGCCTCTGATTTATTTATTTTTCCCCCATTTTTAGGCATTTCTCCGTGCCATCACTTTCTCTTCTGTCTGCTACAAAATTGAATTTAATTTGCGCACCGACGAAGCAATTGTTCCATTTGAATTGGTCAACAACAGAAGCAATGAAACGATGACATTAAGCAAACAAAATGCCAATTGGGTGATGAAGCGATGCCGAATTGGACAAATGGTTCAGTGGGAGGACGAAAAGCCGAACAATTTGAACGATGCCGGCATTATTTGTTTGAGCGGCAACAGAAAACATCCTGGCTGGAACAACTTTAATAATATCTGCATTTGTTTGTGTGGCGACAACAAATCCTTTGGGTGAGTATGGGCAGAAGCAACGATGGCATTCCCAGGCCCAATTTGGAATCCCGTGCCATCCCTGTGGTGTTAACATAAAAAAGAGAAAAGAATTTCAAAGATGTACGTACGAATTGCAATTTGCCCAAAAAAAGATTTTGGCATTTTCAGGATTTGGATAATCCTTCGAAAAAACGGACTCTGACACATTTTATTTTAGCCCATTAAAACTCGAATAAAAATTCCTTTAATTTAGGCCATTTTCTCCACCAGCGGCGGGTCAAAGCGGCGGAAAAGATGAGAAATGATCGGCTATTTTTGGAGAATATTGAATGGACAAATTGGTCTGCTGATCACTTTTGATGCTCATTTTTGCTCGTTAATTTGATATATCTTTCTGGCGAAAATATTCATTTCTTTAATGTTTGACATAAAGCCGAGAGTCGGTGAACCAAATCTTTACGAAATATTGTTTTGGCTTTTCTTATTTTTTTTAAACTTAAGATTAGGGAAACGATTTTTAGGCTCTAAAAACCGCAAAATAGGTTGGATTTATTGGGTACTTGGAAAAGCATAAAAAATAGAGCCCGGCCGGAAAACATGGGAATCCCGTTCCCGTCTTTTTTGCCTGACGGGATTTTTACGGAAACGGGAAAAAAGGCAGGAATCCCATTTGGGTATCCCGCCCCGTTCATTTGTGTTTTCCCGCCCCAGTAATTTTTTTCTCAGAAACGGGAACAAAAATACACTGATAAGAATTGGAGTCTTAGTGAGAAATTAGTGACAAAATTTGGGGAAATAATAAAATTTTTGAGAAAAAAAATTAATAAATAAATTCAAAAATTCAAACAAATGAAATGTTTGAACGAAAGTAAAAACAAATAAATATGAGGAATAATTATTAGAGACCGGATTTTGAGGCATATGCCTTTTTTTTTGCTAACTTGCTAAGGCCTAATATGCACGAAAAACGAGTTTTTAACTTGGTTTGAAGCTTCGAGCTTCAACTTTTTGGTGCCTTTTTTTTTTTTTGCCTTTTGGTGCCTTTTTTTGGAAAAAAATCGAAAATTTTAAAATTTGTTGTAATTTTTCTTATCATATTCTTGCAATTTTCAAAAAAAAATTTTCCGGCGGCGCCTATCCTGCACCGCCGGACCCCCAAAAAATTGTCATTTTTTCGGAGCTAAAAAGTTGTGCCTATTTGAGAAATTTTCGTACCTAAAAGTCCGGTCTCTAATAATTATCAAATCAATTTCCATCCATAATGATCGATCATTTGTCAGTTTTTCCCAATAATTCATTCACTTTTTCTTAGGCTTCTTCTTTTGACCCGCTTTTGGTGAAGACATTGGCCTTAATTAAGTATGATTTAAATTTGATATTAAAAGCAAAAGCTGATGCTCTCAAACTCACCCAATGCATTTTGCACTGCCCAGCCAAAAATGGACATTGTTCCAATTGTCCAAATTTTCGTTTTCCCATTGAACCGCCGTCGTCCCCCCAATTTGGCATCGCTTCAGCGTGTTGATGTAGCCATGGTCAACTCTGTTCTTCAATATGTCAGCTTTTCGTTGGTCCGTTCGTTCACAATTCAAAATGCGCAATTTCCGTTGCTATTGGGCCAATTCGAATTTTGTAACTGGCCGAAGTTGTGGAACGAAGAAATGCCTAAACAATTGAAAATAAATGGCAACCAATCCAAAATGTTTACGAAAATATTGCCACACCTCTTTAAGGTTGACCCATTCAATGGTTCGTGATATATTGTCACTGTAAAATTTTTAAAAATCCTAGTCAAAATAAGTAACAAGATGCAATAGTGAAAAATCGGTAATACTGCCGATGGTCCCCCCCCCCTTTTTGAAAAAAAAAATTTTCTGTTCTAAAAAGTCACGAAAACACGTTTTATGGGGTTTTTAGGGTCGCTGATCACGAATCTAACATTCATTTTGACCAATTTCGAATCCCGGACCCGAATTCGAACAAAAATCGAAAATTCAAAATTTTCGAAATTCTTATTTTTGATCCTAAATTGATCTAAATAAGCTAAACTTAGTTAAAAACCATTGAAACATCAAAAAACGGTCATTCTGTACAGGTACGAAGATAAAAGTGAATTTTTAAAATTTTGAATTTTCGATTTTTTGTTCGAATTCGGGTCCGGGATTCGAAATTGGTCAAAATGAATGTCAGATTCGTGATCAGCGGCCCTAAAAACCCCATAAAACGTGTTTCCACGACTTTTTAGAACAGAAAAAAAATTTTTCCAAAAAGGGGGGGACCATCGGCAGTATTACCGAAAAATCAACAAAAATCAATGCTCGCATACAATTTCTAAAGAAAAGGAAACTTTTTGGTTTGGACTAGTCCTCTTTTAAATACGCTCTTCAGCGATGCTGAAAACTAGAGTTGAGCGGGACCGGGGCGGGAAATCCCGGTTTTTTCAGGTCCCGGTCCCGGTTTTTGGAAAAACAGAAATCCCGGTCCCGGTTTTGCCAGTCCCGGTACCGGCGGGACTAAATAAGCACTGGTAAGAATGGGGGTCTGGTGAGAAATGAGAAGGGAATTGGTGAGAAGGAGAAATTTTTGAGAAAAAAAAAATTAATTTATTATTTCATTTAAAGTGTTCCTTCGTGATCTTATGTGGTGTAGTGGCTAAACCTTCTGATCTTCGGTGATCTGCTCTTGGGTTCAATTCCTCGATGGAAAAGGAATTTTTTTATATTTTCTTTACCATTTATTTTAATTGAACTTAATTAATAAAAAATATTTCAACTTAAAATTTTTTTTTCATTTTTAAACAGCCTAAAAACCCACAAATTAACTTAATATTTGGTCATTTTTTGGCAAATTCTGTTAACATATTCTATTCAAAATTTAAAAATTTTTCCGGCGGCGCCTATCGGCACCGTCGGACCCCGCCCCCTCCCAATGTACCTAAAAAATTTTCTCGAAAAAAGAGCGCCACAAAAACAGCGATAAAAGCAAAAGATTTAAAAGATTGTTAATTTATTTAAAAAATCAAGAATTTTGGTCAGAAAATTCCAAGATACCCCCCCCCCCGAAATGAAAATTTTTAAAAATTTACTTGAATTCCTCCTCGAAAAGAAAATTAAAAATTTTATGGGTACATTTTTGTATATAGGCAATTTTCGTAACAAAGTGCACTCAAATTTTTAAATTTTTTTTTCAAAAAAAATTTCACTTGGGAAAAGTCCCGGTTGGTCCCGGTCCCGGCTTTTCTCGCGGTCCCGGACGAAAATCGAGGTCCCGGTCCCGACTTTTCTAGTCCCGGCAAGTCCCGGTCCCGGACGAAAATCGAGGTCCCGGTCCCGACTTTTCTAGTCCCGGCAAGTCCCGGTCCTGGTTTTTGTCAAATTTCCCGGTCCCGCTCAACTCTACTGAAAACTCCCGAAAGCTATTTTACATGAATTAAGACAAAAAAAGAATTATGTCGGGTAAAGTGCATTAGTACCGTGGTTGACGCCCAGCAGCACCCGCGCTCGTCCGACGTAGATCACCTTTTCACGGACGAAGGCACCCCAAAACTCCTGGTCATCCCTGCCGCCTGGACAAAGCTTCGGGGGGGGGGGGGGGGCTGCATTCAAAATTCGATTTTTTAGAGCTGTACTACTTTTCTTTTTTCAGAAATCGCGAATTAAGAGGTATGTTTTGATAGTACGAGGGAACGTAAGAAATTGTATTTCTCTGAATTTGTTTGGCGTCAGCGCTTTGATGAAAGTGCTATTAGCATTACTTAATTTGTGCTTTTGGGTTTTCTAATTGTATTCAAACGAAACAAAAATATGAGCAATTATCAGATCAATTTCCATTTATAATGATCGACCATTTGTCATTTCCCAATAATTCATTCATTCATTTCTTCTGCTCTCCGCTGGGCCCGGCATTCATTTTGAGATGACTTTTTGCGTTCATTTGGTCCGCTTTTGGTGGAGACAATGGCCTAAATGAAGCGCAATTTAAATTGCTTTAAACAAAAAAGAAAATGGTGTTGCCACTCACCCAAATCCACGAAGCGAAAACTTGACAGTGTTCAAATTGTCCGTCTTTTCGTCCTCCCATTTAACCTTCGCCGTTTGCCCAATTTGGAATCGCTTCATTATCCATCGCTCGTCCCATTCATCATCATTATTATTACTGTCTTCTATCTCCAATGTCAGCATTTCGTTGGTCCTTGCGTTCATCAATTCAAATGGCGTAATTTCCAGATCTTCAAAAAGTTTAAGATCAATTCGAATGATATAGCTGACAGAATTGGTGGCACGGAGAAATGCCTAAACATTTGGAAACCGAAATCAAATGGCAATTAATCCAAAATATGGCCACACACCTCTTTGAAACTGTTGACCCCATTCTGTGGTTTCTGAGTTATGACCATGGTCATAATCACTGCAAATCAATTGCTTTGGCTGTTCATCTTTTCTCGGAGTGTTCAACCATTTGGACAGCGCTTGGCCAACAGTTGCATTTGGCCCATCATCAGCAATTGGATCGGGCAACAAATTAGCGGAATCGATTGAATTTATGTTGAAATCGTTGAGAAATGTCGGCGAAATGTGACGACGCAAATTTTCAATATCATCATCAGCACCAAGAAAAAAGTTCAAATGGCGAATGTTTGGCGCAAAAATGGGCCAATTTGATGGGCAAAAACATTCCAAATTGGCTGTTCATCGTCGACTGAACGCGCGCAAAATCTCAAATTGATGCTTTTGTCAAAAATTTGCTGATTGTCACTGAGAAATTTGATGACGAAGTGGTCAATGTATCTAAACAGAATACTTTTTAATACAGTTAAAATCATTTATGATATAAATGAAGTTTTGATTTACTCAATTTGAAGGTCCTTAAAGCGAATTTTGTTGTGCAACGGACGGAAGTCGGGCAATGGAAATTCAACAGAATTGGCACCAATAACCACACTTAATTTTGGCACTTTTGCGACACTGTCATTGCAAATTCTGATTGGTCTCCAAAGTGTCAGTTCGCTTTTGCCATCGAAATGCGCGACTACCAAAACATCAAAACGTGGCGAAAGAAGTGCCAATTTGAGGCCGAGTTGAGCATGGTCAAAATGCGGGAAAATGTCCATCCAAACATCAGTACAAATCCAACTGAAATGCGGGAAAAATAATTAAAATGAGAAAATTTGAAAAAATTTCCTTACCGTCTGTTCATTTTCATGGCCACGCGAACACTTCGATGTTTTCCAAATGATGTCACAAATGAGCCACAGGTTTTAAAACTAAAGAATTCGAAACTCAAATTTTTTACTGTTGCAATTCGTTTTATCTCATTTTTTGGCCAATTAGAAATTAAAAGACCAACCAAAAAACACAAAAATGAACAATGGAATGAAAATGCCAGCAAAGTTTTAAAAAGCGCATTTGCTTTTAGCTGTTTTAAATTGGTTAGAATAAGTTATTATGGGAACGGGAATACATAAGAAAACAGGAAAACGGAGCCCCCGTTCTTTTTCCGTTCTGACAATGAGTAGGGAAAAGATTTTCATTCAAAAAAATCAACAAAAAAAAAACTACAAAAAGATGCCAAATTTGGCAAAATTTGAAATTCAGCAAAAAAAAATGTCGAAAAATAAAGTTCTCTGATCAGTGAAAAGGTAAATGAAATTCGGCAGAAATTTTTCGTAACTTTTGAGAAATCGCGGAATTGAAACAATCGCCCAATCCTATATACTAAAGATTAGAGACCGAGCCGGACCGGGCCCGGTACCGGTTTTTACCGGGCCCGGCAAACCGGTCCGGTGATTTTTGGGAAAATCCGGTTTGACCGGTTTTGAGAGGCCAGGCCCGGAAACCGGCATTTTTGACCGGCTTTTACCGGTTTATGATATAGCCAAAAATTCTTCATTTTTGTTCATTTTCCTTTGAAAAAATCTCTCTGGCATAATGTTATCAATTTTTTTTTTTGAATTTTTCGGTTGAATTTTTTATTTCACACAACCATAAAATTTTTTTGAAACTTTAGTGCACCATAACTTTTTCTTGAGGCATCCAAATTAAATTTCCGGTGTTGCTATCTGATAGGCACCACTTCGTTTATCTCCTCTGTCATTTCCCTCGAAATTTTTTTTTAAATTTCAAACAGAAAATTTAAAAAAATCATAAAAAATTTCCAAAGATATAAGAAAATTTTTTTTAACGATTTTTCAATTTGTGATGAATTATCGCAAAAAATTTTTCAAAAAATTTAATTCTTTAAATCTCCCATAACAATGTCCCTTACAAATTGTTAAAAATTTGGATTTTTTACTTATGGCGAATTTTCAAGATGACGGCCGGCACAAATGACCGAGCGATTGTTGTTGTTTTTCACCAATATGAAAAGAAATGAGTCGGAAAAGGATTTTGGTACTTTTCTGTTTTGGGGCCTATATCAGGGGTGCGATCGAAACATTTTCAAAATCAAAACATCGAAAATCAGATTTTGGGGTCAAAAATCAGAATATTTTACAAGATTGCTTCAAATCAGTTTTTTTTTAATTTATTTAATCAAAAATGTATTAAAAATTATATTTTTGACCTCCGATTATCATATTTAAAAATTTTGGTGAGGAAATTAGCAAATCGAAGATTTCAGTGCACTCGGGATAAAAATCAGACTTTTAAGAATTTTTTGCGGTGGATTTTTCCAAAAGACTTCTGGGGAATGGGGGGGGGGGGGGGGGTCCGGCGGTGCCGATAGGCGTCGCCTGAAATTTTTTTTTTGTAATTTTGTTCTGATTTTTAACAGATTTTCACCAAAAAAAAGGCTACTTTTTGTAATTAAAAGCCAAGCGACAATTTTTTTTTTTTTTTTTGCGTTTAGAAACGCCTTTTTAAACGCAATTTTTTCAAAAAATTTTGGCCGATTGACAGGGGAGGGGAGCGGCGTCAGGCGGTGCCGATAGGCTCCGCCGTGAAAAATTTTGCGATTTTTAATGCGATTTGTTAACAGATTTTTGTCAAAAAATGACCAAATTTTGCCACAATGTTATATTTTCTTGACAAAAAGTGACATTATGTCACAAAATTTTCAAAAATATGAGTTTATCTAAGAAATCAGAACAATTTTGGTCTCTACCCCAAAATCAGAACAGATCGAAGCCCTGACCTATATTTAAATTTTTTTAAAATTACCAATGGACGTGAAGAATTGCAAGAATACGGCCAAAGTTATATCTGGGGTAGAAACTAGAGACCGATATTTCTGAATCTGCCGGGTCGGACCGGGCTGATTTTTCAGAGCAACCAGGTTCGGCGGTCTCTCAAAACTCGGTCAAAGGAGCTCGCGCAATTAAGAGTCTCGATGATTTTTCAAAATTCAAACTTAGCCCCAAAACGGAAAGGTACCAGGATTTTAATGGAGAAACGATCGACAAAAAAGACACCTAAAAAGTTGTAAAATTACAACAACAACAAAGGCACCGAATCCAACATTCAAGCTGAAAAAGGAAAATACCTAATCTTTTCCAGTGCTAATCCACTAAACATGGAAAAGGATACGTTGGCACAATTTTTACTCATTTTTCAAACCCATCATTTCAGTTGTAAAAGTCCCAAAAACCCAAACAAATTAACATTTTTGAACAAAAGACGAAACAAATAAATACGTTGGGCAATATCCAAATCAATTTCCATTCATAATGATCGATCATTTGTTATTTCTCAATTATTCATTCACTTTTTCTTTCGCTGTTCACTGGGCACGGGATTCATTTTCAGATGATTTTTTGTGGTGGAGACAATTGCCTAAATTAGGGCAATTAGTTGTGATGACATCAATAAAAAACAAAAGCTAATGCCACTCACCCAATGCAATCTCCATAAAGCGTAATGTTGACTTTGTCCAAATTGGCCAGCGGATTTTCGTCCTCCCATTGATCCGTCGCCCCAATTTGGCATCGCTTTAAGTCACAATAATAATTGTCGTCTTCTTTTTAGCGTTGGTTCAAAGAGTCGAAGTTGAATTATGTAATTGGCCGAAGAAGAGTTGGAACGGAGAAATGCCTAAACAATTGAAATGAAAAAACCAAATGGCAATTAACTCAAATATTTTATTGAAAATGTGTCCAAAACACCTCTTTAAAACTGTTGAACATTCTTTTGGTTTTTGACATATGACCATATTCACAACAACTCAATCGCTTCGGCTTTCCATTTTTTCTTGGAGTGTTCAACACTTTTCGCTTCGGGTGTTCATTTTTTGTCGGAATTTGCAACCATTTGGACAGCGCTTGGCCAACAGTTGCATTAGGCTCATCATCAGCAATTGCATCGCTAACAGATTAATTGATTGGATTGAAGTAATGTCGAGGTCGGACAGAATTGACGGAGATGTGTGGAGACGCAAATCGTCCAAATGGTGGCTATCGGAAAAGGACAAATGGCAAATGTTTGGCGCAAAAATGGACCAAATTTCATAAACCAAAGCATTCCAAATTGGCTGGGCAACGTCGTTGTTGCATACACATCAACCCCTAAAGGTGTTTTTATGCGATTTTGAGTTGTTACCGTATTCGGCAATTTTACCAAAAAAATTTTACATTTCAGAAAAAGAAGCCAATCTATAGGTTTTCGGGGTTACTGATCACGATTCCGGCATCTGTTTCCGCCCATTTCGACCCCTTGACTAGGTCGGCACAATTTTTGTTTTTAAAGCAACATTTCTGATATAAAAGTCCCACAAATCCAATCAAATTTAATTTGGCCCGACTTTGGTGATGACAATGGCCTGAATTAATGGCATTTTGAATGGACGAAACCCAACTCGTACTATTATGTAGTAAATATAGAAACAGAAAAAAGCGAGACAGCGTTAAGTCATCAGAGAACAGTGAAAAAAAGAAACTCTAAAATAGTACGAGTTGGGTTTTTACCATTTTGAATCTGTTGAACAGTTTAACAATGCTTTTGCCCTCATCCAATGCAATTTCCATAAAACTCAAAAGTGATTTTGTTCAAATTGTCCGTCTTTTTGTCCTCCCATTGAATTGTCTCTCCAATTTGGCATCGCTTCATTATCCATTGCTTGTCCCATTCATCATATTATTGTTTTCTTCTTTCTCCAATGTTAGCATTTCGTTGGTCCGTTCATTCATCAATTCAAATGGGCCAAATTTCACGAGCAAAAACATCCCAATTTGGCTGGACTTCCTTGGCATTGACGGAGAAATAACAATTAAACTCAATTTGGTGCCTTTGTCAAAAATTTTCTGATTGGAGCGAAGAAATTTTATGATGGCGTGGTCAATATAACTGAACAGGGAATGGTTTTATCGTTAATCAATGCTTTTGAATTTGAACTACTGAATCTGAAGGTCCTTAAAGCGAATTTTGTTGGGCAACGGACGGAAGTCGGGCAATGGAAATGGCACAGAACTGGTAAAATTGGCGGTAAACACACGTTAACTTTTGAACTTTTGGGAAACTCTCATTGCAAATTGCGATTGTTCTTCAAAGTGTCAGTTCGCTTTTGCCATCGAAATGTTTGTCCACCAACGCATTGAAACGTGGCGAACGAAGTGCCAATTTGAGGCCGAGTTGACGACGATTAAAATTTGGTAAAAATGTCCATCCAAACATCCGTACAAATCCAACTGAAAAGCGGGGAAAATAACTTTTAAGGTAATGAATTATTTTTTAAATTCCTTACCGTCGGTTCATTTTTGCGGCAATTACATAACACAATTTGCCGTTTTCAAAATTGGTAAGAATACCTATTCAGTGTAAGCTAAAACAGAAGAAAAAAATGAGAGCAAAGGAGAAAAATAATCAAAAAATGACGAAAAATATATATTTGTAAATAAATAATTTTTAGACATTTCTCGGTCTGTCAGTTTTTTGAATAAAAAATTTTCCTTTAGCTTAGACTTACAATTAGTCATCAGATTCGGATGCACTCATTTCTGGTTTAATTTATAATTAGGGCATCCAAAAATATGCATATAAAAGCGCAAAATATGTTCCATTCATTTAAATTTAAGCTAAAAATTTAGGAAACAGCTAAATATGGTATGAAAATTGAAGAAAATTGAGTTAAAATTGAAAAATTTCCATTTTTTGATATTTTGGCATAAATTCTAACGGAAAAGAGCCGTCTTCTGACAAAGAGTGCCGGGCCCAGCAATAACAACAGTCATCAGCAGAAGAAATAAATTAATTGGGAAATGATCGATCATTATGTATTAGCAAAGATATGAATTTTATGAAGGAAAGATTTGGGGCCGGGCGCACTCCGAGACCGGGCTTTTCAAAATTTAAGAATGGCTGATGTAAATTTTAAATGTGATTAATTAATTTAACAAGCGTCACAGTGTTTGCTTCATAATTTTCTTTGAATTTGTGCCGTCCTCTTCGACTGATTTGGTTGTGCCATTTGAGTTGACAACGTATTGACTGGGGAGCAATCGACACTGTTACAATATGATCAATGTTTTGCGCTCATCCGTTGTCCAATTGCGCAGAAGGAGATGGCATTGGACCAGTGAGAATTTGAAAAGATTTCGGTTCATTTATGTTTTTTTCAGACTTCTCGACGCTTCCTTTTCCCGGGCCGAGTGGTCAGCATCAGTAAGAAATGAATTAATTAATTAATTGATGCGAAGTGTTTGTGACCCCCCGAAATGTTGTTATTTCACTGTTATTAATGTATATTTTATGCAGTTGTATGTACTTATTTTTACTCTTGCTTTCTCAAATGCGTCCATTTCAATTGTGTATGATTCGATTGTATGTTATTAGAAATGAAATATTGGGTTGGTGCATAAGTCATGTTTGGGGATCGGATTTTTAGGGGTGAAAAATCTCAATTTTGTAGCCATAAATAGGGCAAAAAATTGCCAAATAATAGTCGATAAATACTATATAGATATTGGATATGACCGGGATCACGATACGGAGTCAGTTATTTTTTTTCAGGTTGATACGGCTTCTTTACGGACTACGATTTTTAGTCTGTTATCGATGCCAAGTACGTAATCCTGATCCTGTTAGAAACACAAAAAAAAAACAGCCCAAAACACGTTGTCAGAATATGGCATTTCATTT